>SJYV01041687.1:93683-108675 GCA_006410875.1 Neotragus pygmaeus
GGGCCTAATTATGCCTATCTGAGGAGGTTCTTACGATTAAATGAGCTAATAGATGTTAAGTATTTGGAACACTGGTGTGTCCGTGGAAAACACTCAGGTCTGTTAACACAGCAGTGCTGATGATACGGCTACCATTTCATCACTTGTCTGTCATTTTCATTTCCCATCCCTCTGTCTGGAACACCCTCTCCCATACTGCCCCATTCTTTAAGCCACAGTGAAAATGCCCTCCTGTCCCCCTCATGAGAACCAAGGACCACTCTGAGCCCTCTTTTAATATTTATTTATTTGGCTGCACCAGGTCTTGGTTACAGCTCATAGGATCTTTACTTGGGGCATGTGGGATCTAGTTCACAGCCTTCAGTTCACTGACCAGGGATTGAACCCAGGTCCTGCCTTGGGAACCTGGACTCTTAGCCCCTGGACCACTGGAAAAGTCTCCAGCCCTTTTCACACACTTCTATCATGCATCTGTGTATCATGTCTAATAAGGCTAGCTGTTCTCCCTTCTGCTGTGGACGATATAAATTCCTGGAGGAGTGGCAGCTTGCTGTGTCTCCACTCTATGCACCCAGACCCTGACAGCAGTAAGCACTCCATAAATCATGTGGGGTGGATGCAGTCAGGCTCCATTAGAAACAAGACTAGTCGATGAGAAAATGTGGAAATGTCTCCCTTTCTTTTCAGACTTAATTTAATCTCTTTAATCAGCCTCACAAAGCTATTTGATTAAATATAAGACACTTGGATTTAAATTGGGCTTCTGCGGTGTCTTTATCACCCGTGTGGTAACCGCATCAAAAGGTACCAGCTAAAATAGTGCCATCAGAGCCCTATTTCCTCCCATCACACACAGCACACACATCTCCAGCCGTACCGGCCTCCTGGCCTTGGAGAGATAAATGGCCTGCATTTTTATCTGGTGTTAATAATTCTCTCCTCCTCCTATAGCCATCCATCTTTATTCTCCATCCTGGCTGAGCTGTATACCTTTTTGTAGATAAGGTAACCCAATGGCTACTCAGAGCTAGTGATTATCTACAGGAGAAACAACTTTTTTTATCCAGATTGCACTAAATCTAAATCTTCTATAATGAGCGTTTTTCTTTTCTCTCTCTCCTTTGCTTAAAGATGAACTTGTCAGTCCTAAGATATTGCACTTCTTTAATGAAAGTATGCAGGGATGTAATGGGGTCAGAATGGCTTCTAATGCCTCTTCCATCAGTAACACCTTGGCCAATTTTTGTAACCCCCGGAGCCGTTGTTTATGCGCCTATATGTGAGGGTGAGGCCACCTGCTGCATTGTGATGCCCTGATAATGAAATAAGATGCTGTCTGTGTAAAAGCATGTTAAAACCCAACTATGAAATGCTGAAATGTCATATAAGGGCGAGCTGACTGTAAGCATTAGTTGTTGATANATTTCTTTGCATTGATCACTGAGGAAGGCTTTCTTCTCTCTTCTTGCTATTCTTTGGAACTCTGCATTCAGATGCTTATACCTTTCCTTTTCTCCTTTGCTTTTTGCTTCTCTTCTTTTCACAGGTATTTGTAAGGCCTTCCCAGACAGCCATTTTGCTTTTTTGCATTTCTTTTCCATGGGAATGGTCTTGATCCCTGTCTCCTGTAATGTCACAAATCTCTGTCCACAGTTCATCAGGCACTCTATCAGATCTAGCCCCTTAAATCTATTTCTCACTTCCAGTGTATAATCATAAGGGATTTGATTTAGGTCATACCTGAATGGTCTAGTGGTTTTCTCTACTTTCTTCAACTTAAGGCTGAATTTGGCAATAAGGAATTCATGATCTGAGCTACAGTCAGCTCCCAGTCTTGTTTTTAACTCTATCCAAATAACTCTATCTACAAAATATACTAAATTACCAAAGCCACCCTTTTCAGAATTTCTTAAAGGAACTACTTAAAATAGAGCTACTTCCTTATGCAAAAACCAACAAGTAGTTTTGCTACCTTACCATACACTATGTAGAAAGAAGAAAAGGAAATTCAAATTTCATGTTCACTTGGCAAAAATTTTCCATAAACTTTGAAAACATTTGTCAGGTAGAGATATATATTTTCAATGTAGTATAAGCTTTGATTTTCTTATCTTCAAAACTATTTATATAGAAAAATAATTTGCATGCCTATTTATAATTTGCATTATTTTCTGGAGGCTTACCCAAAAAATGGCAAGTATTAACTCTGTCAAATCAACCCCCCCTATAGACTCTGCAATAATAAACTGGCAGAAATGAGTGATATCATCCAGTTTTCTGAGGTCCAGAATAACTATAAGATGACTTTTGCAGCTGTTAATAATTATACAAACTCAAGTGATAGCTTGTGAGTTTTTTTGTTGCCATCATTATCTTTTATTCAATTACTTTGCTGTCCCCACAGTTATATAAAATTGCTCTGGTGCCCATCGCGTCTACCGACCACCATGTGGAGTTGTGCTGGTTAACCAGCCAGGCAAAAATGCCCAAGGCTTCAGTGACATTCATACCAGAATGTCAGCTTTTCCACCCACCTCCAGTTTATGGGTCACTCTTTAGTCATCATGCCAGAAAAGCTATACTACCAGTTATCACTGGAATTCTATGCCTATTTGACCCGTATTCAGAGCCAGCCTGAATCAACTAATGTTCTAATGGAGAAATACATGAACTATCAAATTCTCTAGAGACTTCGAGCTTTACTCTCATAACAAGTTAGAGCATCAACAACCAATAGCCCTAGACTGTACTAACAAATCCTTCTTGAACTGCAATTTTATGTAATGAGAATTGGCCATTTCAATATATTGGCTAGATCTTTTGCAAAACTGTAACTGAACATATTGTCTCCCATGTCTCTCTGAGACAATTCAAAAATTCTTTCTTGATTTTAGCATTGAGAAGTTTTTCCTTTTTAGCAAGTGGGTATACTTCCATATGTTAGCTAAGGAGAGCTACCTAACTTGTCATGTTTGCTTTTTGCTTTGGCAGCTAGGAATCAAAGCACTAAATTTACTATTCAATTCCCATAACTAACACACTGAGAGCTCTTGGTATAATAATATCCCCCCTTTCTCTAAATCAATTTTTTTTTCTTTTTTCTCCTACCACACTAGAAAGATACAGCACAGGCTCATCAGTAACACTGACTCACTACAATTAAGGCACTGACCCAGAAGTGACTAAAAAGCCCAGAAAAAGGTCATTGTATCGAGCAAAGATGTCACCTTGAAAAAACAGCAGGTTCTTCTCAGTAACTGGTTTTCTACAAAAATGAGGATTCTCACATAGATTCTTATCCTTGATTATCCTGAGTCTACATATTCCCCTCTATTCTTTTGTTCCTGCTCTCTTCACTCCAGTTAAGAATCACTGATCTAAATCAGGAATTGGCAAACTTCTTGTAAAGGGCCAGATAGTAAATATTTGAGACTTTGTATGTCATACAATCTCTGTCACAGTGACACAACTGTGCCATAAATAATACATAAACAAATGAACATGATATGCTCTGCTACTAAGTCACTTCAGTCGTGTCCAACTCTGTGCGACCCCAGAAATGGCAGCCCACCAGGCTCCCCCGTCCCTGGGATTCTCCAGGCAAGAACACTGGAGTGGGTTGCCATTTCCTTCTCCAATGCGTGAAAGTGAAGTCGCTCAGTCGTGTCTGACTCAGCGACCCCATGAACTGCAGCCTACCAGGCTCCTCCATCCATGGGAGTTTCCAGGCAAAAGTACTGGAGTGGGATGCCATTGCCTTCTCTGATGATATGCTCTAATAAAACTTTATTTACAAAAACACTGTGGGCTGATTTGGGCCATGGACTTTAGTTTGCTGACTCCTGATCTAAAAGTTTTCTAATACTGGTTTTTAATTTTTATTGTAATGTTCTAAGTTGTTTATTACAGTGAGTCACTTCAATACATTTTATTGGAGTAGAAGTGGAATAAATTGTAAATAAAGAGCAGAACAAAAATCAGGAACTCTATATTATGGACAGCTGAGATATAATTCACTAAAATACTGGATACTGAAAATTGGGAATAGGATCTCTGTTCTCCAGAAACTTACACTCTGCTATAGGAGAAAAGATGCCTCTATAAAAACTATAACACAAGTGTTGAAGGAGAGTTACAAATAATGTCCTGTGGAAGATCACAAGGACCACTCTGGTCCTTCAAGCCCCAGAAGCAGAAGGATATCCTGATAGAAGTGACAATGGATCCGGGTAGAATTTCACCAGGTGGAGGCAAAAGGAGTGGGCATTCCAAACAGAGCAGTGATGTGGTACAGAGGTGAAATATCCTGGGGGTATTCAGAGAAATTTCTCAGTTTGATTACAATATAGGTAGGCATAGAAAAAAACTTAGGTGGCATAATGACAAGGTTTGTCAAGGATGCAAGGTTAAGAAGTTTAGAATTTTTAGTTGGCAATAGAGAATTATTGAAGGTTTTTAAGCAAGGAAGAAATTATATCTTAATCTTTAGTGAGTATCAAGAAAATTAATCTGCCAGAGGCATATAAAAAAAGGGAACATAAAATCTTTAAAAGAATGATGTTCAAGGTAGTAGAGGCAGAGGAAAATGGCTTTCCTTTGGGGCATTTATGAATCACTCACTCACAGGGCTTTTTCAAATTGCACACTCTGATCCCAAAGATTGTGATATGGCTCCTAGTGGAGAATACCCTTCTCGCTACATTCATACTAGTAATTGAGAATCACTGCCTTTGCAAGCAAAGGTTACAATATGCAGTGTGCCTCAGGTGTGAATAAAAGTTGAAAAATCCTGGCAAGATGGCTAATGAAAAAATACAGGTGAGAAGTAAAAAGGAGGTAAAATATGGTGACAAGAATGGGAATAAAAATGAGGGTTTAAGAGACTTTGCCCAAGCAGGACTTGCCTCTCACATGAAAAGTCCACTCTGATGTATCTGAGAGCTGGTGCAGGATCAACAGAAATAAAGATGTCAGAAGGAGAAGAGATGGGGTAAAGGTTATTTAAGTGACAGGCATGCGTAGTCTCGAGTGTCAATCAGATTTTGCCGATGAAGAGCAAGCAAAAGACTGAACATGAGTCTGAAGCTTGAAGGATTTGAGGGAGGGAGTAGGTGCACTGCCCAAATAGAGGTGATAGTCATGGTCATTGTTCTGGCAAGTTCTGTCAAGTCATTGAGAGAATATGTTTGAAAGAAGTAAAGACTTGAGGATCATTCATATTTCAGTTCCACAAGAAGAAAGAGAACCAAGAAGGGGAAGTTAGGAAGAAGAAAGAAGAGAAAACGAACTGTCCCAGAAACTAACAGTTAGTATTAAGGGGACCAATAGGGAAACACTGATCAAAAAGCAAAGGACTGAGAAACAGACTTTGGACTGATGAAGATGTCACTGTCCACATTTGGGAGGACAGAATGGTTATAGCAGAACACAGCCTGCAAGAGATGAAGGCGTGAGCTGGATGAGGAATTGCAAGCAGCAACTGTAAATCCTTTCGAGAAATTTGGGAGTGGTTTATTCCTGGGATACTATAAATAACAGGAATGTAGGAAGGAGGAAGTTGGGAGATGAAAGGGACATCTTAGTAACAGGAGAGGAGTTTGCAATAGAGAGCATTTGGGATTAACTAGCCCTAAGGTTACAATCCTGGAGAAGGGAATGGCTACCCACTCCAGTATTCTTGCCTGGAAAATCCCACGGACAGAGGAGCCTGGTGGGCTACAGTTCATGGGGTCACAAAGAGTCGGACACGACTAAAGCAACTTAGCACGCATGCACACAAGTTTACAATCAGCCTGTGATGTGATGTACAAGCCTTGAGATGTTTGCCACCAGAATACAGTGGGTTCTGGCTTTCAGGAATGGGACAGCTGGCCAGCAGTTACCATCATCATCATTAGAAGCAGTTAGAGAGCCCCTGAGTGCAATTCCCATGTGCTTTACTTAAGACATAAACTCTCTTAAACAAATGAGGCTTATGTTGTGGAGAAGTGAGGAACCCCGAGAGAGAAAACACCAACTTTGACACGCATACAAAAAAAAAAGAGGCAGTTGAGAAAACTGTGAGCTAATGGAAATAATAACTATGTAACATGGGTAAATGATGGAGACAATTCATTTGTGAGGTGGAATGTGAAGACAAAGTTAACATTTGTATTGTTAAGCAGTGTTGTGCCAGGAGAAATATCAATAATCTCAGATATGCAGATGACACCAGCCTTATGGCAGAAAGTGAAGAGGAACTAAAAAACCTCTTGATGAAAGTGAAAGTGGAGAGTGAAAAAGTTGGCTTAAAGCTCAACATGTAGAAAATGAAGATTATGGCATCTGGTCCCATCACTTCAAGGAAAATAGATGGTGAAATAGTGGAAACATGTCAGACTTTATTTTGGGGGGTTCCAAAATCACTGCAGATGGTGATTGTAGCCATGAAATTAAAAGAAGCTTACTCCTTGGAAGAAAAGTTATGACCAACCTAGATAGCATATTGAAAACCAGAGATACTACTTTGCCAACAAACGTCCATCTAGTTAAGGCTATGGTTTTTCCAGTAGTCATGTATGGATGTGAGAGTTGGACTATGAAGAAGGCTGAGCACCAAAGAATTGATGCTTTTGAACTGTGGTGTTGGAGAAGATTCTTGAGAGTCCCTTGGACTGCAAGGAGATCCAACCAGTCCATTCTGAAGGAGATCAGCCCTGGGATTTCTTTGGAGGGAATGATGCTGAAGCTGAAACTCCAGTACTTTGGCCACCTGATGCGAAGAGTTGACTCATTGGAAAAGACTCTGATGTTGGGAGGGATTGGGGGCAGGAGGAGAAGGGGACNCTGGGATTTCTTTGGAAGAAAAGATGCTGAAGCTGAAACTCCAGTACTTTGGCCACCTCATGCGAAGAGTTGACTCACTGGAAAAGACTCTGGTGCTGGGAGGGATTGGGGGCAGGAGGAGAAGGGGATGACCGAGGATAAGATGGCTGGATGGCATCACAGACTCGATGGACATGAGTCTGAGTGAACTCCGAGAGATGGTGATGAACAGGGAGGCCTTGCGTGCTGCAGTTCCTGGGGTTGCAAAGAGTCGGACACGATTGAGCGACTGAACTCAACTGAACTGATTCCCAAAGAATTGGGCCTCCCATTTCTTGAGGGGGAAATGTTAGGAAGTTAGAATAGGAAAAAGGCGTCCAGAATGGCAGTGGTTAAAAGACAAAGAAGGGACAGGCTTGTGAAACTAGAACAAAGGAAGGTCCGAGGACTGGAGTAAGAACTTCAGGTAAAACAAACAGTTTTCCTGGCTAGCCCAATTTACATAGGACAGGTTTAGGGGGAGGAGAAAAAAAAAAAGCATATAAAAAGAAGAGCCAAAATTCATCTGGGGATTTCTTTTCTCTTCCTGTCCTTTGGATCAGCCCACCCTCATGCCTCAAGGATGTATTTTCTTTTGTTTTCTAAATAAAACTGAGATATAACACGGAGCAGTAACACTGATCGATCTGAGAAAATTACATGGGATTGTAACACTGGTCCGAGGATCACTTCAAATTTTTATTGCAATGAGACAGAACCAAGGAAATTACAAACTCCCCTGACAAAAGGAAACACTAGCATCATAAGGACAAGTGAACTGCTACTGTCATTAAAAGATGGACTTATCAATGGCTTGTAGGATAAGATAGCACCAGATAAAAATTTCCCACAGGCTTTATAGGTGTTGGGGACTGCTCCCTGATGTGTGCTCAGAGAGGCCCAAAAGTGTAGACTACATCTCTCTGTCCTTCTGTAGAACGGTAAAAGGGTTAAGAAAGGGTGGGGTCTTAGTTATGCAGTTTGGTTGCCTGGGAACAGTCAGAACCAAAACCTTTAGTGCTTATCACTAAAGATTGTTGGGCATTTCCTGTGATACCCAAGTAACTCGACATAATGAGACCATAATCAAGATAAATAAGAATTAGTAAACTGAGGAAAGAGTCACAGTGACTTTAAAAAAAAAAAAAAAGGAAATTACTAAAGAGAATTTCAGCAAAGTAGCAACAAGAAAAAGTAAGCATCATTCTTGGGAACAATTTTTATTTAGAGATTTAGAGTGTATTTGAACAAATATACAGAAAAAAATACACAGATTTAAAAGTTATTTTTCAAACATTCACAACATGAGGCAAAGTAAAACACAAAGAATAGGAACTGTTGTGACCTGAATTAGTATTCTAAAAGATGAACTGAAAGAAAAGAATCTTAAAGCTCCACATATATGGAAATGCTGAGAGAACAGACTGGAGACTTGAATAACAGACATTGAGACACAGTAGGGTGGTTCAGGTGGTAAAGATTTTGCCTTCAATGCAGGAGATGCAGGTTTGATCCTTGAGTAGGGAAGATTCCCTGGGGAAGGAAATGGCTACCCTCTCTAGTATTCCCATCTGGAGAATCCTGTGGACAGAAAAGTCTGGCAGGCTATAGTCCATGCGGTCACAGAGTTGGACACAACTGTAGTGATTTAGCACACAAAACATAGCATTTCTAAGAGAAGAAATCTTTGTGGCTTCTCTTGTCATATTGTACCCATTCCAGGGAGATTATATATGTATATGCATGATCGTGATGGCTCAGTCTCTAAATCGTTTAGTCTCTAAATTGTTTCCACCTCTTGTGACCCTGTGGACTGTAGCCCACCAGGGTCCTTTGTTCATGGGATTTACAGTAAGAATACTGGGGTAGGTTGTCATTTCCTTCTCCAGGGGAACTTCCCACCCGAGGATTGAACCTGCATCTCCTGCACTGACAGGAGGATTCTGTACTGCTGAGCCATCAGGAAAGACCCATGTTTCTGATGAAATTTTTAAATCACTAGGATATATATTAAATATACAAACTTCTTAAGATATAAATACTTATTGCATGAAAAAAGCAGTAACAAAGGCATCACTCTAGAATTTTATAATCATATTTCCACAAAATAGAAAATACATGGTTTGTACCGTAAATGGCAAAAATAATTGCTCAACTATTAAAACTGAATGAAAACAATTAAACTAGAAGACTCAAAGTTTTTTTAAAAAGGAGTAGAAAAAAATAATTTCACAATAAATAGATGTCTTAAAATGATAAATAATAATAATGATAAATAATATCATAAATGAGAATTTATAAGAGATTATTTTTATTGGAGCAGAGGATGTATATTAAAAGGAAAATTGAATATTGGTCTAAACATAGCAGGAAAACATAAACCATAAACTTGTAGAAAGAAAAATAGAAAATAGAGATTTTCAGAAAATTATAACTCTTAGGTGAAAGAAGAGGCATAGGAAATGAAGCTGTTTGACTGAAAGCAGCAATATTATGTAGTGTAGATACATTACCAAGGAAATGACAATTTGTATAAATCAGTTAAAGAGAAGACATCAAACACTAGGAAAATTAAAAAATCATAATATAACTACCAAAATTTGAGACAAGGACACAGATCAGAAAGAGAAATACAGAAAGGCAAAGACAAATCAGTGAAAGTAAGACAAACATAGGGTGGGAGGGGGGAAGGTAAGTCAATAATCAAATCTAGAAAAATGTGCAGTTAAAGCACAGAAGCATAAAGCATATCAGTTAAAACATGAAATATGAAATTATTTGATCAAAAGAAAAATATTGTGAGGGTCACCGAGAACAAATGCAAATATTTATTTTCAAAACAATAAGACTAAATGTTTAATAAAATGTTTAATAAAATTTAGTTAACATTTATTAACTAAATGTTCAATAAAATGTTTAATAAACTCTTCCATTTTATGAACTCTCCTCCACCCTCCCCAGTAAATATATTAAAAAAAAAAATAGTATCAAAAACTGAAGAGTTAGAAATTTAGGTAAAACTTTTAAATGGTACAATAAAATATTTTCTCAAAAGAATGATGTTACAAAATATTCAAATTAATGCACATTAATTCAAACTAATGTAGTCAGGCAAGAGGCATCAGGAAAGCTGAATGGCCTGTCGTAGAAATAGAAACATTGATCTTTTTGCAATAGAAATCACCAAAGGGCAGAGAAATAANAATAAAATATTTTCTCAAAAGAATGATGTTACAAAATATTCAAATTAATGCACATTAATTCAAACTAATGTAGTCAGGCAAGAGGCATCAGGAAAGCTGAATGGCCTGTCGTAGAAATAGAAACATTGATCTTTTTGCAATAGAAATCACCAAAGGGCAGAGAAATAAGTAAACAAAGGGGATTTTGTTTATTTGCTTGTTTTTAAAGGAAATAACTGTTAAAACATGAAAAGCCAAAACTCACTGGGCACACAGATTGGTAAATATCACATGGGTGAAATTTAAGGATAATCACAAGGGAAGGAATGATAAAAGAAACCAAAATATTTTAACATAGTAATAATTAGAGTAAAATTGGCATGTCTCCCCAAATGTAAAGGGATACAGTGCACACTCTTATATTGTAAACTTAAAAATGGATAAGATGTTAAAAAAGACTCCTCAAAAAAGTCACTATTATACATGAAAATAAAAGACAATTTTCTTTTTTTTTAAGAAATAGCACTTCAAAAAATAATCTTGACTGCAAAAATAAACAATAATATATGGACTCAGAATAGTAAAGCACAATTTTATTTCCTGAAAAGTGGTCTGCAAGAATAACTCTATTCAGTAGAAAAACAACTCAGAAGGATATGTAAACATAAATGGTATGTAAAGGTAAGTAATAAACTTAAGAAAGCATTGTGTTTGCAAAGTTGCAAAAACAACAAAAAGAATATGTTTATAACAATCTTAAACTAAAATTCTAGATCTAGATACACACAAGACATGAAGTAGGGGAGGTGACAAATAACTAAGACACTTCCCTTGAGGAGGAAGATATACCTATTCCTACATTTGGAATATGACAGAGAAAAATGGATGCAAATAGGGTTAATTAGTAGATTCAAAATAAAATTATGATGTTAATGTGAAGATAATTCTGTATATTCAATGGAAAGTAGAAAAAGAAAGAATTGGAGTAGATGAAAAATGATCTAGTAATAACTGTTCACAACACACACACACACACACACACACACACGGATTCAAAAAGAGAAGACAAAGGAAGGAATAATGAAATATCAGGAGGATATGACCTGTTTCTTGCTCCACATGTAAAGAGTTTGGAAAGCACGTCTCCATTTTGACAAAAAAAAAAAAAAAATTAACAGACTAAAAAGTCAACAATTCTTTCTGGAACTATAAAGAAGGGATGAAATAGTGCAACTGCTACTCCTGAGATTGGAGAGAGAAGTGATTACAGGAAATCTCAGCTTATTGGAGCAGACTCAACAGCAGAAAACTCCCGAAGAACTTATGTCATGGTAAGAAAACCTAGCTGTAACTGACACACTGTTGAGACTGAGACTGAGGTATGGATCATTCTATGAGTTAAAACCTCTAGAGGACCCCAGTCATTTGGGGGACTCTGCCACTTTGTGAGATTTACCATAAGCTCAACAAGGTTCTTACAATAAGTATTATAGATAAATTGCTTTGGGTACTTAGCAGAGGAAAATCATACTGTCTTCTATCAGACCAAAATGGAATTAAACTAGATATCAATTAAAAAAAAGATAACTAGAAAATCTTGCAACAAGTAGAGACAAGCAACAAAATTTAAATAACATGTGGATCAATTAACACTTCTCAAGAGAAATTTTAAATGGTTTTGAACTAAATTAAAATGCGAACAATTTATCAGTTTGTGAGATGCAGTGAAAATAGAACTTAGAAGAAAATTTGTAGCTTTGAATACATATATTAGAAAAGAAGAAAGATCTAAAATCAGTCACCAAAACTTCTAATATTGGCAACTAAATAAAAAGAAAGAAAGAAAGTAGAACAGAATAAGTAATAAAAATGAGAGCAAGAATAAATGAAAATAAAATAGGAAATCAATAGAGAAAATCAACAAAACCAAAAGGTGTTTCTTTGTAGAGATTAATAAAATCAATAAACTTCTGTCCAGACTAAGGAGAGAGAGAAAATGAGAACACAAGTTACTAATATCAGGAATAAAATATCACATCACTACAGTTCCCATGTAAATTAAAATAACAATAAAAAAGTGCTGGGGTCCAGCCCCAGTGGATCCAGTGTAATTCAAAGCGGGGACAGAGTTTGCCTCTAAAGGAAAATTGTTTAATTAAAGATATGCAAAGAGATTAGAAAGGAATAGTTTAGTAGGAAAATTAGTGAAGAAAAGAGGCTGAATAACTTGGTTTACGCAAAGAACCAATAAAACCCTGAGACAAGAGGTCTACGTAGGCCACTGGTGCCCGCTTGAATAGCAGAGGGTGCCCCACCTTAGGCTCCCTCTTGCATGGGTCTTANTTAGTAGGAAAATTAGTGAAGAAAAGAGGCTGAATAACTTGGTTTACGCAAAGAACCAATAAAACCCTGAGACAAGAGGTCTACGTAGGCCACTGGTGCCCGCTTGAATAGCAGAGGGTGCCCCACCTTAGGCTCCCTCTTGCATGGGTCTTAGAAGCCAGGGCAAATAAGTATACATGGTGAGCCTCCATGCTCCAGATGAGAATTCAGCCAGAAAACGAGAAAAAATGACACGGAGGAAACCAGTCTTTCCAGGAACTGGTCCCGTTTCTTTATTTTCCAGGTCCACTTTTATACTTTGAGTTATATATAGTGATCAATGGAAAATACAAAGTCACGTGGGGTCAGCAATCCTGACCCTTATTGAAACCACACTTCCTTTCTGAATTCCTTCCTATATACAGGTGATTTATATCATCTTCTGGCCAAGAGGCCTGCTAACATTTTATGACCCTTTCTGATGATGATTAGTCAACCAGAAAACTTATTTTCTCCAAAGGTGATTTTTCTTAAGTCAGGCACCACCCTCCGAAGGCACCAGATAAAGTTGCATTCCTACAGGACAAAGGTGCAGTGGGATATAATCAAGAAAAGAATTTACTTAGCCTAAGGTCTAATGTGATTAATATCAAGGTTAATACTTATTTCTCCTATATGCTAGTTATATCAATTAGTGTGTATAAGGGGCAAGGGATATGGAGGCTAGCAGCAAAAATTGGCTCAACAATGAAACCCTCCACTGGCATAAATGCTAACTAACCAACTAATAATATATTAATAATTTTCTAACTTCTCAAAAGAATCTGTTTTTAGAAAGTTTAGAACATCTCATGCCTCTCATGGTTGGGAGGCTGTGAACAATCACGGGAGGCTGTGAACAATCACACATGGCTGGATGAACCGGTCAGGCAGGTTAGAAAGCCTTCAGAGGAGACTGTGGACTGAAACACTCTTGTTATGCCCAGGAGATTTATTAGCTGGAGCTCTAAGTTAGCTCCTTTTCAGAGAGAGGTGGTGGGAGTTGGCCCCCTGTAATGTCAGCAGTGTAGGTGAAAGCATAATACAGTAAAGTAGGCAGACTCTGGTTTTAGGGATAGATGCTCAAGGATGTCCAGGGGGACCCCTGAGGCTTGATCCCACCTTTGCATATGTCAAGCCTCCTTCCTCATGACCTTTGCCATGGGCGGGATTCCTCACGCTGGCTCCCGGCAAAAAAGTACTATAAACAAGTCTATGTTTATAAATTAGAAAACCTAAGATGAAGCAGACAGATTTTTTGAACAACATGTTCTGCCATAATTTATACAAGAAGGAATAGACAATCTGATAGATCTATATCTATTAAAGAAATTGAATCAATAATTATTGATTGGAAACAAAAAGCACCGGGTCCAGGTGGGTCCAATGGTGAATCTACCAACCATTTAAGGAAGAATTTATACCAATTCTCTATAATCTCTTCCTGAGGATTGTTCTGAGGGAATCAGTCCAGTTCAGTTCAGTCTCTCAATTGTGTCCTACTCTTTACAACCCCATGGACAGCAGTACACCAGGCTTACCTGTCCATCACCAACTCCTGGAGCTTACTCAAACTCATGTCCATTGAGTCAGTAATACCATCCAACCATCTCATTCTCTGTCCTCCTCTTCTCCTCTTGCTTTCAATCTCTCCAAGCATCAGGGTCTTTTCAAATGAGTCAGTACTTCACATCAGGTGTCCAAAGTACTGGAGTTTCAGCTTCAACATCAGTCCTTCCAATGAATACTCAGGACTGATTTCCTTTAGGATGGACTGGTTAGCTCTCCTTGCTGTCCAAGTGACGGACCCTCAAGAGTCTTCTGAAACACCACAGTTCAAAAGAATCAATTTTTTGGTGTTCAGCTTTCTTTACAGTAAATTCTCACATCCACACATGACTACCAGAAAAAACAAAGCTTTGACTAAATGGACATTTGTTTGGCAAAGCAATTTCTCTGCTTTTTAATATGCTATCTAGATTGGTCATAACTTTTCTTCCAAGAAGGAAACGTCTTTTAATTTCATGGCTGCAGTCACCCTCTGCAGTAATGTTTGGAGCCCAACAAAATAAAATCTGTTACTCTTTCCATTGTTTCCCCATCTATTTGCTATGAAGTGATGGGACCAGATGCCATGATTTTATTTTTCTGAATGTTGAGTTTTAAGCCAACTTTTTTACTCTCCTCTTTCACTTTCATCAAGAGGCTTTCTGAGGGAAAAGTCCACATTAAAAAGTTTAAATTTGACAAAATCACACTTACAATTTAAGATACAGACACTGCTATCTAAATATAACAACATTTTTCAGTGTTCAGATATTAAGTAAAACCCAACACCACAGTCCAAAATAGTAAGAAGTATTATTCTCAAGAAGTTGAAAGAATATATTAGTCTTTTATTAACATAACTGAGAGTCTATAAAAAGGCATTTATTCTGCCTTCTGAGCCTCATATTGCCAGCTCTGTTGTAAAGTCTCTCACTCAGAATTATTCTATGATCCTCAAAGGCCAGTTAAATATCCTTCAGCAAAATGTCAAAGCTGAATGAATCTAAATTCTAGTTTAAATGCAAACCGTTAGCCTTCATCAGTTACTAAAAAAAAAA
>SJYV01041687.1:108727-119528 GCA_006410875.1 Neotragus pygmaeus
ACAAAACCAAAAGGTGTTTCTTTGTAGAGATTAATAAAATCAATAAACTTCTGTCCAGACTAAGGAGAGAGAGAAAATGAGAACACAAGTTACTAATATCAGGAATAAAATATCACATCACTACAGTTCCCATGTAAATTAAAATAACAATAAAAAAGTGCTGGGGTCCAGCCCCAGTGGATCCAGTGTAATTCAAAGCGGGGACAGAGTTTGCCTCTAAAGGAAAATTGTTTAATTAAAGATATGCAAAGAGATTAGAAAGGAATAGTTTAGTAGGAAAATTAGTGAAGAAAAGAGGCTGAATAACTTGGTTTACGCAAAGAACCAATAAAACCCTGAGACAAGAGGTCTACGTAGGCCACTGGTGCCCACTTGAATAGCAGAGGGTGCCCCACCTTAGGCTCCCTCTTGCATGGGTCTTAGAAGCCAGGGCAAATAAGTATACATGGTGAGCCTCCATGCTCCAGATGAGAATTCAGCCAGAAAACGAGAAAAAATGACACGGAGGAAACCAGTCTTTCCAGGAACTGGTCCCGTTTCTTTATTTTCCAGGTCCACTTTTATACTTTGAGTTATATATAGTGATCAATGGAAAATACAAAGTCACATGGGGTCAGCAATCCTGACCCTTATTGAAACCACACTTCCTTTCTGAATTCCTTCCTATATACAGGTGATTTACATCATCTTCTGGCCAAGAGGCCTGCTAACATTTTATGACCCTTTCTGATGATGATTAGTCAACCAGAAAACTTATTTTCTCCAAAGGTGATTTTTCTTAAGTCAGGCACCACCCTCCGAAGGCACCAGATAAAGTTGCATTCCTACAGGACAAAGGTGCAGTGGGATATAATCAAGAAAAGAATTTACTTAGCCTAAGGTCTAATGTGATTAATATCAAGGTTAATACTTATTTCTCCTATATGCTAGTTATATCAATTAGTGTGTATAAGGGGCAAGGGATATGGAGGCTAGCAGCAAAAATTGGCTCAACAATGAAACCCTCCACTGGCATAAATGCTAACTAACCAACTAATAATATATTAATAATTTTCTAACTTCTCAAAAGAATCTGTTTTTAGAAAGTTTAGAACATCTCATGCCTCTCATGGTTGGGAGGCTGTGAACAATCACGGGAGGCTGTGAACAATCACACATGGCTGGATGAACCGGTCAGGCAGGTTAGAAAGCCTTCAGAGGAGACTGTGGACTGAAACACTCTTGTTATGCCCAGGAGATTTATTAGCTGGAGCTCTAAGTTAGCTCCTTTTCAGAGAGAGGTGGTGGGAGTTGGCCCCCTGTAATGTCAGCAGTGTAGGTGAAAGCATAATACAGTAAAGTAGGCAGACTCTGGTTTTAGGGATAGATGCTCAAGGATGTCCAGGGGGACCCCTGAGGCTTGATCCCACCTTTGCATATGTCAAGCCTCCTTCCTCATGACCTTTGCCATGGGCGGGATTCCTCACGCTGGCTCCCGGCAAAAAAGTACTATAAACAAGTCTATGTTTATAAATTAGAAAACCTAAGATGAAGCAGACAGATTTTTTGAACAACATGTTCTGCCATAATTTATACAAGAAGGAATAGACAATCTGATAGATCTATATCTATTAAAGAAATTGAATCAATAATTATTGATTGGAAACAAAAAGCACCGGGTCCAGGTGGGTCCAATGGTGAATCTACCAACCATTTAAGGAAGAATTTATACCAATTCTCTATAATCTCTTCCTGAGGATTGTTCTGAGGGAATCAGTCCAGTTCAGTTCAGTCTCTCAATTGTGTCCTACTCTTTACAACCCCATGGACAGCAGTACACCAGGCTTACCTGTCCATCACCAACTCCTGGAGCTTACTCAAACTCATGTCCATTGAGTCAGTAATACCATCCAACCATCTCATTCTCTGTCCTCCCCTTCTCCTCTTGCTTTCAATCTCTCCAAGCATCAGGGTCTTTTCAAATGAGTCAGTACTTCACATCAGGTGTCCAAAGTACTGGAGTTTCAGCTTCAACATCAGTCCTTCCAATGAATACTCAGGACTGATTTCCTTTAGGATGGACTGGTTAGCTCTCCTTGCTGTCCAAGTGACGGACCCTCAAGAGTCTTCTGAAACACCACAGTTCAAAAGAATCAATTTTTTGGTGTTCAGCTNGAGTTTCAGCTTCAACATCAGTCCTTCCAATGAATACTCAGGACTGATTTCCTTTAGGATGGACTGGTTAGCTCTCCTTGCTGTCCAAGTGACGGACCCTCAAGAGTCTTCTGAAACACCACAGTTCAAAAGAATCAATTTTTTGGTGTTCAGCTTTCTTTACAGTAAATTCTCACATCCACACATGACTACCAGAAAAAACAAAGCTTTGACTAAATGGACATTTGTTTGGCAAAGCAATTTCTCTGCTTTTTAATATGCTATCTAGATTGGTCATAACTTTTCTTCCAAGAAGGAAACGTCTTTTAATTTCATGGCTGCAGTCACCCTCTGCAGTAATGTTTGGAGCCCAACAAAATAAAATCTGTTACTCTTTCCATTGTTTCCCCATCTATTTGCTATGAAGTGATGGGACCAGATGCCATGATTTTATTNTTCCAAGAAGGAAACGTCTTTTAATTTCATGGCTGCAGTCACCCTCTGCAGTAATGTTTGGAGCCCAACAAAATAAAATCTGTTACTCTTTCCATTGTTTCCCCATCTATTTGCTATGAAGTGATGGGACCAGATGCCATGATTTTATTTTTCTGAATGTTGAGTTTTAAGCCAACTTTTTTACTCTCCTCTTTCACTTTCATCAAGAGGCTTTCTGAGGGAAAAGTCCACATTAAAAAGTTTAAATTTGACAAAATCACACTTACAATTTAAGATACAGACACTGCTATCTAAATATAACAACATTTTTCAGTGTTCAGATATTAAGTAAAACCCAACACCACAGTCCAAAATAGTAAGAAGTATTATTCTCAAGAAGTTGAAAGAATATATTAGTCTTTTATTAACATAACTGAGAGTCTATAAAAAGGCATTTATTCTGCCTTCTGAGCCTCATATTGCCAGCTCTGTTGTAAAGTCTCTCACTCAGAATTATTCTATGATCCTCAAAGGCCAGTTAAATATCCTTCAGCAAAATGTCGAAGCTGAATGAATCTAAATTCTAGTTTAAATGCAAACCGTTAGCCTTCATCAGTTACTAAAAAAAAAAGAAAGTGTTAACTGTCTGTTATCTACAAATAATTATAGAACCTCTCTGAAGGATATTATTGTCAATACTTTAAGTGAGGTATATTAGGAATATTTGACATCATTTTTTATCAGAAAAAAAATCACACAATGGAGGAAACATGTGATATTTAGCGGAAATAATAATGCTCTTCTGAGATCTTCCACATATAGACACCTAAAATTCATATAATGGACTCCCTCACATCTTCCTGATTTTCCTTCACATGTAAATATTCAGTAAGTAAATAGCTGATTAGTTTGGCCTTTGTTCTGATCTGTGTATCTCAATCAGAGTACATGAAACAATCAATATTTTAAAATTTAAAGCAGAAATTAATACAGTATCCATAGAAGCTATCTTTCATAATAAGTAAGAGTTTTATTTTGAGACAAGATGACCAAAGTGCATTGAGGACTGGAAATATATCCAAAGCACTGATGGGAAGGACAAATGTACTTTCTGACTAATCAGCCTCATTGCCATGTTTACTGAGATTTATGGACCTGAAGATAGATCAGCCTGATGAATTTTTCCTAGAAGTTTCCTGAGGTGTAGCAGTTATTCTCTGTCTTATAGGGAGCAATATGGGTGCTTTTCTAAAACCATGTTGCTTCATATCTACACAAACAAGCAATATTTCCTTTTTCTCTTTTCCTTCTTATTCCACACAGTGATCCTAGTAGAATGTGAAATATAATACTGACATATTTTTTAACTTTTTAAGATATGACTAGACCTTAGCTTTCTGAACCTTTATTTCACAAAGTTTTGCTAATAACATATAGTTTTAATATTGTACATAAGATGCCAATTATTGAGGTTATTCAATATTTAATTTTCAAGTATTTTATAAATTCATTTTCAAGATATCATGTGATGATACACTATTACACATAATATAACCTAACAAATAGAAACCATTTACAGATGCCTTATATAGATCTTGCAAAGTATCAGTTAAATTATCAAAAAAACAGAAGAGTAAATAAGTAATTCTTTATGAACAAGGATTACTTGAGTCTGCTACCATGTTCTGTGTTGTCTGCTCTAATCATTTTCATATTTGCTGAAATTTTCTTTCCTATTTCTGCTTCCTTCCCTCCTATTTCCTGCTCTCCATAATGTTGATACAGTTCTGTTTATATTCCATCTTCCAAACTCCAACACTGGTATTTCTCCCTCTAGGACTTTTCTTTTCTATGCATGTACAATATTAAGGAACAGCAACAATTTTTCCTATTACTTTTTTATGACTTTCTGCTTTCCACACCATCACTAACTCTTGAGAGAGAAGCCTTATGATCTGTATCAGCAATGAAGTAAATAGAACTGCTAAATGCTAGATATTTTTACATGACTATTGAATGACTATTATCACTATATATTTCTTATGAACATTCTAAGGTAAGATATCTCTAAGAGTCTAATATCCTTGGAGTAAAGTGAGTGATTTCAATACTATCTGTTAGAAAAACATGCTCGTTCACTCTTAATTAAGAATGCAGGTAAACTGAAATGTAATTTCCCAAGGATTTATTATAAATAAGCCTGTTACGACAGAGAATTTGTTGTTCTTTATCTCCCTCTAATATTAAAATAATGTTCTGTCACAAAGTCTCCACTCTTAAATCGTTCATTACATTTAAACTATAGCTGAACTTTAATTGAACTGCTTCATCAAGCAAGGTAAATCTATGGCTTCTGTTAATTAGTGTTTGAATGATATATGGAGGAGTGAACCATAGAAAGAAATTATTGCTCACCCACTGTTTTCACTTTTAACTACAGTACCTTACCATTATCTCCTAATTTATTGCTAAAACAATATATAGCTTAACTCCTAGTGGATATCGTGAAGGTCAGTGAAGAGCTAGAAATTGGATTCCAGTTTCCCCCGCCTAAGAAAAATTATTAAAGTATCATACAGGAAACTTCTTACCATAATGTCAAAGATTAGAGACACATATTAACCTAAACATGACAAACTCAATTGCCTACTGTCAGTATAGGGGACAGTTGTAGTCCAAGAAATATATGAAAAATTGCCCATAAGTTTGAAAGTCACAATTAATAAATTGTAAGCCTGATGCCAAAACTTGACCTCTGTGCACCAGTGTTGAATCTTGGAGACAGAGTTTTTGGTGAAGTAGAAAAGAAGAGTCTTATTGTGTTGCCAGCAAATGTGGATACACTGGGCTTAGGCATTCAAAAAATTTGTGTTCCACATTAAGGTGGATTTGGTAAATAGTTTTATAGCAATAGTTTAAAGGCTGAATTGTTGACAAAGATCAGGGTGTGTGCATCATTTAATCTGACCTGAAGTGATCTCATGATGAGCTTCTGTGTTCTTGTGTTGATGCTCAGTCCTTAAGTCCTGTCTGACTGTTTGCAAACCCATGGACTGCAGCATACCAAGCGTCCCTGTCCTTCAGTTCAGTTCACTTCAGTCACTCAGTCGTGTCTAACTGTTTGCAAACCCATGAATCACAGCACACAACAGGCCTCCCTNATTGCCCTATGTCTGGTTCTAACTGTTGCTTCTTGACCTACTTACAGGTTTCTCAGAAGGCAAGTAAGATGGCCTGATATTCCCATCTCTTTCAAAATTTTCCAGTTTGTTGTGATTCACACAGTCAAAGGCTTTAGCATATTCAGCGAAGCCAAATAGATGTTTTCTGGATTTCTCTTGCTTTTTCTATGATTCAATGATGTTGGCAATCTGATCTCTGGCTCCTCTGCCTTTTCTAAATCCAGCTTGTACCTCTGGAATTTCTTGGTTCATGTACTGCTGAAGCCTACCTTAAAGGATTTTGAGCATTATCTTGACAGCACATGAAATGAGCCCAATTGTGTGGTAATTTAAACATTCTTTGGCAATGGAATGCAATGCCCTTCTTTGGAGTTGGAATAAAAACTGACCTTTTCCAGTCCTGTGTCCACTGATGAGTTTTCCAAATTTGCTGGCATATTGAGTGCAATACTTTAACAGCATTATCTTTTAGGATTTGAAATAGCTCAGCTGGAATTCCATCACCTCCACTAGCTTTGTTCATAGTAACTCTTCCTAAGGTCCACTTGACTTCACACTGCACGATGTTTGGCTGTAGGAAAGTGACCACATCATTGTGGCTCTTTGGGTCATTAAGATTTTTTTTTTTTTGTACGATTATTCTGTGTATTCTTACCACCTCTTTTTAATCTGTTCTGTTTCTGTTAGGGTCTTCCCATTTCTTTCCTTCATTGTACCCATCTTTGCATGGCTCAGCCTCTTCATTCCTTATGGAACTATTCCTCTGCTCTTTCCCAGTAGCATATTGGACAGCTACTAATTTTTGCTCTTTCATACTGTTCATGGGGTTCTCAGAGCATTAATGCTGAAGTGGTTTACCATTCCTTTCTCCAGTGGACCACATTTTGTCAGAACTCTCCATGGTGACCCATCAGTCTTGGGTAGCCCTGCATGGCATGGTTTATAGTTTCATTGAGTTATACAAGGCTGTGAACCATGTAATCATTTTGGTCAGTTTTCTGTGACTGTGATTTTCATTCTGCCTGCCCTCTGATGGATGAGGATAAGAGGTTTGTGCAAGCTTCTTGATGGGAGTGACTGGCTGTGAGGAAAACTTGCTCCAGTGGGCAGGACCATGCTCAGTAAATCTTTAGTCTAATTTGCTGCTGATGGATGGAGCTGTGCCCCCTCCTAATAGTTTGCCCTGAGGTGGCTCAGTCCTGGAGTCTGCAGTCTCTGTGGTAAGGCTATAGGCTCTATGGTAGAGCTAATGGTGACCTCCTCCAAGAGGGCCTAAGCCAATACATTGGACCTCTCAGGATTGTGCTGCCAGTATTCCTGATCCTGCCACATGCCACTGTCAACCCATGTGATCTCATAAGAGACTGAACCTGACTTGCTTATGAGTGTTTTGGAGTCTATTTTTCTATAGTTTATCAAATTGTGATCTTCTCTGGGATGAAGAATGCTTCATCAAGTAGTTAAAATCCCATTTGTTGGGGATTTTAGTTCTGCAGAAGAGTTCAAAGATATATTATGTGTATCCTTTGAGATAGGATCCTGACTGAAGGCTACTCTATTCTAGTATGCTTCTCCCCTGTCTCTGCATCCTCTCCCTTCTCTAGCTAGCAACTGTTTAAACCTGCCCTTTGGAACTCAGGGAATGTCAATGAGGCTCTAGTCCATTCAAGTCACTCAGTTGTGTCTGACTCTTTGCGACCACAGGGACTGTAGCACGCCAGGCTTCCCTGTCCATCACCAACTCCCAGAGTGTGCTCAAACTCATGTCCATCACGTTGGTGATGCCATCCAACAGTCTCATCCTCTTTTGTCCCCTTCTCCCACCTTCAAGGTGGCTCAATGAAACCTATTTCTTACAAACAAAAACAGAGGATACAAAGTAGGTTTCATACTCAGGAGCCCCATTAGGTTCTTGCTTGTCTTAAAGGACACATTCGGTGCATTTTCTTGACGCATCTCTTGTCTCTATCTTGCCATCTTCTATTCTCTAGCTCCTGGCTACAGTAGTATACCCTCTTTTGTACCCAACCGTTGTCTTGTCCTGTATGATCATAGTGTTACCAAAAGGTATGCATGGGGTCAGACTGCTTGCTACTCAAAAGCCAGTAAACAGGCCAGGTTGTTGGAAAGGGAAGTTTGCTTTATTTCAGATGCCAGCAACTGGAGGGGAGGGTGACAGACCAAAAGCAGACTACCCCACCCCTGACAAGCAGGGGGTGAGAGCTTTTATATACAGAGTTGCAGGGGGAAGTTACATGTAGAAATGTTGAGAGTCATCTATAACAATCATCTTCAAATTATTCATTAGTGGTCTGTCTAGCATCATCTTTGTTGTTTTAGGTAAAGTTAATCTTCAATTCTGGGGTACACTTATTCCCATTTCATTGCAGAATCGTGGCAGGTCAAGTCCTGGTTAAAGTCTTGTCATCATGTAGTTAACTTCCTCAAATGGTGTTTTGGTATATATAAGACAGCTCACAGGATATGTCTCCAAATATTACCTATAGTCCTTGAGAAAGAACTAAAGGTCCTTGACTGTGCTTAATGACTACATCATTATTATTTCATCTCCTTAGACTGTTTTCCTTTGTTTCAGCATTTCTCACTTCTCTGATTCAACTCATTTTTTGACTAAAGTTTTCCACAGGCAAAAGACAGGCAGAGGACATGTTGGCGGTGGGGTGGGGTGGGCAAGGACAATGTCATCCTGCTCCGTTTCAACAGCTGCTTTTATTCAAGTGAAAGTTGCTCATTTGTGTTTTATCTTTGTGACCCTATGGAATTCTCCAGGCCAGAATAATGGAGTGGGTAGATGTTCCCTTCTGCAGGAGATCTTCCCAACCCAGGGATCAAACCCCAGTCTCCCATATTGCAGGCATATTCTTTACTGGCTGAGCCACAAGGTAACCTTGCTTTTATTTAAAATTTCACCTAATACATTGAATACCAATTCACAAAGTGTCGGACACAACTAAGTGACTGAACTGAACTGAACTGAACTGTGAGAAAAGACTTTATGATGCTCATTGTTATATAAATTAATAAAGGTGAATTAACTTGCTCAATGTCAAATAGCTAGTACTAGATAGAACACTTTTTAACCTCAAGTCTGGTGGTATTTCTATAATAATAGTTTCTGTGTGTGTGTTTTAATGTACAGTTACATCTTTATTTTTCCAGGAAATCATTTGTTTTCTGTTTCTAGAACCTTGGGAAAGTTTATTTATTTAAATAATTTATTTATTTTTGACTGCTCTAGGTCTTCATTCCTTTGTCTAGGCCTTCATAGTTATGGAGAGTGGAGCCTAGCCTGTTCTTCTCTGTGGTGCACCATCTTCTCATTTGGATAGCACGGATTCTAGCATTTCAGTAGATGCAGTGTGCAGGCTCAGAAGTTGTGGCTTGCCCACTCTAGATCACATGGGCATCAGTAGTTATGGTGTACAGGCTTCGTTGCCCCATGGAATGTGGAATCTTCTCAGACAAGAGACTGAACCTGTGCCCTCTGCATTGGCAGGTGGATTCTTATCCACTGCACCACCAGGGACGTTCTGCTCAGTGTTTTGATCTCATAAAATGAAATGAATAAAAATGATTGGATAAGCTAAAATATTTTTATTTTAAATGAGGATCCTCTGGGAAGTAGGATACCTCACAGACAATGCTTTTTACACAGGTGAAGAGATATTTTATAATTTAGTACAGAATAATTTTATATCAGTAAAATTATTGTTTGTATCCATGCAACTGCTTTACCCACTAAAGAAATCATATGGTAGAAAGGTAATAGTTTAGACCCCAATCTTACATATAGTCCTTGCATTTCATCTTTTTTGGGTTTCCAACACATATCTAGCTTTGCTACTAAGCTATGAAGCCCACACCTGTTTCTCTTTCCCTGCCATCTTGGACCTCAGCATTACGTAACGTGGGGTTACCTGGTGGCTCAGACAGTAAAGAATCTTCCTTCAGATCAGGTGACTGAGGTTCAGTCTCTGAGTGGGGAAGATCTCCTGGAGAAGGGAATGGCTACCCCCTCCAGTATTCTTGACTGCAGAATTCCATGGACAGAAGACCCTGGTGGTCCACAGTCCAAGTGGTTCCAAAAAGTAGGACATGATTGAGTGACTAACACACTACCTAACACATCCTCCTCTCAAAACATGCTAGTGACCCAGGTCTCCAGCCCTCTCCTCTCCTCTCCTCTCCTCTCATTGTGAGTCATGTCTTACCCCATGAAGACTTATATCCAGGAGACAGGAGTTGGGCATAGAAGGGACTCATTTAACACTTTGTTCTTCACAGAAATAATTCACAACCTCTCAAGAACATCCTTCACACATTTCTGCTCATGTAGAGGAATTATAAATGCTTTGAAAAAGCAACATGCACAAGCCATAAAGCCAACTTATAAGATAGGAAAAAGGAGTGAGAGAAACAGGCCCAATCTCTTCATGCTTATTGATCAGCCTTCTTCTGCTTACTACATGTCTTCTTTTCTCATCCACAATAAGAATATGGTATCTAAAAGGTTTTTAGTCACTCCTGGGATCCTTGCAGTAAACCACCTCCTAAAATGTAATTTTAGAAATATAATTCCTTTTGAAAGAAAAAAAAAAGTTATCAAGCCAAATAGTCATACTTCCAAGACAGAAAAGAGAGGTTCTCCTAAAGTCATGCACTTGATATGTAATTGAATCACCAGTCTCATGAAAATTCTTCACCCAGAGATGGCAGATAGGGTTAGTCTGACTTTATCTCTATTCTGTTGCTTAATGACCTTGGAAATCAAGGAAAACCCTCCTGCATATGTGCAACTACAGAAAGATTAACCCTTGTCATAAAAAATAGTTTAATTTCATCCATCTCTTCTTTGATTTCTGTCCTTCAATCTGTCTATTACACCCACATTTTCAAAGGTCAGAGAGTTTTGCTGCTTTTGATCTTCAGTAGACAGGAGGCATCACTTTAAATATATATATATATATTAACTACTAAGGACCTACTGGAGAAGGAAATGGCAACCCACTCCAGAGTTCTTGCCTGGAGAA
>SJYV01041687.1:119650-137834 GCA_006410875.1 Neotragus pygmaeus
TATATATATATATGCCATTTTTAGGACAGGTAAAAAACTGAATCTAATAAGTTCTAGAGAATATGATTACAAAGTCAGATGTCAAAGTTTGATTTACTTTCAAAAGAGCAGAGAGATAATAGCCATGGAACAGGAACAAAAACAGTCACACAACAAGAAAGACAATTTTTTAAAGTATCTAATAATTATCATATTTTTGAGATTTAACAGAAATCAGCATGCAGTCTTGGTGATTTATGTGCCTCTCTACTATTGCTGTATATTTTCAACTATACACAACAGTATTCTTCAATTCTTAATCTTCCTGTTTTCGTCTTTTGTTTTTCCTGGAGAAAAGTAATGTCCTTAAGTTTAGTAAACAAATATTTAATCAATTATTAGATAATTCTTTGTAAATTATGCACTTTGTAAATAATGTTCTTGGAGAGTAAATAGCAGTGTAATACCCAAACATTCAAATTCTTGTCCTGCTACTTCTGAGAGAGACTCTTGAGTTTTTTTCCATAGAATAAAAGTTTACCTTGGAAAACAGAAGGTAAAAGGGCACAACTTCTGTAAGATCACAAGACACTTATATGAGCGGTACACAAGTACTTTTGTGTGGACATGATTACTATTTTTTAATTAGAGAGAATATTATATTTATTATTTCAAATATGTATTGTAATCTAAAGCTGAGCCACTTATTACCATATTGTCATCCACTATTCTTATAGCCAGGATTACAATACAATAGCTAATACATATTTAATTTTTAAGATGTGTCACACACTCTACTAAGGTCATATGTGAATCATCTTAATTGTTGCAGAACTTTTATTAGGTTGTCTTGTGATTTATGTTAAATTATCATGTAAGTTAACTGAAAAAGCTGGCTTAAAACTCAAAATTCCAAAAGCTAAGATCATGGCACCCAGTCCCATCACTTCATGGCAAATAGATGGGGAAAAATAAAAACAGTGAAGGACTTAATTTTCTTGGGCTCCAAAATCACTACAGATGGAGATTGCAGCCATGAAATTAAAAGACTTCTGATTCTTGAAAGAAAGCTATAACAAATCTAGACAGCATATTAAAAAGCAGAGACATCACTTTGCCAGCAAAAGTGAGTCTAGTCAAAGCTAGGTTTTGCCAATAGTTGTAAGCATGTGAGAGTTGGNATGAAATTAAAAGACTTCTGATTCTTGAAAGAAAGCTATAACAAATCTAGACAGCATATTAAAAAGCAGAGACATCACTTTGCCAGCAAAAGTGAGTCTAGTCAAAGCTAGGTTTTGCCAATAGTTGTAAGCATGTGAGAGTTGGACCATAAAGAAAGCTGAGTGCCGAAGAATAGTTGCTTTCAGATTCTGGTGCTGGAAAAGATTCTTGAGAGTCCCATGGATAGCAGGGAGATCTAACCAATCAAGCCTAAAAGAAATTGACACTGAATATTCTTTGGAAGGACTGGTGCTGATGCTGAAGCTCCAACACTATGGCCATCTGTTGCAAATAACTGACTCACTGGAAAAGACCCTGATGCTGGGAAAGAATAAAGATAGAAGGAGAAGAAGACAATAGAAAATAAGATGGTTGGATGGTATCACTTGTTCAGTGGACATGAGTTTGAGCCAATTCTAAGAGATTGTGAAGAACAGGGACGTCTGGTGCGCTTCAGTCCATGAGACTGCAGAGTCAGGCACAACTGTGTGACTGAACAACAACAACAAAGTTAAGTAGAGTGCTAGGGTATTGGATGATGGGCCTTGGTTAAACAAAAGGCCACAAGAGAATAAAATAGTTTAATACTCACTGATTCTGGACAAAGTGTATGCCATGCCTTGAGGGGCCACATAGGTAAGGGTGCAGCCAGAAAGAGTGCCTGGACCCAAGCTATGTGTCTATATTAGGCCTTATGGGTGGAGTGCTTTGAAATTCTCAGTCTCAGGTCTGATTGGTCAATTCAAACAGGATGCTTGGGGCTGGTGCATGGGGATGATCCAGAGAGACATTGTGGGGTGGGAGGTGGGAGGGGGATTCAGGATTGGGAACTCGTGTACACCTGTGGTGGATTCATGTCGATGTATGGCAAAGCCAATAGAGTATTGTAAAATAAAATAAAGTNGAACATGTAAATAAAGAAAAGATAGTTGAGACAGTCCAAAAGCTATGATTAGTTAACATGTCTCTGGCATTGTATAGGGTGGGTCATTATATTCACACTGAATGTTCTTAATAGCTAAAAAGAAAAAAAAAATACTACTTCCATTTTGTTAGGAGTCCTCGTATGGAATACTAGAGTCCTAGGGAGTTACTGAGAATAAAATACATCTGGGAAGAATACCATTGCTCCAGAGGACCTGTGGTACAGAATACAAAGGCCAGTACAACTTGTCAGACTCCTCCTCAGTGTGAAGAGAAGAGTAGAACATGCATCCAGAAAAGAAGAGTAAAGAAATCATAGGTATTTATGTGATACAGTTAAAAGAACCAATATGTGCCTTTGAGAGGCTCAGAAGAGACAGAGGAAGGGGTAAATGTTTTTATAATTTTTTTCAACTTCTGGTGAAGAAAATGCATATTCAGACCTACAAAAACTAGCTGATTCAAAATAAAATGAATAAAATAAAATGAATTTTTTAAGTATATACTAGAACATATTTTAATCAAATTTTCAAAAATTTGAATATTGACTTTCTATTCTGCACTACTGCTGACATTATTCTCTTATACTTCCCTTTTCCTCACACATCAAGGACTGTCTTCCTAAATTAGGACACTTACGAAGGAAGAGAATGATTACCAAGATCATACCATAGTGGAGCATGGTTTTAAGCACATTCTCTACAAGCCTCAAGAACTTGCTCTTTCAACC
The DNA here is from genome assembly GCA_006410875.1 of Neotragus pygmaeus. Taxonomy (NCBI): domain Eukaryota; kingdom Metazoa; phylum Chordata; class Mammalia; order Artiodactyla; family Bovidae; genus Neotragus; species Neotragus pygmaeus. The sequence continues at coordinate 122,505 of SJYV01041687.1, forward strand.
ATATCATATCAAATAACTTGCAAAGAATGAAAAACTTATTTTTTTCCCTTAAAAAGATGGGTAAATTATAACTGTCTTCCCTGCCGCTTTGTTCAGTTCCTTAAATGAAGCCCAAGCATTTACCATTGCTAGACTCTCTAAGAACAGAAAGCTCTGAAAAAAGTCTTTCCTTTTCAGTCTTTCCCTGAAGATCAGTTCTTACACAGCCATCTTTCTATCTATCCAGTGATGTTTCCAATCCAAAACTCAACTTTACTTGAGTCAAACTGTCACCAATCACATATTGCGTTTTCTAACAAGTTCTCTTTTACAATTTGCAGCACCCTGGATTGTCATCTGAAATCCTTGCCATTTAAATGATTATCCTGTAGCCTTTACATTTTAGCAAAGAAATAATAACATAGCCTCTGAAAAACTGAATCACTAGTTAATGTATAAAAAGAAAACTAATCATCTGATTTATACCAGTTATTACTCAGTTTCTTTGGATACAGGGCTAGACACAGGTGTTGACAGATGGTAGCAGTGGAAGGTTGCAGGGTGAGCCTGGGTACAAAGAGTTACTAAGATGCTGTTAATTCTCCTTTTGTTCATGTTATTTCATCTGCCTCTGTTTTGTTGACAATTAAGAGTCTCAGGTTATATAATATATTTGACATTAACTAGCTGTGTGGCTGAGCTAAGATTCAACACAAGGATTGTGGCTAAAATCTGTGTTGAATACAATTTTAATAATGTTAATGGCATGAGAAGACTAAAAGATAGCAAGATAGGATGACATAACTTTCAACAGAAAAAAATTAATCTTAATGTAACATCTTGAAGTAGCCACTGTAGTATTTTTATAAGTGAGAAAACTGAAGTTTACTGTGTAACAAAACTTCTCAAATATGGCTTGGGGAACCAGAAGAGTCACAAAAGAAAAGACACATTTGGAATCTTCTCTACAATTTTGTCCCCCATTGCACCCTGCTCTTAATAATTTACTTTGCTTCTAAAACATAGTAATCAGAGATATAGGTTGTTGTAAAACGTGAGTTTGAGTGAACTCCGGGAGATGGTGATGGACAGGGAGGCCTGGCATGCTGCGACTCATGGGATCTCAAAGAGTCGGACACGACTGAGCGACTGAACTGAACTGAACTGAAGATTTAAATAGTCCAACTAAATGCTTACATGCAATACCTAAACAGGTTATTGTTACTATTTTTGTTGTTCATAATCATAACATTTAGTCTTTTTGTGGCCCCAAAAGACTAAAAATCCATGCCTTAGAACTCAACATTTCATTTCAAGCAATACTTGCCACCCCTCCCCTTCAGGTGAAAACTCTCTCTAGTCCCAATAGAGTTCATAGGATCATATCAATTGACAACATTCTTATTTTCTGGTTATGTACAAGGCTAATTCAGTTAAATTAATCTTCCTGCATTTCTGTGGAAAGTTGAAGTTTCTTTAATTTTCTCTGGAGTCTGGCTTACAGTATTCAGGAAATCATGAGAATTAGATAAAATCCATAATGTTAAAATCCAATCAACCTCCTTCATTGGCCCAGTGCATTCAAAGTGGAAATTAGGAAAATTTATTGCCACAAAGGTCTGTCTAGTCAAGGCTATGGTTTTTCTAGTGGTCATGTATGGACGTGAGAGTTGGACTGTAAAGAAAGCTGAGAGCTGAAGAATTGATGCTTTTGAACTGTTGTTGAAGACTCTTGAGAGTCCCTTGGACTGCAAGGAGATCCAATCAGTCCATCCTAAATTTAGGATATCAGTCCTTGGTAGTTCATTGGAAGGACTGATGCTGAAGCTGAAAATCCAGTTCCAAAGAGTTGACTCATTGGAAAAGACCCTGATGCTGGGAGGGATTGGGGGCAGAAGGAGAAGGGAACAAGAGAAGATGAGATGGCTGGATGGCATTACAGACTTGATGGACATGAGTTTGGGTGAACTCCAAGAGTTGGTGATGGACAGGGAGGCCTGGCATGCTGCGATTCATGGGGTCTCAAAGAGTCGGACAGAACTGAGCGACTGAACTGAACTGAGCTGAACTGAGCAACTGAACTGAACTGAACTGAATTGACACATTTAGTGCCTTTGTTTAACTTTTATTTTTAAGGTTACTTGTTTATTTCTTCTAATAATAAAAACAATAAAATTCTATTCAGTCAATGGACAAGTTAACTAGTGAATGATTTTTCATTAATCAGTCAGTAAAATATGCTCAATATAACTAGAATTCTTACTGACTTCAGTCTTTAAAAACAGTCAGATATTGCTCTTTCAACCTTTATTTTCACGATTTTTAAACAGGAATGAGACTTTGTTGTGGCCTTATAAAGATGAAACCTGGAGAAGTGCAAGGGAAATAGCAAATATATAAATACTTAAAAAAGATGGTGTAGTTCATGATGGAGAAATTTCTGACAGACAATAGAATGGGGATAAAAACTTAATAAGATGTTTTAAAATATATTGCTTAGTATTCAGAGTCTTTACTTATTCTTTTTTATCTTTAGGTTTAAATCTAACAAAACTGGCACTCTAAAGTTTAAGGTGGATCTGAACTTTGCTGGACAAACTATGATTTATATCTTAAAATTACCTCATTACTTTATGAAAATACCACTTCATATACTCCCACCATTAAAATTTACTGGGAAAGAATGGAAACTTATCCAGTCCACTTAAACAGTTGAGAAATTTTATGATTTTAGGCTCTAAATCAAATATTGACTAGTTTATAAAGTGGGGATATAGCAAGTTGGTATGGGGTGGAGGGATGTAACTTGTATGGCAAAGCCAATAAAGTATTGTAAAGTAAAATTAATAAAAATAAATAAATTAATTAAAAAATAAAAGAATAAACACATTAGGAATTTCCTGAGGGTCCAGTGGTTAGGACTCAGTGCTCTTACTGCTGGTACTGGGTTTGATCCCCGGACAGGGAACTATGATCCTGCAAGCCACACAAACATGACCAAAAACAAAGAAACAAACAAACAAAAAAATGTGGAAGAGAATAGTCCATTCAATAGAGACATGGGCATGGAGTAAAAATTTATAGACACCAAAGGGGAAGGAAGGGAATTAAATGGGAGACTAAGATTGACACATGAACACTATTGATACTATTTATAAAACAGATAACTGAAGAGAACCTACTGTATAGCACAGGGAAATTTACTCAGTGCTCTGTGGTGACCTAAATGTGAAGCAAATCCAAGAAAAGAGAGGATATATGTATACATATAGCTGATTGACTTTATAACAGAAACTGATATAACTTGTAAAGCAACCTATATAGCAATAACAATTAATTTTTTTAAAGTACCCCATTAAATAGTCTAATCATTTAACATTTTCCTGAATGTTAAAATATTAATATTAAATTAATTTTTCTAAGTATTGCTTGTCATTTATTTCATACAAAATATTCCCAAATAACGATGAACCCCTATTTAACAGTCACTTATATGCAATAGATTCATCTCATTTCACCTTCATTCAGAAGTTAGGGCAAATATTATACCAATTAATTTAACCTAAGATATAAAATCATCTGCTTTATTTTATGAGGATTCCAAAACATAAAAAGTAATCTAATTCCCTTTTTTGCCTGACACCGAAATTACCTTGTTTTTGCTTGATCTTTCTGCTACCATCAACTTCTTATTTATAGAAACAAGAAGAATTATTTTCATGCATTAGCCATTAATCACTAATTGGTTCAAACATTTTAATAGTAAATTAACTATTAAACTTCAGCAGATATACTATAATTGTGTACATATTTTTAAAATTATAATTTCTAGATTCTATCCCAAGAGATGCTGGTTTAGATTGGAGTTTCCAGATGTACATTTTACCAGTCTACTCATGCTGCACTATTCAGGAGATCCTAGAACACTTTACTGCCCCCAAACTTCAGTAGAGTTGATGTAAATTATATGACTAATGTTTATATATGAACATTATATGACTAATGTCCAATGTTCAAAGTACCGCACAAATACACACTTCTCACAAGTTGTCAAAATAATCCTTAAAATTCTCCAATCTAGGCTTCAACAGTGAACTGTGAACTTCCAGATGTTCAAGCTGGATTTAGAAAAAAACAAAAAAAAAACAAATCAAATAGTCAACCAACATCTACTGGATCATTGAAAAAGCAAGAGAGTTCCAATAAAACATTTACTTCTACTTTATTGACTAAGACAAAGCCTTTGACTGTGTGGATCACAACAAACTGTGGAAAATTCTGAAAGAGATAGGAATACCAGACAACCTTACCTACCTCCTGAGAAATCTGTATGCAGGTCAAGAAGCAACAGTTAGAACCAGAGATCGAATAATGGACTGATTCCAAGTTGGGAAAGGAGTATGTCAAGGCTGTATATTGTCACCCTGCTTATTTAACTTATATGGAGAGTACATCACGCAAAATCCCTGGCTGGATGAAGCACAACCTGAAATCAAGATTACCAGGAGAAATATCAATAACCTCAGATATGCAGATGACACCACCTTTATGGAAGAAATAGAAGAAAAATTAAACAGCCTCTTGATGAAAGTGAAAGAGGAGATTGAAAAACCTGACTCAAATCTCAACATTCAGAAAATGAAGATCATGGCATCTGGTCTCATCACTTTACGGCAAATAGATGGGGAAACAATGGGAACAGTGACAGATTTTATTTTGGGGGCTCCAAAATCACTGTAGATAGTGACTGCAGCCATGAAATTAAAAGACACTTGCTCCTTGGAAGAAAAGGTATGACCAACCTAGACAGCATATTAAAAAGCAGAGTCATCACTTTGCCAAAAAGGTCCATTTCGTCAAGGCTACAGTTTTTCCAGTGGTCATGTATGGATGTGAGAGTCAGAGTTTAAAGAAAGCTGAGTGCCAAAGAGTTAATGCTTTTGAACTGTGGTGCTGGAGAAGACTCTTGAGAGTCCCTTGGACTGCAAGGAAATCCACCCAGTCCATCTTAAAGGATATCAGTCCTGGGTGTTCATTGAAAGGACTGACGCTGAAGCTGAAACTCCAATACTTTGGCCACCTAATTTGAAGAGTTGACTCTTTAGAAAAGACCTTGATGCTGGGAAAGACTGAAGACAGGAGGAGGAGAGGGTGATGAGGTGGTTAGACTGCTTCACATAGTCAGGGGACAGGAATTTGAGTGGGCTGCAGGAGTTGGTGATGGACAGGGAAGTCTGGTGTGCTGCAGTCTATTCAGTTGCAAAGAGTCGGACACGACTGAGGAACCGAACTGAACTGATATGACTAATATTATTGAACACATTAAATGTTCTGGTCGCTCTCCTAAGAATCTTATGTATCTCCTCCCTGTACCTGCTCAAACCTCACTCCAAATTTTTCTTTGAAAATTATTTCACTCTCATTCAGTTACTTTTTTTTCTTATTGTGTAAGCTTTGTTTCACTTCTGAAGACTGAAGAAGTGAATATCTTCTTTGCCTGAGAAGACTTCTCAAAACCATGCTAATAACCTACACCTATTTTTCTGTCCTACTTTACAAGAACGGTCTTTTGCTAACACATTTCACTATTCACCACAGAAAAAAATTGTTAAACTTTGAATAATTTATTCCATATGTTTGTGTCTCTGTGTATATGTGTGTGATTCTTGAAGAAAGTCATCTTCAAAAGGACTAGTATTTGGCTACACATCACAGGACTCACTCAGAAGTAGAACATATTGAGATGACACAGATAAAGGGAATTTGAGTGAACAGATTCTATTGAAATAAGCATGCAATTTGTCCTATTTCCTATAGGAATCAGAGACAAGAGTTTGGGGAACTAGATTAATTTGTGTATCCTTGAAGAATATTGAAAGCTGTCATGCCATTCAGATCTAAATGAGTTTCTCTATATGAGCATGCTCACCTTGGGATATTTTACACATATAATGCTGCAGATTAGCTCTTTTCTAAAATGTAAACTGATTGCTAGCAATCTGCTTCAGGATGAAACCAAACTCCTAATGATGACCTGGCCTTGCCTTCTTTGTTGAATTTTTGTAAATTCATTGCAGCCTTATTGAAATATTTACATTTTATAATTATGAGAGTAGTTAAATACCCAGGCCTTAAGATATGTTGTTCACTGGGCTTGTAATACCTTCTTCCTCAAATATTGGCTGGATTTCTTTATAAATGACTTCCTTTTATTCTTCCACAAATGTGGAGATGGAAAGTACACCTTACGATTTAAAGTAATGAGAAAGAAGTATGCATTGTTTTTTAATATTTGCTCCCTGTCTTCTCCCCCCTTCATAAGCACACTTTCCAATTCAACAAATATAATATATTCTTTACTGTTCTCTATTCTGCTCTGTGCCCCCTGAAGACTTTACTTCCCAGCTATATCACCCAGGCTGCCTTGACCTTTGACTTGGAATGTTGCAATATTTTACATAAAATTAAAATTTCTGACTTTCATAAGAAGAAGAAAAAATATCTGATAATGTGGAATATGGACTCATACTGATTTGGCAACAATGGGCAGGAGCTGAGAAATAATTGCATCCCTTAAATAGGGCAAATGCCATTCCCAAGGATCTCTTCATTTACATCTAAGTATATATTCTTGGGTTGCTTAAACCATTTATATTTGCTTCAGGATCTCTTTGGATATGCCACTCTAACTGCTGCTATGTGGTCATTGATGGAGGATTTGTGCTTTTGAAATTTCATTAAAGGTAACCTACCCTTCGGAGAAGGTGATGGCACCCCACTCCAGGACTCTTGCCTGGAAAATCCCAAGGATGGAGAAGCCTGGTAGGCTGCAGTCCATGGGTTCACGAAGAGTCGGACACGACTGAGTGACTTCACTTTCATTTTTCACTTTCATGCATTGGAGAAGGAAATGGCAATCCACTCCAGTGTTCTTGCCTGGAGAATCCCAGGGATGGGGGAGCCTGGTGGGCTGCCGTCTATGGGATCACACACAGTCGGAGACGACTGAATCAACTTAGCAACCTACCCTCACTTTATTGTTTTCCCCTCATTTCCTCCAAATAATATCAAGATGTCTTGGTATATGCAGAAAACATTTCTTTTCCATACAAGTATTTCCTCACAGCAGATTAACTTGGGGGCCTCTTAAGCCCTTTCTTGCTGACTTCCTAGTCTATCAGCTCCAAGTTTTGCAATGAAATATTGCCTGAAAAATGGCATAGAAACAGCTGAATAGGCAGCAAGGCATTTCCATTTTACACTACATTTTCTATCCCTAGGCCTGTTTCCATCTGCGAACTCTCCAAAACTTTTGTTGTCCAGTTCAATTTAGTTCAGTTCATTTCAGTCACTCAGTGGTGTCTGACTCTTTGCGACCCCATGAATCGCAGCATGCCAGGCCTCCTTGTCCATCACCAACTCCTGGAGTTCACTCAGACTCACATCCATCGAGTCAGTGATGCCATCCAGCCATCTCATCCTCTGTCTTCCCCTTCTCCTCCTGCCCCCAATCCCTCCCAGCATCAGAGTCTTTTTCAATGAATCAACTCTTCACATGAGGTGGCCAAAGTACTGGAGTTTCAGCTTCAACATCATTCCTTCCAAAGAAATCTCAGGGCTGATCTCCTTCAGAATGGATTGATTGGATCTCCTTGCAGTAGCTGCTCCTTATGTGAACCACAGGAAAATGAGCTTTCCAGAGAGGATCACATTTCTGCTTGCTCCATGCCTTGGTGGAATCAATCAAGGAGAATAATTACATGAAGATTGAGAGATAGCAAAGGAGAACTAGTAAATTCAGTCTTATTCCAACAAACCACTTAACTTAAGAAAATGATTCGTGGATCTGACAGTAGATATTGCAAATTAATGTTATTCTGCAGGTGCAGAATTGCTGTTACTGTTGTCAGTAAACAGCAGGTGGTTGGAAGTTGGCAACTTTTATGAAAACCATTTATATCACAGTACATTTCATATAAACAGTGGCAATAAAAAGCTAAATTGTTCCAGGAATAGGATGCAAATATTATAAGTGGGTTTTATTCAATAAGAATTTGGCATCTTATTTGAATTAAAATAAAGAATAAATTTAAGATACCATTGACACATTCAATATATATTTGGCTCTAAGTGTCACTGGTAAATTATTCCCCACAGTTACCCTATAGAGATTCTTGCTAATCTTGCTGAATATACCATTTTGGAGGCTATTAAGAATATTATTTCACTTTCTGAAGTTACCAGCTGGACCACTGCTTTTGAGTTTTGGAAGATATAGTTGTATATACATATATATATTTTTTTCTCTGTATTTTCAATGAAAGTAACAGTACTACAGTACTATATTGGTCCTAGGAATATTGAAATTCTTTTCTGTTCATCTTTGGGAGCCTTCAGTTTTAGTGCTTACATAACTTTGGGGAGATTAGAATCTTCTTGAAGACTTTTTTTTTTAAGTTTATTAAACTAAAACCTAGAAATAGATAATGTAGCAATAGTTTGAATTCCCTAGATTATTCCTAAACTTCTTTTTGTTTCAGTCAGTAAAACTGAGTAAATAAATCTGGATCAAATAAAATTCAAAACACCCAGACACTTGTAGCTGTATCAACTACACTGTTACCAAAGAAATTATGAAATGTATTTCATTTATAAAGCTATATACAATCTTGTAAACACATTAATATATATGTGTAATTTTACTATGCCAACTTATATTTATAAATTACCAGAAAATTTCCTTGAATTAACTGGGATTTCATTTGTTAGAATGATGACTAACAAATTGCATGTTTATTTAATACAAGATTTAAGCAAACCTAAAAATTAGATATTTTAAAAAATGAGACTAGAAAAGCTCAAGTAACTTTCTAAAAACTTGCATATAATGTGTAGCCTAACTAGGATTAGCCAGGAAGACTCTCTTTGTCTTTTCTTCTCTTTCCCTCTACTCCATTTCTTTTCTTCCTCCTTCCTTCCTCTTCCTTCCCTTTTCATTTTCTCTCCTTCATTTAATTTTTCATTATGGTAAGATATACATAAGATAAATTCTACCATTGTATCATTATAAGTGTCAAACTTATTACATTGATTTCATTCACAATGATGCACAAAAGTCATCACTAAACATTCCCAGAAATGTTTCATCAACTCATGCAATAACTGTACTGGTTAAATAGCCACTCTCCATTTCTTTTAACCTCCTCCCCCTCTGTCTGTGTCGTATTTTAACTATTCTATGTACCTCATGTAAATGGAATCGTCATTTGTCTTTTTGTAATGAGCTTATTTCAATTAACAATGTCCTTAACTTTACATTGTGGCATGTGTCAGAATTCCCATCCTTTTAAAAATTGAATAATATGCCATTGTATAAATATGCACACTATCAAAAATCTATTCACCTGTTGAAAAAACCTTGGCAATCTATTAAAAAGCAAAGACATAGCTTTGCCAACAAAGGCCCATAGAGTCAAATATGTTTTTTCCAGTAGTCATGTATGAATGTGAGAGTTGGATCATAAAGAAGTCTGAGTGCTGAAGGATTGATACTCTTGAATTGTGGTGTTGGAGAAGACTCTTAAGAGTCCCTTGGACTGAAAAGTCAATCCTAAAAGAAATCAATCCTGAATATTCATTGGAAGGAATGATGCCAAAGCTGAAGCTGTAATACCTTAGCCACCTGATGCAAAAAGGTGGCTCATTAGAAGACCCTGATTCTGGAAAAGATTGAAGGCAGGAGAAGAAGGGGACGACAAAAAGTGACGATTGGATGGCATTACCAACTCAATGGAAATGAGTTTGAGCAAGCTCCTGGAGACGGTGAAGGACCAGGAAGCCTGGTGTTTTGCAGTTCATGGGTTTGCAAAGAGTCAGACACAACTCAGTGACTGAACAACAACAACAAATTCACATGTCGATGAACACTCAGTTTACTTTCACCTTTTGGCCATTGTGAATAACACTGGTATCGATATGGTTGTACAGATATCTTTTCAAGACACTGCTTTTCATTTTTTTCATTTTAAAATTAGGGTTAGAGTTAGGGTGTACATATATATAGAAGTAGAATTATTGATTAGTAAAATTATATGGTGATTCTATTTTAATTGAAGAAGCATCACACTGTTTAGTGTTTATTTCTTTCCTGAGAGTAGCCTTTCTAATGTGTGTAAGGTGACATTCCTATTTTTTTTAATTGGTACACTGTTAATGTTTAGAAGTATGATTTTTTTTTATTCAAGTGCATTGATTTTGTGTCCTGCTGCTAAACTGTATTTTGAAATTATTTCTAGCATTATTTTGTGGAATATTTAATGTTTTCTACATAAAAGATCTTGTGGTCTGTGAAGATATAATTTTGCTCTATTTTTTTCAACTTGGATGGTTTTTATTTATTCTTCTTGTCTATTTGTTCTGATTAGAATTTTCAGTATTACACTGAGGAGAAATGGTGAAAGTGGGAATCCTCTTGTTCCAAATTTAAGAGAAAAAATTTTCAGTCTTTCATCATCAAAAATATTGGATGTGGGCTTTTCATGTATGACCACCTTTATGATGAGGTTTTTACTTCTATAACTAGTTTATTGCATGCTTTTGCTGTGAAAACTTATTGAATTTTTAAAAAGGCTTTTACTGTATCAACCTTGTATGTATTTTTCTTCATTTTGCTAATGAGGTATTTTAATTTAATTAATTTTTATTTGTTAAATTATTCTTTTTTTAAATATAAATTTATTTTTTTTAACTTGGAGGTTAATTACTTTACAGTATTGTATTGGTTTTGCCATATATCAACATGAATCCGCCACATGTATACATGTGTTCCCCATCCTGAACCCCCCTCTCTTCTCCCTCCCCATACACATGTTACTGGATGCTTGGAGCTGGTGCATTATTTTTTACCAATGCCAAAATCACTTTCATCCAGACATCTGTATTTCTTAAAAAAAAAAAAAATATATAGCTAGTAGAATCGTTATACAGACAAAAAACTACAGGGAATTAATTTCTCAATGGCTAAATTTTTCACAAATGGAGTATAAGGACTTCATTAATCTTGTATTTAAAAATAAAAATTTTCTTTTTTTGACTAGTAAGTCTATTAAACTATTCTGTCTTAATTGCTTTTGATGTTCTAGGCAGTGGAGAAGGAGGACAATGTATGGTTAATTCTCTTATTACATATCTGACTACTAAATATTTGTGGTTTCTATGATTCCACAAGCAGGGAGAGTTGGGTATTTTTTACCCAATTCTTTTGATCCTTTGTTTATTCTATGGTTATTCTGAAGTAAATATCAATTTCACAGAACAGAAGCAGAAGCATAATGGACTTTGATTTTACTTTCCTAAATTTAAAGATGCTGTCACTACACACTTCTACTAATTCATCATAAGGGAAATGTTAAGAAAAAACTTCAAAAGAATAGGGAGAACATTTCACAAGGTCATGGTTTTGAAATGGAATTAACTTGATATCAATTTACTGGTAAATTTTTAAAATTCTAACAAAAATAAAAATTTTAAATATATTTTTTGAAGGATAATTGCTTTACAGAATTTTGTTGTTTTCTGTCAAACCTCAACATGAATCAACGATAGGTGTAATTTACAGAAATAAATCACACTTGGTCATGATGTGTAATCCTCTCAATATGTTGCTGAATTCTATTTATTAGCATTCTGCTGAGGAAATATGCATAAATATTCATAAGAAATAATGGTTTTATAGTCCTATTTTCCTATAGTTCATCAGGCACTCTATCTATCAGATCTAGGCCCTTAAATGTTTTTTTCACTTCCACTNTTTCCTTCTCCAGGTGATCTTCTTGACCCAGGGATTGAACCCAGGTCTCCCGCATTTTAGGCAGATGCTTTACCATCTGAGCTACCAGGGAAGCCTCCTTATATTTCCTGATTGACCTGCTATTATAGTTCTATGTGTTATTCAAAATAAGTTGTTGAAATATTCTATTACTTCAAAACTGTTGATATTTACCTTTAATTCTGTTAATGTTTGCTTCATATATTTATGGGGTTTCCCTGGTGGCTCAGATGGTAAGGAATCCTCCTGCAATGCAGAAGACCAAAGTTTGATTCCTGGGTTGGGAAGACCCCGCTGGAGAAAGGAAGAACAACCCAGTCTAGTATTCTGTCCTGGAAAATCCCTTGGATAGAGGAGCCAGGCAGGATATAGTTCATGGAGTTGCATACAGTCTGACACTACTGAGTGACTAACACACGGGTCATGTATTTAGGAGTTCAGATATCTCATGAACATTAGTTCATAATTGCTGTATCTTTTGATGAAATTACACATCATTATATAGTTTCTTAACTTATCATTTGTAACTGTCTTTTTACTTAAAGTTTGTTTGTTTTGTTTTATTCACCTTTGGATTGTTTGTTCTTGGTTACAAATTGCATGCCCTCTTTTTCCATCTTTTCATTTTCAACCAATGCTTGCTTGTCCTTTTACCAAAGTGAGTTTCTTATAAATAGTATAAAGCATGATACTTTTTTTGATATCCATTCTACTAAGCCAGGTCTGTTGATTAATCCACCTATTTTGAAGTAATTGATGATAGGGGAGGACTTACACTGCTATTTTGATTCTGTTTCTTTTTATGCCTTAGAGCTTTATTATCCTTTGTTTCTATGATGTCTTCCTTTTTTTTTCAGATTGTGTGTGTGTGTGTGTGTGTGTGTGTGTGAGATATTCTATGTTTGTTTTCCCGTAGCTGATTACATAAAATACCTTAAAGTTATAACAATCCATTTTAGTTGATAGCAACTTCAATCACATAAAAATTCTCTATCTTTTCATTGCCTGTCCCTTCCTTACTTTATATTATTTATGTCACAAGTAATATCTTTATGTACTCTTTATTGTTTAATATGAGCTTTACTGGTGGCTCAGACTATAAAGAATCTGCCTGCAAAATGGGAGACCTGGGTTTGATTCCTGGTTTGGGAAGATCCTCTGGAGATCTTGAGAACACAACAACACTATCTGTGAGTGAAGAATCCCCATGGACAAAGGAGGCTGATGGGCTACAGCCCATGGGGTTGCAAAGTCAGACATGACTAGTGACTAAGCATATCCTTCAATATAGATCTAAAATCATCATGTATACTTTTTGCCTTTTAAATTGCATAAAAGAATGAAAAGTATAGCTAGCAATAAATTTACAGTATGACAAGATTTTGTCTAACTATTTACCTTTATCTGAGAACTTTATATTTTCTTATGCATTCTGAGGGGGTGTGCTTTCCAGGTGATGCTTGTGTTAAATAGCCCACTTGCCAATGCAGGAGATATAAGAGATGTTGGTTCGATCCCTGGTCAGGAAGATCTCCTGGATGAGTGCATGGCAATGCAATATTCTTACCTGAAGTATCCCATGGACAGAGGATCCTGCTGGGCTGCAGCCCACAGGTTCACAAAGAGTTAGACATGACTGAAGCAACATAGCATGCATGCATTCTAGATACTATCTACTATCTTTTGTTTTAACTTAAATGACTCCTATTAATGGAAATCATGCAATGTATTTCCTCAGGTTTTATTTATCTGGGAAATTCATAAATTATCTACCACTTTTGAAGGGCAGTTTTGTTATATGTGGAATTGTTTTATATTACTTTCTTTCCTTTAGCACAAAATATTTCATTCCATTGTATTCTGCCCTGCAAAGTTTCTGCTGAGAAATCAGTTGATAAATTTATAGAAGTCCCCATATATATGATAAATGACTTTTCTTCTGTATTTTCAAGATTTTCTGTCATTGACTTTGAAAAGTTTGATCATAATATGTTCCATTGTGAGTCTCTTTGGATTTTTTTCCTCCTTGCATTTGCATTTTCATATTTTACTTTCTCCAAATTTGGAAAAATTTTGGTCAATATTTTTTTAATAAGATTTCTGCACTTTTCACACTCTATCCATCTTCTGGAATACCTATATTCATATGCTGTTCTGCATAACGGTGTCTCATAAGTGCCCTAGTCTCTGTTCAATTATTACTATTGTTTTCTCCTCAGATTCAATAATTTCAAATGACTTGAGTTCAGGTCCCTAATTGTTACTTCTAAGTGTTCTACACTGTTGTTGGACCCTCTGAATTAAACTTTTCAATTCAGTTATTGTGTTTTTCAACTTCAGAATTTAGGGATTATTTCTTTCTTTTTACCTTTTTTGTTTATATTCTCATTTTTTTATATATTAAAGATTTATTTTTTTGAATGGATCTTTTTTCCTTGTTTATACTTTTGTGTTATTTTTGTGTGTTTCTTTCTGATGTCCTGTGATTTTTTTGTTGAAAACTGGGCCTTTGAGAAAACAATTACTTCTCTCATTCTTTCTGTTCTGGCCATTGCTTTTAGAACAGAAATCAGCCTGTTCTAAAAGCTCAAGCATTTTCTGGGGTGTTCTTCCCTGAGTCTGTGTATGAATTTATATTCTAGTTCCACTGTACACATTGTTGTGTTTAAAGGCCTTAATTTTCTGACAATCTTATCCTTGCTTCTTCTGAGAGTCTTAGCTATTTCTTCTATAGTATTTCCTTGTGGATACTGTCTTGGCCCCAGGCACTCATGGTTATACATTCCCCCTGCAGCAATCTTGTAGCTCAGTGTCTTGAGTTGACCTCTATCTTGACAGCCACCCTTCTTGTTAGCCCCCTAGGTTAGGAGAGACAGACACACTTAGGCAGTTCCTTTACCAATTCTTGAGATGAAACATGAAAGCAAGTTTCTGCTTCAGCTTCCAACCTGAAAGAGGAGACAGGAACTAGATAGTTTTTTACTGACCATGTCCCATTGTCTTGGGTATGGGGTCAGGCTAAAGGTAAGGAAAAATATTACAATATTTTCTATAATTTTGAATGTGTTTTTCTCATTTAGGCATTCATTTGATTGCTACAGAACCTTAATTGGATTCCAGTGTTCCACAAAGCTACTTTTGTCTTTATATTATTGTTTTTTTGTTTTTATGGGGAAATAAGGCATGAGGGCCCGGAGCTTCCTAGTCTAGTCTTTTACCGATGTCCTGTGGTGATACATTTTGATTCCAGTTTTGTTATAGGAAGAGCAAAATTTGACTCCATGCTGGAACTGCTTCCTTTTATTTTCGTTGTTTTTGTTGTTATAAACGTACATAATGGCCTGTCTCAGAAAACCCCACTCCTCAGCCTGACTGTTAAATTAAATTGCCTTTATTCAGCTCACTGAGAAACAATCTGAACCTGCTCACAGAGAAATAATCTCACCTTGTAAGCGGCTGCAAGAAAGAAGAGATCAACACCTCCCTTCCATGGCCCTTTTCACTTTATTTCCTCATCTCTTCTC
>SJYV01041687.1:137895-166020 GCA_006410875.1 Neotragus pygmaeus
AAGAAAGGCAAAGCCAAAGAATGCTGAAACTACCACACAATTGCATTCATCTCACACACTAGTAAAGTAATGCTCAAAATTCTCCAAGCCAGGCATCAGCAGTATATGAACCGTGAACTTCCAGATGTTCAAGCTGGTTTTAGAAAAGGCAGAGGAACCAGAGATCAAATTGCCAACATCCGCTGGATTATGGAAAAAGCAAGAGAGTTCCAGAAAAACATCTATTTCTGCTTTATTGACTATGCCAAAGCCTTTGACTCTATGGATCATAATAAACTGTGGAAAATCCTGAAAGAGATGGGAATGCCAGATGACCTCTTACAATCAATTTCATTTTTTTTCTGCTGTGATTAGAAAAATTCTCTATCTTATAAATGTTTTCAAATTTTTAAAGAATTTAAACCATATATACGTCTGTTTTAGAGAATATTCTGTATATATTTGAGGGCAATATAATAATCTGTTCTTGTTGACTACAGCATTCCCAAAATGTTTTTTAGATTCATCTGAACTGTAGTATTGTTGATGTGCTATATTTCCTTGAAGGGAAGTGAAGTTGCTCAGACTTGTCCGACTCTCTGCAACCCCATGGACTGTAGCCTACTAGGCTCCTCAGTCCGTGGGATTTTCCAGGCAAGAACACTGGAGTGGGTTGCCATTTCCTTCTCCAGGTGATCTTCTTGACCCAGGGATTGAACCCAGGTCTCCCGCATTTTAGGCAGATGCTTTACCATCTGAGCTACCAGGGAAGCCTCCTTATATTTCCTGATTGACCTGCTATTATAGTTCTATGTGTTATTCAAAATAAGTTGTTGAAATATTCTATTACTTCAAAACTGTTGATATTTACCTTTAATTCTGTTAATGTTTGCTTCATATATTTATGGGGTTTCCCTGGTGGCTCAGATGGTAAGGAATCCTCCTGCAATGCAGAAGACCAAAGTTTGATTCCTGGGTTGGGAAGACCCCGCTGGAGAAAGGAAGAACAACCCAGTCTAGTATTCTGTCCTGGAAAATCCCTTGGATAGAGGAGCCAGGCAGGATATAGTTCATGGAGTTGCATACAGTCTGACACTACTGAGTGACTAACACACGGGTCATGTATTTAGGAGTTCAGATATCTCATGAACATTAGTTCATAATTGCTGTATCTTTTGATGAAATTACACATCATTATATAGTTTCTTAACTTATCATTTGTAACTGTCTTTTTACTTAAAGTTTGTTTGTTTTGTTTTATTCACCTTTGGATTGTTTGTTCTTGGTTACAAATTGCATGCCCTCTTTTTCCATCTTTTCATTTTCAACCAATGCTTGCTTGTCCTTTTACCAAAGTGAGTTTCTTATAAATAGTATAAAGCATGATACTTTTTTTGATATCCATTCTACTAAGCCAGGTCTGTTGATTAATCCACCTATTTTGAAGTAATTGATGATAGGGGAGGACTTACACTGCTATTTTGATTCTGTTTCTTTTTATGCCTTAGAGCTTTATTATCCTTTGTTTCTATGATGTCTTCCTTTTTTTTTCAGATTGTGTGTGTGTGTGTGTGTGTGTGTGTGTGAGATATTCTATGTTTGTTTTCCCGTAGCTGATTACATAAAATACCTTAAAGTTATAACAATCCATTTTAGTTGATAGCAACTTCAATCACATAAAAATTCTCTATCTTTTCATTGCCTGTCCCTTCCTTACTTTATATTATTTATGTCACAAGTAATATCTTTATGTACTCTTTATTGTTTAATATGAGCTTTACTGGTGGCTCAGACTATAAAG
The DNA here is from genome assembly GCA_006410875.1 of Neotragus pygmaeus. Taxonomy (NCBI): domain Eukaryota; kingdom Metazoa; phylum Chordata; class Mammalia; order Artiodactyla; family Bovidae; genus Neotragus; species Neotragus pygmaeus. Next base: position 139,676 of record SJYV01041687.1, read on the forward strand.
AATCTGCCTGCAAAATGGGAGACCTGGGTTTGATTCCTGGTTTGGGAAGATCCTCTGGAGATCTTGAGAACACAACAACACTATCTGTGAGTGAAGAATCCCCATGGACAAAGGAGGCTGATGGGCTACAGCCCATGGGGTTGCAAAGCCAGACATGACTAGTGACTAAGCATATCCTTCAATATAGATCTAAAATCATCATGTATACTTTTTGCCTTTTAAATTGCATAAAAGAATGAAAAGTATAGCTAGCAATAAATTTACAGTATGACAAGATTTTGTCTAACTATTTACCTTTATCTGAGAACTTTATATTTTCTTATGCATTCTGAGGGGGTGTGCTTTCCAGGTGATGCTTGTGTTAAATAGCCCACTTGCCAATGCAGGAGATATAAGAGATGTTGGTTCGATCCCTGGTCAGGAAGATCTCCTGGATGAGTGCATGGCAATGCAATATTCTTACCTGAAGTATCCCATGGACAGAGGATCCTGCTGGGCTGCAGCCCACAGGTTCACAAAGAGTTAGACATGACTGAAGCAACATAGCATGCATGCATTCTAGATACTATCTACTATCTTTTGTTTTAACTTAAATGACTCCTATTAATGGAAATCATGCAATGTATTTCCTCAGGTTTTATTTATCTGGGAAATTCATAAATTATCTACCACTTTTGAAGGGCAGTTTTGTTATATGTGGAATTGTTTTATATTACTTTCTTTCCTTTAGCACAAAATATTTCATTCCATTGTATTCTGCCCTGCAAAGTTTCTGCTGAGAAATCAGTTGATAAATTTATAGAAGTCCCCATATATATGATAAATGACTTTTCTTCTGTATTTTCAAGATTTTCTGTCATTGACTTTGAAAAGTTTGATCATAATATGTTCCATTGTGAGTCTCTTTGGATTTTTTTCCTCCTTGCATTTGCATTTTCATATTTTACTTTCTCCAAATTTGGAAAAATTTTGGTCAATATTTTTTTTTTAATAAGATTTCTGCACTTTTCACATTCTATCCATCTTCTGGAATACCTATATTCATATGCTGTTCTGCATAACGGTGTCTCATAAGTGCCCTAGTCTCTGTTCAATTATTACTATTGTTTTCTCCTCAGATTCAATAATTTCAAATGACTTGAGTTCAGGTCCCTAATTGTTACTTCTAAGTGTTCTACACTGTTGTTGGACCCTCTGAATTAAACTTTTCAATTCAGTTATTGTGTTTTTCAACTTCAGAATTTAGGGATTATTTCTTTCTTTTTACCTTTTTTGTTTATATTCTCATTTTTTTATATATTAAAGATTTATTTTTTTGAATGGATCTTTTTTCCTTGTTTATACTTTTGTGTTATTTTTGTGTGTTTCTTTCTGATGTCCTGTGATTTTTTTTGTTGAAAACTGGGCCTTTGAGAAAACAATTACTTCTCTCATTCTTTCTGTTCTGGCCATTGCTTTTAGAACAGAAATCAGCCTGTTCTAAAAGCTCAAGCATTTTCTGGGGTGTTCTTCCCTGAGTCTGTGTATGAATTTATATTCTAGTTCCACTGTACACATTGTTGTGTTTAAAGGCCTTAATTTTCTGACAATCTTATCCTTGCTTCTTCTGAGAGTCTTAGCTATTTCTTCTATAGTATTTCCTTGTGGATACTGTCTTGGCCCCAGGCACTCATGGTTATACATTCCCCCTGCAGCAATCTTGTAGCTCAGTGTCTTGAGTTGACCTCTATCTTGACAGCCACCCTTCTTGTTAGCCCCCTAGGTTAGGAGAGACAGACACACTTAGGCAGTTCCTTTACCAATTCTTGAGATGAAACATGAAAGCAAGTTTCTGCTTCAGCTTCCAACCTGAAAGAGGAGACAGGAACTAGATAGTTTTTTACTGACCATGTCCCATTGTCTTGGGTATGGGGTCAGGCTAAAGGTAAGGAAAAATATTACAATATTTTCTATAATTTTGAATGTGTTTTTCTCATTTAGGCATTCATTTGATTGCTACAGAACCTTAATTGGATTCCAGTGTTCCACAAAGCTACTTTTGTCTTTATATTATTGTTTTTTTGTTTTTATGGGGAAATAAGGCATGAGGGCCCGGAGCTTCCTAGTCTAGTCTTTTACCGATGTCCTGTGGTGATACATTTTGATTCCAGTTTTGTTATAGGAAGAGCAAAATTTGACTCCATGCTGGAACTGCTTCCTTTTATTTTCGTTGTTTTTGTTGTTATAAACGTACATAATGGCCTGTCTCAGAAAACCCCACTCCTCAGCCTGACTGTTAAATTAAATTGCCTTTATTCAGCTCACTGAGAAACAATCTGAACCTGCTCACAGAGAAATAATCTCACCTTGTAAGCGGCTGCAAGAAAGAAGAGATCAACACCTCCCTTCCATGGCCCTTTTCACTTTATTTCCTCATCTCTTCTCCCTCTCCATTTTGCATTTTTTAACTTCATTGCCTCACCTTTCCCACATCTCTGTTCTATGAAATAACCTGGCATCTAGATGCCAAAAAGATGGTTATTTTGAAACATAAGTTCACCATCTTCTTGGTCAGCTGGCTTTCTGAATAAAGTCATACCCCTTTTTCAACACCTTGTCTCTTGGATTTATTGGCCTGTCATGTGGCAAGCAGCGTGAGCTTGAACTTGATAACAATTTCACCTCCTTTCATGTGTATTCTATAGATATTTTAATTGTTGTTAACATGAGGATTATATATAACATCCTAAAGTTAAAACTATCTAATTTGAATTGATATTAACTGAAGTTCAACATCATACCAAAACTGTACTTTTGTACGACATCATTCCCCTTTTTTTGTTACTGATGCCACAAATTACACATTCATACTTTAAGTCTATAGAAAGAAACCTGGAGTGAAAAATCATAATTATTTAGAATAATAGTCATTTTTACAGTTGCCCATGTATTTACCTTCACTGGAAATTTTATATCTTCACATTTTTGAAGTTACTTTTCAGCGTTCTTTTATTTCAACCTAATGGATTCTTTTTTTCTTTTCTTTCTGTATAACAAGCCAATAGATAGTAAACTATCTCATCTTTTCAAAACTCTTGGTATATCTTACATTCTTCCTTAGTTTGAAGGACACTTTTTNGGGGGAGCCCCGCACGAGACCGAGCGGCCCGGGTGGGAGCGCCCAGCCCCGCCGCGGATCATGGTGCAGCAGGCCGAGAGCTTGGAAGCGGAGAGCAACCTGCCCCGGGAGGCGCTGGACACGGAGGAGGGCGAATTCATGGCTTGCAGCCCGGTGGCCCTGGACGAGAGCGACCCGGACTGGTGCAAGACGGCGTCGGGCCACATCAAGCGCCCTATGAACGCGTTCATGGTGTGGTCCAAGATAGAGCGCAGGAAGATCATGGAGCAGTCCCCGGACATGCACAACGCCGAGATCTCCAAGAGGCTGGGCAAGCGCTGGAAAATGCTGAAGGACAGCGAGAAGATCCCGTTCATCCGGGAGGCGGAGCGGCTGCGGCTCAAGCACATGGCCGACTACCCCGACTACAAGTACCGGCCCCGGAAAAAGCCCAAGATGGACCCGTCGGCCAAGCCCAGCGCGGGCCAGAGCCCGGAGAAGAGCGCGGCGGGCGGCGGCGGCGGCGGGAGCGCGGGCGCGGGCGCGGGCGGCGGCGCCAAGACCGCCAAGGGCTCGAGCAAGAAATGCGGCAAGCTCAAGGCCCCTGCGGCCCCTGCGGCCGGCGGCGCCAAGGCGGGCGCGGGCAAGGCGGCACAGCCCGGGGACGGCGGCGGCGCGGGCGACGACTACGTGCTGGGCAGCCTGCGCGTGAGCGGCGCGGGCAAGACGGTCAAGTGCGTATTCCTGGACGACGACGAGGACGAAGAGGACGACGAGGACGAGCTGCAGCTGCGGATCAAGCAGGAGGCGGACGAGGACGACGACGAGCCGCCGCCGCACGCGCAGCTCCTGCAGCCGCCGGGCCAGCAGCCGCCGCCGCCGCCGCTGCTGAGACGCTACAGCGTCGCGAAAGTGCCCGCCAGCCCCACGTTGAGCAGCGCGGCCGAGTCCCCCGAGGGCGCGAGCCTGTACGAAGAGGTGCGGGCCGGCGCGGCCTCGGGCGCGGGGGGCGGCAGCCGCCTCTACTACAGCTTCAAGAACATCACCAAGCAGCACCCGCCGCCGCTGGCGCAGCCCGCGCTGTCGCCCGCGTCCGCGCGCTCCGTGTCCACCTCCTCTTCGTCCTCCTCGTCCAGCGGCGGCGGCGGTGGCGGCGGCAGCAGCAGCAGCAGCAGCAGCGGCGGCGAGGACGCCGACGACCTGATGTTCGACCTGAGCTTGAATTTCTCCCAAAGCGCGCACGGCGCCGGCGACCAACAGCTGGGGGGCGGCGCGGCGGCCGGGAACCTGTCCCTGTCGCTGGTGGATAAGGATTTGGATTCGTTCAGCGAGGGCAGCCTGGGCTCCCACTTCGAGTTCCCCGACTACTGCACGCCCGAGTTGAGCGAGATGATCGCGGGGGNAACAGCTGGGGGGCGGCGCGGCGGCCGGGAACCTGTCCCTGTCGCTGGTGGATAAGGATTTGGATTCGTTCAGCGAGGGCAGCCTGGGCTCCCACTTCGAGTTCCCCGACTACTGCACGCCCGAGTTGAGCGAGATGATCGCGGGGGACTGGCTGGAGGCGAACTTCTCCGACCTGGTGTTCACGTATTGAGAGGAGGGGTGGGGTGGGGGCGCCCCGTTCTCGCTCTTTTTTCTCTGGCGGGTGCAGAGCAGGGTTCCTTGGGAGGAAGTCGTGGTGATGCTGATGATGATACAAGGTTTTGGTGTCGACGGTGATGGCGGTAGGGTGGAGGGGCGAGAAGAAGATGCTGATGTTGATATGATGTCGTGACACAAAGAAATTGGAAAGATGCTGAAAATTTTGGTGGAGTTAAAGTGAAATGAGTAGTTTTTGAAACATTTTTCCTGTCCTTTTTTTGTCTCCCCCCCCCCTTTCCTTGNTTTTTTTCTTTTTCTTTTTTCCTTCAGACTTGTTAACTTCAGTCATCTTATCTTCCAAGTTTGCTGATTCTTTCTTCTGCTTGTATCAACTTGTTGTCAGATACATACAATAACTAATTTTGTTATTGTGCATATCCACTTCAGAAATGCTGTTTGAATACTTATTGTAATTTCTTTCTGTCGATACTTCCTTTTTTAAAACCATACACTATTTTTTTGTTTTTTTTGTTTTCTCCCCCTTTATTGTTGTTTTTAGCTCTTTGTGTATTTTTTGCTTTGTTTGCTATTATTTTCTNGAAATGCTGTTTGAATACTTATTGTAATTTCTTTCTGTCGATACTTCCTTTTTTAAAACCATACACTATTTTTTTGTTTTTTTTGTTTTCTCCCCCTTTATTGTTGTTTTTAGCTCTTTGTGTATTTTTGTTCTTTCCTTAGCTCTTTGAATATACTTAAGACAACTATTTTAAAATATGTGATTAGTAGTTTTAGTATCTAGGCTCACTTTATATATGCATATCTATCTATCTGTAGCCTGCAGGTAGATGTCAATTTAGTTGTCCATTTGAATTAAGCAACTTTTTCTGTTGCTTTGCCTTTATTGTAATTTTTTGCTCTTGTTGAGATTTGATTATTTGACTATTTTAACATGATTACTCTAGAAATCAGATTTTCCTTATTCCCCAGGAATTGGATTTCGTTGGTTTTGCCTTAATTTTTGTTTAGGCTTTTGAAGGCTGTAGTAGTCCTTTCTTTTTAAGAAACTTCCAAATTATTTTTACAGAGACTTCCCTCTTCATGCTGCTGCTGCTGCTGCTAAGTTGCTTCAGTCGTGTCCGACTCTGTGCGACCCCATAGACGGCAGCCCACCAGGCTCCCCCATCCCTGGGATTCTCCAGGCAAGAATACTGGAGTGGGTTGTCATTTCCTTCTCCAATGCATGAAAGTGAAAAGTGAAACTGAAGTCACTCAGCTATGTCTGAGCGACTCCATGGACTGGAGTCTGCCAGGCTCCTCCATCCATGTGATTTTCCAGGCAAGAGTACTGGAGTGGGGTTCCATTGCCTTCCTCTTCTTGAGTGACTCTTAAGTCTGATCCTTTAGATTGTTTTCAGTTAAGCTTTTTACAGTGATTTCTTNATGGACTGGAGTCTGCCAGTCTCCTCCATCCATGTGATTTTCCAGGCAAGAGTACTGGAGTGGGGTTCCATTGCCTTCCTCTTCTTGAGTGACTCTTAAGTCTGATCCTTTAGATTGTTTTCAGTTAAGCTTTTTACAGTGATTTCTTGGAATGCCAAGAGATGAAATAAACAAACACACAGATGAAGTTCCCAAAATATATTTATAAGCGGTATATCAGCCACTTCTCCCAGTGTTTGCAGATGGGCACTGTGCTGATTCTTCATTTAACTAAGCTTTCTCTGAGTCTCTGAATTGGTCAAGATGAAAGCTTAAGCCATTCTCAGGGCTTTGCTCAGCATGTACCTTCCTTGGGCTTGCAGACATTTATACATACAATCACTTTGGAATGTAAACCCCTTCTTTTCCTTCCTTAGATCTTTCTTTCTAGACCTTCCTTAGTTGGTCTGTTATATTTTTCCACCCACAATCTCTTGCCCCAATGTTTTTTGTTTTTGCAGTCTCCTTGTAGTTTTTAAAAGCAGTGTCCATCATTTTCTTCCCTTGCCTTCCATTTTATGCAAAATATATACATATTTTGTATCAATCTTTTGAATGCCTCTCAAGCAAGTTAGGACAATTATACACAATAATTTACCAATAAACTTTGTCNTCCTTGTTGTTTTTAAAAGCAGTGTCCATCATTTTCTTCCCTTGCCTTCCATTTTATGCAAAATATATACATATTTTGTATCAATCTTTTGAATGCCTCTCAAGCAAGTTAGGACAATTATACACAATAATTTACCAATAAACTTTGTCCAGCTTTCTCCAGTTTTGAGGGGTGCACGACGTAGAACTGAGTTTGCACCTGCTCAAGATGAAGACCACTGCTATGCTACGGAAGGATTGATGAAAGGACAGATATGAATACCACAGTATGTTCCTATGATTTTAGAGAAAAATCTTGATTGGAATTTGATTGATTGTTGTAAACTTGTGACTATTTTCAGAGCTCTAAGTTGGTTTACACGTCAGTTTTATGTTTGTTTGTTTTCAATGTTTCTGTGGAGAAACAAGTGTTTGGAGCTTCCTGGTCCACCATTTTGCTAAAAAAAATAAATATATATACTTTTAACTGTGTTAAGGATTCAATTATCCTTTTAAATATACTTAAATTCCATATATGAGGCCATGATTGATACAGATATTTAAGGTGGTTGAAAGGTAAGCAGTGTGCAATAAATTGTATTTGAAACTGTAACTTAAAGAATAGCATGTGTGAGGTTCAAAAAAATGTTTAAAAATGTTCAGAAATTTAATTAATCATTAGTAAACTTCAAATAAATCCCAGCTCATGCTTGCAAGTTGAAACATCGTCACTCCAAAGTTTATTATCTCTCAGTATCAAGATTACTCCAGGAAATAAGCACAGTCAATCTACTACCCACTCTAAAATTATTTTCCTTCTTTTTTCAAGATAGAACTATGAACAACTAAGTCCTTTCAGAGTCAACTTAACTTTCAAGTTATAGTTGGATAGATGGCAAAAAATATGTACACAAGCTCACTTGGTCAATTATTTTAACCAACAGATGGGGGAATCTCTCTTTATGCACATTTTAGTTCATATAGGTCATGGCATTGGAAACTTTCATTTAGTGTTCATGACAATGGAAGCTTTCCCAAAGGCCTGAATAGAAACAAGTGTTTCTAAGGTGGTAGTGTTTCATTTTTTGATAGGAGTAGTATTTGACAATATTCTGTACATGAGCCTGAGTACATAATTCAAATATATTTCAGGATTTTAAACCAAGAGTCAGCAAACTTTTTCTACAAAACACCAGAGTAAGAATGTTAAGTTTCACAATCCATAAAGACCCTTTTGCAAGTACTCAACGCTCCTTGGAGTATGAATAAAGCCATAAACAACATGTAAACAAATGACCTTGGCAATGTTCCCATGAAACTTAACAAAACATGCATCAGGCTAGATTTTTCTCATTGTTCATATTTTGTCAACCTCAGCTTTAGACTATTGATTTGGTGTGCTTCCCTCAAACAGTACATGAAACTCATCTGAGTTAAAAGGTCCCTGGGCACAGTCTGGATTGCACTGTAATCATAGGCTCTAGGTGATTTTTATGTACGTTGAAGTTTCTGAACCGCTGCACAATTCCATGCTCCAAAGAGAAGATATGTAGGAAAATGATTTTTGTTCAAAACAGAAAGATAAAGCATTTTTTGGGATTGAAAGTTAGAGGCAGAATTCAGAAGCTTAGTCCTACAATATTGCTAAAAGAAGAGAATTAATGAAAAGATAAAGTTAAGAAAAAAAGCAAATTGAAAGAAAAGTTTCCCATATCATAAGTGACACAAATCTTTGTTCTTTTTATAAATTTTCGCAAAATGTGTTTGATATAAAAGATGTATAATAATCTTCAACAACTTTTCACCTGAAAGATTTAGGTGTCAGAATTTCTGGAGGCTCCCTCCTAGTCATTTTCTGGAATTATTTCATCTCTTTACCAAAAAAATTCACAGTATAAGGTTAACAACAGGCCCATATCTGAGAGAGTGGTTTGCCTGTCTAATTGAAATAAATAATAGCAGTATTCAAAAAGTTCATCTTCTTCCCTGCACGATCGGTTGGGTTGTATCTTTGACATAACAGAGACAATGAGCGCAAAATCCCAGAGGAATCCTTAAAAGACTGTAAATAAACAGTACAGTAAACAATAATAACCAGCGCCCAAGTGAATTCCCTCAATCCAAGAAGGAAAAAAAATCAGTTTGTGTTTTGCTTTGTTTTAAATGAATTATGTTTAGCTATTGGGAAATATTAGAGCCTAATGATCATTGACCACTTCACATGGGTATATTCTATAGATACAATGCCATTCCTTAATTAGGTCCTCTGTATAATTAAGAGTTATATTAAGTAGCTAATAAACTCTATGCTTTGGTTTAATTACCATGATTTCCACAGAATAAAATATTAATCTTCATTCAAGTGAGATATAACACTATACAATTTGCTATGCACAAAGTTTTAACAGAATCATCATTCCTCTTTGTAAGCAATTGTTAATGATGGAAATAATAGAGGTGAACCTACCACTGTGCACTACAATTTTCTTATGTGTAATTCACAAAAAATAGTATCAACTCTATCTAGTTGTGATGTTTAAATGAGGCAGTGAGTATGCAGTCAATAATTAAGCAGTTGCCTAACAAATGTTGTGACTGTGTTCAATAATCAGCTATTATTGGCAGATAATATATGTATTAATAGGGACCATGGGAGTTTAGTCAATAAACGCAGAGATGGAAGGAATAGAAAACTGGAATTGTGCATTAGAATTTGTTAGATTTCTGCTGCTGCTGCTGCTGCTGAGCTGCTTCAGTCGTGTCCGACTCTGTGTGACCCCACAGACAGCAGCCCACCAGGCTCCCTCTTCTCTGGGATTCTCCAGGCAAGAAAAGTGGAGTGGGTTGCCATTTCCTTCTCCATTGCATGAAAGTGAAAAGTGAAAGTGAAGTCACTCAGTCGTGTCCGACTCTTAGCGACCCCAGGGACTGCAGCCCATCAGGCTCCTCCATCCATGGGATTTTCCAGGCAAGAGTACTGGAGTAGGGTGCCATTGCCTTCTCTGCATTAGATCTCTAATTCTGAGCAAATAATATTTCTTGCATATATGTTTCTCAACTGTCAAAGAGGGAACAGAACTTGTCCTACCACTGATTGGCTTTATTATGAGGTTCAAATAAGAGACTATGTGAAGATTCTTAGACAAAATGTGTCCTTCCAGAAATTTATTATAAAGATACCTGACATCAGGTAGTTGCAATGGATATATTTTGCAAGAAAGTCTAAAAATGTCTAGCACTTAGCCCACCTGTTTTTCTGTTAAGATTTTTTTTTTAAGATATCATCTCCTCTGAGGGAAATTAATAAAGAATATAAGATGGATCCAAATCACGGCAATGACACTTTATCGAAATTCATATATTTAATAAATACATTTGCAGCTTCTTTCAGTCTGTTGTATGTAAAACTGCATCTCCACTGTAGCAAAACATCTATGGAAAATATGGAAGCATTTTAATAGAGAGATAATTTGTCCAATATCTTCAAAGAACTTTGGAAATTATCCTAGCCTTCATATACGCATATGAAAGTCAGTCCTGTTCTCAAAAATAAACTTGCTTGTAATGAAAACATTGCTGCTACATATCAGAAGAACTTCGACTATGTTATACCAGCCCCAAGGACAGGTGACTATTTCTTAGTGCTGTGTTGTTCTCAGTCATGTCTGTTTCTTTGTAATCCTTTGTGCTGTAGCCTGCCAAGCTTCTCAGCCATGGGATTTTTTCAGGCAAATCTACTGGAATGGGTTGTCATTTCCTCCTTCAGAGACTCTCCTCTACCTAGGGATCAAACCCACATCTCCTCTGTCTTCTGAACTGCAGGTGGATTCTTTAACCACTCAGGCATCAGAGAAGTCCAGCTATTTCTTATAAGGGGCACACTTTGTATAGAATGACAAAGGGAAAAAACATTTTTAAAATAACTTTTTTATATGAAAGGGAAAAAAGTTGCAGGAAGCATCCTAAAGTATGGGCATGCCTATCAAGGAAAGTGTAATTGGTATCTGCATACTCATATGATAAAACAAATGCTACAATAAAAGGTGTTTTTACATAATTCATGTTTTAAAATCTCCATGAAATGTGATTTTATTGTAGAAAACTGAATTCAAATATATTTATATTTTCTAATGAAGCTTAAAGTAAAATTAATGTTAATTAATTACACTTGTACAAAAGCTTCAATCTATTACAGTGTGAAAAATTTAGTTTCATATACAGATATTAACATAAGATCTATTTTATAAAATTTGATATTATCTTTGAAAATCTAATCATGTTTTGCAAAGAAATCTGTTGTTGATTTGCTAAAGAAAAGAATGTAGCAGAAAGGTTTCCTTCTCCTCTTTCAGAGTCCCACATGAGTGTCAAAACAGAGGTCTTGGGAATGAGAAGACTTTATATGGCACATGCAAGAAAAGAGTACTATAATTAAATTATAGTTTCTTAATCTTGTCCATGTTCAAAAACAAAAATCTTATGATAGCATTTGGGTGACGCTACATTTTTCTTTGCTTCCCTGATACTCAAGTGGTAAAGAATCTGCCTGCAATTCAGGAGACTCGTTCTATTCCTGGGTAGGGAAGATCTGCTGGAGAAGGGATAGGCTACCCTCTCCAGTATTCTTGGGCTTCCCTGGTGGCTCAGCTGGTAAAGAATCTGTCTACACTGCAGGAGACCTGAATTCTATTCGTGGGTTGGGATGATTCCCTGGAGAAGGGAAAGGCTACCAACTCCAATATTTTGCCCTGAAGAATTCCATGGACTGTGTATTCCATGGAGTCGCAAAGTCAGACATGACTGAGTGACTTTCACATTTATATCCTTCTACATACATTTATACACTTCTTCCTTATAACCTCAACTATCAGTTTACACCTAAGGTACTCTAATTAATGAGAATATGTTTAGATGTCTTTATGTTTCACGTTAATCTACATTTTACTACTTCATGGGAATTATTTTGTTCTAGTCTCACAACAGATACACGGTTCAGATGACATGCACTATGTATTCAACCAGATGTTGCTCCAACTGCTCTAAAGCACAAGAAATAAAACAGGATCCCGGGTAAGGCTTTTGGAACTTTTGACATTTATTTCCAATGTGATCTTAGATAACTCCTCTAAGGCTCTGCTACTCATGTGTGAGTGGTAATAATTAGTGTATGGAAATATCACTAGGTCAAAGTGAACATTAATTGAGAAAAATCCAAGTAAATTTCTCTGGCATGTTTCATAATCATTAAAATAGAATCTACAACTGATGAAGTTGAATAATGGTGCTCATAATAGTGATGGTACTGTTGCTGTTGCTGCTGCTGCTTCTGTTTCTGAAGATGCTGGTGAGGGTGGTGATGATGATGATGATGGTGAGGATAACGTGAACAAAGATGACACAGTGATAATAGCTACACATGTGGTTCTCAACTGCTAATGACTAGTGTTTGAATATGACAGTTTTTTATATATATATAATATCCATAGAAATACATTTTTAACTTGAGCAATCAGGGTTCAAAAATGTCCAGGCTTAGACATAAGCGGTATCAAAGTTCTTGCTCAGAATACAAAAAATTGAAGTAAATGTTAGAACATTGCTTTATCTTAGTCATTATTTACATGTAAAACAAGATTTTTGCAAAATTTATGTTGCAAATAAAGTGTGAGATGCAGTAAGGTAACAACTCATTTGAATCANGACATAAGCGGTATCAAAGTTCTTGCTCAGAATACAAAAAATTGAAGTAAATGTTAGAACATTGCTTTATCTTAGTCATTATTTACATGTAAAACAAGATTTTTGCAAAATTTATGTTGCAAATAAAGTGTGAGATGCAGTAAGGTAACAACTCATTTGAATCATTCTATGTCTCATGTTGAGTATGAATTTCCAAATTAGCAAATTTTACAAAAAGAAAACAATTTTATTAAATTCTGTATCAATTAAGCAATTTAATAATAAATTCTTTTACATTTAATATTTATTTATATCTCTTTACTTTTCCACAGTAAAATTTCATAACTCTATTTTAACCAGTCTAATATTTTTTATTTCATTCTCTAATGGAATCTGAATTTCTGGGAGCAAAAGTTAGCGTTTATCAACAAGGAAGTGCTTCACTTTGTACTTTATTGTTACGATGATCTTGTTTTCTGTAGACACAGTCATGGATAGATGGTGAGTTACTGAAGAATAAGAATTATTAACTTTCTGTCTTCTGTATTCCCTAACACTGTAATGGCAGAAAATAAAGAGGAACTAAACAGCCTCTTGATGCGGGTGAAGGAGGAAAAGATCCAGCGGTAAAAGATCCAGCTTAAGACTAAAGAGTAAAAAGAAACAAAAAACTAAGATCATGAATGGCATCTGGCCTCATTCCTGCATGGCAAATAGAAGCAGAAAATGTGGAAGTAATGACAGATTTCTTATTCTTAGGCTCCAAAATCACTGCAGACAGTGACTGCTACTATGAAATCAGAAGATGATTGCTTTTTGGCAGGAAAATGAGGACAAACCTAGACAGTGTATTGAAAAGCAGAGACATTATTCTGCCAAAAAAGGTCCCTATAGTCAAGGTTATGGTCTTCCCAGTGATCATGTCCAGTTGTGACAGCTGGACCATAAAGAATGCAGAATGCCAAAGAATTGATGCTTTCAAATTGTGGTGCTGGAGAAGACCTATGAAAGTCCCTTGGACAGCAAGGAGATCAAGCCAGTCAATCTGAAAGGAGATCAACCCTGAATATTCACTGGAAGGATGGACCCTGAAGCTGAAGCTCCAGCATTTTGGTCACCTGATGCAAACAGCCAACTCACTGGAAAAGTCCCTGATTCTGGGAAAGATTGAGGGCAGAGGAGAAGAAGGCATCAGAAGATGAGATGATTGGATGTTATCACCAATGCAAAGAACATGAACCTGGGCCAACTCCAGGAGATGATGAGAGACAGGGAGGTCTGGCATGCTGCAGTACATGGGGTCTCAAAGAGTTGACACGACTTGGTGACTTAACTTCCAATTTGCTTTGATTCGTGTACCTGACATTCCAGGTTCCTATGCAATATTGCTCTTTACAACATCAGACCTTGCTTCTATCACCAGTCACTCCACAGCTGGGTATTGTTTTTGCTTTGGCTCCATCCCTTCATTCTTTCTGGAGTTATTTTTCCACTGATCTCCAGTAGCATATTGGGCACCTAATGACNTTTTAAGGAACTCTGAAGAAAACCTTTCAGTTTGAGGAAATCAAATTGTTTTCTCCTTTTACCACCCCTAATTGTCATGGTGGGCTTCCCTGGTAGCTCAGTTGGTAAATAATCTGCCTGCAGTGCAGGAGACCTTGGTTCAATCCCTGAGTCAGGAAGACCCCCTGGAGAAGGAAATGGCAACTCATTCCAGTATTCTTGCCTGAAAAAGTCCTATGGACAGAGGAGTCTAGCAAGCTACAGTCCATGGGGTTGCAAGAGTTGGACACAACTTAGCAACTAAATCATCAATCATCATAGCAACAATTTAAATTTGTGGAGACTTAGGAATGACATTTGGAAATCACTGGGTGAAAAAATTTAAAAATCTCAACTTATGAAATATCTGTCATTTACATTTTTTATAAGAAAAGCACAAAGAGGTCTTTGACACAGAAAAAAATAAAAGTACAGATTATTAAAAGGGGAATCAGTTTTTAAGTTAGATGAAGTTATTATTACACAAAAAAGGAAATAAATTGTATTTGTATGAACATTTTTATGAAACATTGTCATTGAATATGCATTAGCTAGACTTATCTGGAATATGGTGATTACTTCTGAACTTAAATTTTTAATGTAACACACAAAAAATATGTTATTTTAAAAAAATCTATATTTTGAAAACAATTTTCCTTATGATTAGACTATTAAGAGAGATCTCATGGAGCGCACGATAACCATATGTATATGTTAAAAGTATTATTATATGTTTCAAAAATATATCCCAAGCTGCTGGTCTAGATTTTAGCAGGTAGAGCAGCATCACTGAAAGAAAGACAAACTTGAGTTCAGTATATTCAATTCAGATTTAGGATGATCTGAAGCTGTCCAATCTCAAATGCTTGTCCTGTCTGGGTAATGTCAGCTTTCCAATGCTGAATGATGTTGAGGAACAGATTGGATAAATGATGGATAAATAGTAATGAACAAAATAAACTTCAAGTTTCCTTCTATTTCCAATATTCCATTCATTTTGGAACCTGAATAAGATGTTTTGATACATGCTTTCTGAGTAGGCAACAAGGAAGAAAGAGAAATATTTGGACTAGATCACAGGTTTCCTGAAAAGTTAAATTATTGCCATGACTAACATGTTAGTTGATGAATGTAATTAATACCAGGATCAATAGAGTGACACTGCAGTCAGTTGGAGCCTTCAACCTTAATAATTTGTCTATTCAAGATATGACTTTTTCCATTGAGCTATACTCTTCTAATTGATTATCTACACATCCAAAATTATTAACCTAATTAAAACAATAACACCTTTCATTAAGTGGGCTAAAGATGCACAATAGTAGATTTGCATATGAATCCATTTTTAATTTCTCTCTCAAATATTAGTTTGCCACCTGCTCATCAAGAAGTGATTCCTGAATTTAATCTTGAATATTAGATTAGAGCAATCATTAATACATTGCTCCCTTTCATATGATAAAAAATAGAGCTTGGATTTAAATGACCTAAGGAAATAAAGGCAAATGTAAGGAGTTCATATGGGAGGTGGTTTTAAAAAAGTACTATTTCCGGCATAATCTTAATTAAAGTGAGATAAAAGAAGGATTAGATGATGAAAAATTGAAATAGATTGCCATTTATAGTGGTGTGAAAGATTTATGAAGTTTTTATTTAGTTGTTCAAAAAATACTACCCTATAGGATGAAGAAGGAAAGAGCAACCCACTCTAGTATGGGAAATTCTATGGACAGAGGAGCCTGGTGTGCTACAGTCCATAGGGTCACAAGAGTCAGAAACGACAGAGAGTCCAATGGTTATCTATACAAAAACAGTATAATAAGACAGATTTATAGATAGTTTTTTGTTTGATTTTGTTTTGTTTTGGTTAAGATGAAGAAATATGACACATCTTTCAGTCTCTCAACTCCTTTTGGTCTTTTTGTTTGTCTATAACATATAAACACACTCTATTGCAATAAATCCATTATCCCAGAGTTTGTTGGTTTCCTATTCTAAGCATTATTGATTCAAGTTATTGCAGTTACTTTATTGGCAATTTGAAGAGAAGGTGCTGTGAACATCACATCTGAGTGTGTAGGGTGATCAGGAAGAAAATATGACATATAATTATGGGAGAAAACAGCAAATGATCAAGAAGAATATAGGCTAAATTGCTGTAAAGTAAAACACCACCAGAAAATTAACATGACAGTAAAGGACATATTGCTAAGTAGAATTCTGGGGGTAGCAAAAGAGTAGACACTGGAGTATGAGCACAGGTTTTATATCAGCATCTGCAAGGCACTGATGAGAGTTCTGGCATGCTTTGCCACATGTATTTCTGAATTCAGGAGAAAAATATCAAATGTTTCTGGAAATGCCAATTGTAGGCTCTGATTGATGAGTTCTTATTGTTATTATTGCCGCTAAACCTGTTTCATTATTGCTTTGAAACTGAACCTGTTTCAAAGCCTCATTTAACAGAATGCACCTCCTGCCTTCAAGAAGAAAAATGCTGTGTGTCCAACAGCTAGTCCAGCCCTTGTTAGTTGAAGACACTGATAGGAGGAGTGCAGCGTCGTGGAATTGTCTCATTAAAGAGTATAAAGTTTACACTGCATCTCCTTAATGAAAATTTCATGGTATCTTTTTATTTGTCCAGCTGGTTTCTCAATTTTAGTGACCAATGTTTGTGCACAAAGCATAAACTATAGTTTATGATAGTTGTACAAAATTAGAGGTTGAGACACAAATATAGCTGACCTGCTGATTGGAGAATGATTGTTTAGTAAAAATTCCTGTTATTTATCTTATAAAATTACCTTGTTTCTTTCTGTAGTTACAATTGTATTTCTAATAAACCTCTGAACAAGAGAAATATGTAGATTAAAGTCAGTGTTGGTGGTTAGAGAAAGAAGGTATTGCTGCTTGAACTTCTATATGTATTGACCTATCTTTGCACCAATAATAATATAAAAAATTGAATATAATATATAAATATGTGTTATTACTTAAATTTTATTATATTTTTAAATGTTTATTTTGTGTCTTCTACATACTAAGAATACAAATTTGATTATATGATGCTTTCTACTTTTAAAAGAAGCCTCAACCCATTAATTTCATTATTCTACAAATAATGATTTATTTACACTATGATTCAGGCACTGCAAACAAAAGTGACCTGCCCCTTTCCTAAATTAGCCTATGGTCTGAGACATTACATTTACACATATGAAACATGAGAATGCAAATACATTTATTAAGGTATGTGTTGTTTGGACAAAAGTCATGACACTGTATTCAGTTGTCTAGGAAAGGTATTCTCTCAGAATGAATGTCACTTCACAGGGCACATTCATACATTCTTATAATCACGAGCTCACCATCTACCTCCAGCCTGAACAATGATATTAGTATGGCTTTTACTGAGGTATTTACACACCTATATCTGAACTGGAAAGCTTTAAGAACTCAGAAAAGTAAAAGTTCATTATGTAACTGAGTCATGTTCTGGAAGGAATAGGATTTGTGATGAGCAGTAAAGGATGTATAAGGCCTGGATAGGTGTTGTTCAGTCGCCACGTTGTCTGACTCTTCACAAGTCCATGAACTGAAGCACACCAGACTTCCCTATCCCTCAGAATTTCCCAGAGTTTGCCCAAGTTCATGACCATAAGTGGAGAGAGGTTTTTGTATGCTCCATAAGGAGATAGGATCAAACCATAAATGGAGGAGAAAGACAGAGGAGAGCAGCTTCCACCAATAGATATTTCCAACTGGAAGATGGAGCTGAGTAGGTGGACCAGCTGGGAATAAGGAAGACCTTGAACACTCAGAAACCATAAAATTGCCTACACAGAGAGAGTATCCATGTTGAGGTTTCCTTGAATGCTTGGTCTTTCATCACAAATTTTACCGATGGAGAATTGTCATATAGATAACCAAATAATGTGAACTATGAGAAACACAAAAATGAAAAGTAGAGTGTTACTCATTCTTTGTGGCTCCATGCGCTGTAGCTCACCAGACTCCTCTGTCCATGGAATTCTCCAGGCAAAAATACTGAATTAGCCAGCCACTCCTTTCTCCAGGGGATCTTCCCAGATAAGGGATCAAACCTGAGTCTCCTGCATGGCAGACAGTCTTTACCATCTGATCCAATAGGGAAACCCCAAGTCAGATGCTATTTCACAATTTCTAGAAAGGTAATAGATGATTGATTGATATGTATATATATTGATAAATAAATAGAAATGGATATAGATGTAAGTATTTAAATAAATAAGATCACAATTGTCTTATGCTTGTTGCTAGTGGCAGCAAATAGTTAGTACTCCAATCAAAATTAAGTTTAGCTTCTGAATGTCTTTCCAGTCTGTGTTCGATTCGTAAGGTTTAGATCTGTTTGTTACACATTTTACTGTGCAATAGTTTTCATGGTTATAGATCATAGTCCTACTAACATCCATAGCTTCTCCCTTCCCTGAGAAGGTACTTAGCAGATTCCAAAATAAACTAGGAATCAGTTCAGTTCAGTCATTCAGTCGTGTCCAACTCTTTGTGACCCCATGAATCACAGCACGTCAGGCCTCCCTGTCCATCACCAACTCTCGGAGTTCACTCAGTCTCACGTCCATTAAGTCCGTGATGCCATCCAGCCATCTCATCCTCTGTCTTCCCCTTCTCCTCCTGCCCCCAGTCTCAGAGTCTTTTCCAATGAGTCAACTGTTCACATGAGGTGGCCAAAGTACTGAAGTTTCAGCTTTAGCATCATTCCTTCCAAAGAAATCTCAGGTCTGATCTCCTTCAGAATGGACTGATTGGATCTCCTTGCGGTCCAAGGGATATGTAACAGGAATTGGGGTTCACACCTTAACACACTGCAGCAATTTTCCAAGAGGGGAAAATTAAAGTATTGCAATTTGATGGTCAAAAATTCATGGAGGCGACTAAATAAATGGTGAAATAAGACTTCAATATAACTTATTTTCACGTGGAATGTATATATTTTAAATAAAAAGAAGAGATCGATGTCTCAGCCACCTGCTTCCAACCGAAACTTTCTAGTCCCTACACCTCTGCTCTCACACATCTTTAATTGCACAAAGGACAGTTATTAAAGTGGGAAAGGTATAATACAAGCTAACTCTTGTTTTGGAAAAACACTATTCAGTACATACGGATTTGATTATTTCTTCTCCAAATTATGATGATTAATTGAATTAAAAAATAAAATAAAAGATTTATAGTAAGAAAAAAAAAAGACTTCAGAAATTTTAAATCTCTATCACATCATTTTCCTCTTTATATTATAATCTTCCTAAGTGACATACTGTGATTTTGCTAAGTCTGATGATGCCAAAACATTACTGTTAGTACCATATATAAACATCAATATCTTTCTGGTTGGTGAACAAATCAGGTAGCTTTTTTTTTTCTTTCCATAGAATGCAAGAATCCAAAAATTAAAATTTGCATAATACAGAAGTTAACAGAACTTTGATTCTCTCCCAAAGAATACATGCAGTGGCCAACATGAGTATTTTATCCTAAAGTAGATAATTTGATGCGGTGGCTTAGATTTTATTTTGTCCTTAGTATGAATGCATCATCAATCTTTGACTCCTCTGAATCCTAGTCTCTCCATTTCTAAAATGAATATATAATTTACCCTACATGGTTGTGATAATATTTAAATGAGGCACATAAACAAAGGTGTTAGCACTGCCCTTAAAGCATAGAGCAAGCCTTTTTTATAAATGCTAGTCCTCCCACAAAGAATGCTATATGGTCACCAAATTGTCTCATAAATATAGTGTTTTAATAATTGCCATGACTTAATTCTTAAACTATGATCATCAAGGGCTTGAGCTAAGATGACCATTTCAAGATTCCTTTTAGGATCTTTGTGGTCCATTTAGACAATCATTCTGGTCTGTTTAGAGCCATAAATATTTCTGTNTTTTAATAATTGCCATGACTTAATTCTTAAACTATGATCATCAAGGGCTTGAGCTAAGATGACCATTTCAAGATTCCTTTTAGGATCTTTGTGGTCCATTTAGACAATCATTCTGGTCTGTTTAGAGCCATAAATATTTCTGTACAGGAAACTAGTTGTGCTTCACCAAAATGGTAATCACATTGAACTTTACCAAATTGAGACAAAATACACACAGACCACTTCTTGCTAGACAGCTTCCAGCCTGAGCTGAACAAGCATGTCACAATTTACGTTGTCAATAATCTTGAGAAGTGTTGATTGTGCCAAATTGAAACTTATCATGGTAAAATTTCAGTCACTGTGACAGAAGTGGCTGAAAGATTTTTGGAGCAGCAAGAATTTCCTGTTGGCTCTGAAATCATGCCCTGTACCTGTTATAGCAGCNTTCACTTCTCTTTTTTCACAGCTATTTATAAGACAGCCATTTTGCTTTTGTGTATTGCTTTTTCTTAGGGATGGTCTTGATTCCTGTCTCCTGTAAAAAGTGATGAAACTCCATCCATAATTTATCAGGTACTCTATCAGATCTTGTCCCTTAAATATGTTCAATATTCCTGTTGCTAAACGTAAAGTGAGAGATCT
Organism: Neotragus pygmaeus; assembly: GCA_006410875.1. Taxonomy (NCBI): domain Eukaryota; kingdom Metazoa; phylum Chordata; class Mammalia; order Artiodactyla; family Bovidae; genus Neotragus; species Neotragus pygmaeus. The sequence continues at coordinate 160,222 of SJYV01041687.1, forward strand.
ATCTAGAAAATAATTATCCGTAAAATATTTTTCACACAGAACTAACTGGAAGTGAATGCAGTAGACAGAAGATCAAATAAGGTTTGGAGAGAATCGTACTGCTCAGTGAACTACAAGTTTGAATCAAAAGATAAAGTAACAGTTTAAGACATCAATTGTTTATTAAGTTATCAACTTTCTCATAGAGAAAAAGCAGGCTGAAAAATCTCTCTTAAAGAGGGCCTAGAAGGTTGGCAAAAAAAGGAGGTCCTCAGAGATAGCACAGCCAAGATCCCTGAAATACATCAGGCTGGAGAGAAGATCTGAGACTTAAGACACATGACCCATCTTGGGTACCTCTTAACTTTTCCTTGTCAAGATTTCTTAAATACTATGGACTAGTATTTTTCATGTGGTCTTCTTTCCTTATTTTTTACAATGAATGTGGTAAATATAATCAAGCCAGCCTGATGTTACCACTCTGTGTTAGATGAGTGAGGCCATTAAAACTAGGAAGTACATCTGTGATTGAATGAAATTGTGTTTCCTCTTGTGAAGAAAGGCTGAGTTAAATTTTCCTGTGAATTAAAAGATGAACACTTGGGATTCAGAAGATGCTCATATTTAGATTTCTTTACAAATTTCAAGTCATCTTTTTTTCCTCCCTACAGGTATATGTTAACTGCTAGCTACTATACCTTTAAAGTTACACTTTGTCACATGTCTTTCTTTGGGTCTCTGACTATGATCAGCAGAGAAATATTCCTCTTGCCAGCAGAAACTTTAAGAGCCATTCTGCTCTTAAAGTTCTTATATCATCATAATAGTAATTTCCAGAGACTGGTTATTTCATTACCCTGGGTTTCAAAATGAAAACAGTAATGATGGAGACTAAGCATGAGAAGTAACCTGTGTTCTTGCAAGTCAGATAAATTTAGGGGCTACTGGTAACCAAAGGGAAATCAAGTGAAAGATGACCAAGACAAATCCACCACTGACTCCAATTTATTTTACTCATCCCAGGTGAAAATGTCTTTGTGATTACTAATCAAAAAGATGGTTGTAATGAGATAACTTTATTTCCACTTTTTCTTGAAATATTCTGAAAGACAAATAAATGAATGAAATTTAAAAAATATGAAACCAATTGCAGGCTTAAACTATGTGTTAAAAGTAAGTACTACATTTTTCAGTTCACTGTTTAAGTCAATTCACTGACTTGAGTAAGTTTCTAGGCCAAGGGAAATAGGGACACTGTCTGTATGTAGTGGAAGACCTCACGGGTGTTGAAACTGGAAGAAAAAAATCATACACTGACAGTGACACTATATTTGACTGTCACCTAACTTCTTAGTTGAGAGAGAATGGCAGAAGAAATCCTTGATGTAGAAAGGAATTCCAATGGTCAGAATGAAATGCAGAGATTCTAAAATTTAATACCACAGGTGGAAAATAACACCAGAATAAATACAGTGAGCAGTAAATGGAGAGACATAGTGGAAATGAAAAGTACAAAATATGTAAAATTAGAGTTAAAAAATAAATGATACAAAAGACAGAGCAAGAGGATTTAAAATACTTATAATTAGTGCTTTTGATTAAAAGAACAAAGATAAGTGAAGAAAAAATGCATCTAATTAAATCATTTCTAAATGAACAATTCTGTTTATGGCTTCACGGGAGATTCTATGTGTCAAAAATCATTTCAGAAGAATGAGCAATGAATTGTCAACAATTCGAAACATAATGGGGATCCCAGTAGTAAAAGCAATTCAGAAGAAAATTCAGGCTGCTTTCAGATAGCCACACAGAAGCAGTTTGTGTTTCTGGAGTAAATTGTGGTGCTGGCCATACAGGGTAGAGTTGTCTTTAAACTCATCAAGTTGTATACAAGTACAGTTTTGGAACTTCCCTGGTGTCTCAGATGATAAGCAGTCTGCCTGAAATGCAGGACACCTGGGTTTGATCCCTGCGTCAGGAAGATCCCCTGGAGAAGGAAATGGCAACCCACTCCAGTATTCTTGCCTGGAAAATCCTATGTAAGGAGGAGGCTGGCATGCTACAGTCAATAGACTCACAAAGAGTCAGACATGACTGAGCGACTTCACTTTCTTTCACTTTGACATGTCAGTAATACCCGATAAATTGGTATAAAAAATAATACAATGGAGCAATTTCTACAATATTCTGAAGAAAAGTGAGCAAGTGATTTTCTAACAGTATGTCCAAGTAAGTTATTTTATTTTATTTTTAATTTTAATTTTGTTGTTCATCACAGATTTATTCTTGCATCAGATTTTAATGTTATTTTCTTTTGACTGTGCTTTGGAGTATGTGGGATCTTAGTTTCCCAACTAGGCACTGAACCCATGTCCTCTGCAGTGGAAGCTCAGAATCTTAACCACTGGGTTGCCTGGGAAGTCGCAAGTTGCATTTTAATTTGCAGCTTATAGACATACCTATACAATCATTTAAAGTATGGAGAAGCTATGTCAAAGTGACTCCTACTTGAGAACAAAAATGAAAACTCAATCCAACTAAGAAATGAGTCCAAAAAGTAACTTGAAAATAAAATGCACTGTTAAAATATTTGGTAGTGAGAATTTGCTTCTATTAAAGTTGAATGGATTTGTTGTTGTTCTGAGCCTCAGCAGTGTCTGAGTAATTTCGACCTCATGGACCACAGAATGAAAGGCTTCCCTGTCCTTCATTATCTCCTCAAGTTTGTTCAGACTCATGTCTATCGAGTCAGTAATACCATCGAATCGTCTCATCCTCTATTGTCCCCTTCTCCTCTTGCCTTTGATCCTTCCCAGTATCAGGTCTTTTCCAATGAGTCAGTTCTTTGCATCTGGTGGGCAAAGTATTGGAGCTTCTTCTTCACCATCAGTCATTCCAATGAATACTCAGGATTGATTTCCTTTAGGATTGACTGGTTTGATCTTCTTGCAGTCCAAGAGTCTCTCAAGAGTCTTCTCCAACATGACAGTTTAAAAGCATCAATTATTTGGTGCTCTTATTCCATTATAGTCAAACTCTCACATCCATACATGACTACTGGAAAAACCATAGCTTTTGACTAGATGGATCTTTGTCAGCAAAGTGATGTCTCTGATTTTTAATACACTGCCTAGGTTTGCCATAGCTTTCCTTCCAAGGAGCAAGCATCATTTAATTTCATGGCTACAGTAACCATCTGCAGTGATTTTACAGCCCAAGAAAATAAAAGCCTTTCACTCTTTTCATTGTTTTCCCATCTATTTTCCATGAAGTGATGGGACTGGATGCCATGATATCAGTTTTTTGAATGTTGAGTTTTAAACCAGCTTTTTTACATTTCTCTTTCACCGTCATCAAGAGGCATTTTAGTTCTTTGCTTTCTGCCATAGGGTGGTGTCATCTGAATAGTTGAGGTTATTGATATTTCTCTGAGCAATCTTGATTCCAGCTTGTGCTTCATCCAGCCCAGCATTTCACATGATGTACTCTGTATATAAGTTAAATAAGCAGGGTGATAATATACAGCCTTGATGTAACCCTTTCCCAAATTTGAACCAGTCTGTTGTTCCATGTCCAGTTCTAACTGTTTCTTCTTTACCTGCATAGAGGTTTCTCAGGAGGCAGGTAATGTAGTCTGGTATTCCCATCTGTTTAAGAATTTTCCACAGTTTGGTGTGATCCATACAGTCAAAAGCCTTAGCATATGAAACAGAAGTATATGTTTTTCTGGAATTCTCTTGCTTTTTCTATGGTATACCGGATGTTGGTAATTNATGTAGTCTGGTATTCCCATCTGTTTAAGAATTTTCCACAGTTTGATGTGATCCATACAGTCAAAAGCCTTAGCATATGAAACAGAAGTATATGTTTTTCTGGAATTCTCTTGCTTTTTCTATGGTATACCGGATGTTGGTAATTTGATCTCTGGGTCCTCTGCCTTTTCTAAATTCAGCCTGTACATCTTGAAATTCTCAGTTCACATACTGTTGAAGCCTAGTTGAGTACTATTACCTGGTAGATTATAAAATGTAGACTAGAAGATAAAAAATCAACAAATTTTAACAATGTAGAAATCATAGTTTAAATTTAAAAAAATCTGGATATGAAGTGAGGGGAAACAGAGGTGTTACATGTGTGTATTACAGTACTTTTTTTTTTTTGCCTTAAGAAAAAATCAGTGGATACTCAACATAGATAAAATATGTTCTTTAAAATTAGGATGAACTTTAAATATTTATATCATTTCTTGAAAAATATTTTTGCATATCTATGTCTGGCAATAATATTCATCCTTACTTCATATTCAGTACTTCAGATTTTTTTCTTGAGCTAATTTAACTAATATGAAATGTATGCTTTATTTAAATAACATGCCTGCTATAATCATGGCTTTTAGCTATTTATTCTCTCTCTTTAAAAGTTAAATTTTCTCTGCCTCTTTTCTCTCTGTTTACATACTATTCCTCCTTTCTGCCTTCTATTTATAGATATAAGTGATATCTGGAATAATGTTCATAAGATATATGAAATGGTTGTTTCTGAAATAGGAAGTTGGAGTCATTTTTATTTGTCTTCCTTTACTTTTCTGTAAAGGAAAAGTAAAATTTACTTAAAAGTTACATAAAAACTTACATAAAAGTTACTTTTATGACCTTTCCCCCTTCATTTTTAATAAATATATATCATTTAAAAATTAAACTATACTTTTAAAATGAACTCACTGTTTATAATAAGTGAAGCAGCAAGATTCTTCACAACACCTCAGGACTGAATGCTCACCAGTTCCTTGTCCTGGGTGTCCTTCCAGTTAACAGTGGTTCATTCAGGTCCCCTGGGACCTTGCATTCTTTATCTATACAGCAAATGGCTTGGACTAGGTGTTTTCTGAACTACCTTAAGGCTATGTGCTCTATGGTTCTAACTAGATCCCCAAGGACTCAGAGAATTAAATTGCAGTTGAAATAATAAATAGAAAATGTACTTTAAAAATTATGGAAGACAAAAATGAAGCTTAAATAACATTTTCTGGCCACAGTCCAAAGTTTCCATTATTCTATTGATTGAGAGAACATATGAATTGCACTTTAATCAGTGCCCAGTGAACATTAAATTGACCTTGAATTCATGGCCAGTGTTGAAGTGCAGGTCTTCATCAATTTGATGCAGCCAGCAGTGAAGAGCCAAATGGAGAAGCTCTGATTGTGCCTCAAGGCTTGAATTTATTATATTTTCAGTAAAAACAATTTTTGAAGTAAGATGACGGTTTTCCTCTGAATTGTTTCATTAAAATTTGATCAGAGAGAAGAATGCTTCTATTTAACTTCAGAAAATGTAATTTTGGCTTCCTCTCACAGCGAGAAGTTTTCCACAGTGTTGCTCATAGTTGTGGAGAGCACTAGGATGAATTATATTTCCTTGTGAAGTACTATTCCAAAAACACAGCCATCAGGAACAATACCATCTATTTGTCAAAGTTGTCTTAGAAAAACTACATACTTGTAAATATTGTCCATTTATAATATCTGCTTGCTTGCCACTTGTGAATGTTCTTGAATATTTGGTTGCAATAAACAATAGCTGTGCTCAGGGTTGGAACTTTAATCAGTTAAGAAATATCATTTACCAACTAGTCTTTCTTGTCCATTAAATACGTAGGTTCTCCTTATTGTAAAGCAGAGGCATGAGAAAGGCATAACTACCTTGCTGGTTATGTGTGGGAGACACAATTTGGCCATAGTTTTGGTATTCAGTTCTACTGAAAAAAAAAAAAAAAGTTTACTCTCCAGTATTATTTTATTTTATTTTTATTTTTTTGTTTTT
>SJYV01041687.1:166114-188263 GCA_006410875.1 Neotragus pygmaeus
TTCCTCCCAATGCGGGAGACCTAGGTTTGATCCCTGGGTTGGGATGATCCCCTGGAGAAGGGAAAGGCTACCCACTCCAGTACTCTTGCCTGGAAAATCCCATGGACAAAGGAGCCTGGTAGGCTGCAGTCCATGGGGTTGTAAAGAGTCAGTCACAACTGAGCAACTTTCACTTACGATTCTTCCAGGCCTAGAGGGGATGATATTGGGGTGTTCATGGAAGTGAGTCCCAAGGGGGCGCAGGTTGGTGATTTTGCCTCTCAAGTATCTTCATTTGGCTTGACTGAATCTCTATCAGATACTGTTATGATGTCGTGAGATTTCTGTATTGGAGCCCCCCTCCCCCCGCAAAAGGGCTAATAAAGGGAGACAGAGGTCCTCAAGAGTAGAGCCACTAAATGGGTCCGATGAAACCGCCAGCTGGCTTTCTTGTGGGGATGTGAGGTCTCCTTAAAGGTATAAGGGGAGAGGAAGGGCCTCCACCAAGAACCATGTTGGGGAAGTGGCTGGTGTGACAGAAGGTCTATGGCTCCCTTAAGGAACTTATTGGAAGGTGTGGGGTTTTCAAAAGAAAAACTTGTCTTTTCATTGTGGCCTGAGTAGGAGACAATTATCTGTAAGCCAGAGCCACTGGATGGGAGGATTCCGCAAGACAGGAATGGTAGCTTGAGGGTCTCTATCTATGGGATAAACATCATTTTTGGGGGGATTGCAGGTGTTGGTTCTACAGGAGAACAGTGGGAGGGAAGGTCTTTAGGGGGCATCACCCGGAAGGCACCTTGCACCGAGCTCCTGGAGTCCAACCCGCTGATGCGCGGTTCCCCTCCAACCCCTCCGCCCTCACGCGCCCCGCCTCNCCTCCTGCCCACTCATGCCTCTTACCTGCTTCTCACTGTCTTCACTATATAAATGTGTATCACACAGATTGACCTCTTCTATTCAACTCCAGAAATAAATACTTACTGATCTTTTATTTGTGCAAGGCTTTGAAAAAAAATAATAAATAATAAAAAAATAAAACTATTACTTTGAATTTTTCCACATTGAGAGAAATTTAGAGACATATGATTTAAAGTCTAGGTCATATGATATTTATAAAATTAACTTCAGGGATTTGTGAGAGGCACCTCAAAGAGTCAATTGGACAAAAGCTGAAACTGAGAAACAGTTACCATATTATGAAGCAACAAGCNAAAAAAATAAAACTATTACTTTGAATTTTTCCACATTGAGAGAAATTTAGAGACATATGATTTAAAGTCTAGGTCATATGATATTTATAAAATTAACTTCAGGGATTTGTGAGAGGCACCTCAAAGAGTCAATTGGACAAAAGCTGAAACTGAGAAACAGTTACCATATTATGAAGCAACAAGCATGTTGTGAGTAGTAAGACATGGTAGATAGAGAGCACAAAGAGATTTTCCACTGGAGCTCCGAATTTAATGCCACAAAGATGGATGTAAATGGTAGCCATAATTTGGGAATTCAGCTACCTCTTACCTAAGCAACTCTACTATTTAGGGTAAATGATTTCTTAGTAACACTGATTTGCCTAAAGAATACTGGGAGTCTTGCAATGAATCATACCTTAAAATCAAGTAGCCACATTAAAATAAAACTTACATTTTCTGCAGTAAAATTTTAAAATTACAGACTGTTGATTTAAAATAAGGAATTATTTTCATTTGCTATAGTTTCCATAACTGTTTTTCTTTGTTATCAATTTTTATGGAATTGAGATATAATGTTTAGTTTTAAAATGACTTGGAATTTATGTCAATAGGTTTCCTTTTATTCCTTTTATTTCTATCTCAGAAATTTCTAAGTTCTGATGCTCTTTTGTTATATAATGTGTTCTTTACTCTGTGACAAGAATATTTTTTCCAGCTCATTTGTGCAAGCCTAGAACCCACCTACCAAATTGTTGAGAGTTATCATTATGGAGTCTGAACAACTGCTTTGATTCACCATATCTTAATAATTTCATTACATTTGTAAAAGTCAAAGAAAATAAGTTCTTAATAAGCACTGATTATGAATATGCATTAAACAACTGGAAGGGAAAAGTTTAACCTATTGCTCTTTTGATCCTCACATGTTTTTCAAATTTTATATAAAACAGAACCTTAAGTATTTAACCAGTATTAGTTGCATTAGTTCTACCTATTGGAAGAGTTTCAATAACACAGAGAAACATAGTTTTCAGAAAAACAATTCTAAAACAGTTTATTGACTATAGCAAGTTTTCCAAATGTTCTGCTGTTAAAGAGCCAGTTCTTGTTTAGATGGAGACATTTTCTTCTGTAAACCAGTAGAATTCTTTTGACCAGGACAGAGAGAAAATTAATAAAGATATGTTGGTTTTAAATGCTTCAGAGCACTAGCATCCAGAGGATTCCACTAAAGGAAATATAGACAATATTCTTTTGGTTTGTCCTATAATCAATATTCTTGCCAAGTAATAGGGCTCATGGCTAAATGGACCTGTCTTACTTGATTTGTCTTTGAACTAAGCCTCCAGTACAGCCTCAGATGTTCACATTTGGATTTGGAATCATATGGCTGACATTTTAAGTTTTCATCAACCATTTTGTTGTTAAACATGAAAAACAGACCTCTTCTAAGTATTGTTAATTAATGCTCTCTGACAGTGTCTTATCACAGGCTAGTATTGGGTACTTGGAGGGTTTTTTCCTTTAAAATTTTGTGTCACTGCTGTTATAATGTCTGATTCTGCTTCTTAACTTCTCTTTACTAAGTACACGTTGATTCTGATGCCAAGTGGCGTTTTCAATGTTTCTATAAGTGTCTTCATTGTATATTATATTAATTTGTTAAATTAATTTATTCCTAAACCCAAGAAGAAGAAATATTGCATTCTTTCTAGGATGTAGCAATACTTCGTCTCGGATGATAAAAAACCTGCCAGTAATGTAGAAGGCCCATTTTGATCCGTGGATTCAGATGATTCCCTGGAGAGAGTAATGGTTACCCACTCCAGTATTTTTGCCTGGGAAATTCCATGGACAGGGGACCCTCGTAGGCAATAGCCCACGGGGTCACAAAGAGACATGACTGAGTGACTTACACTTCCCTTTTTCCCAAATATTTAAATGCTTCCAAATATTTAAAGACATGTAATTTCACTTTTAATAACCTAACCAAAAAAAGGCATTCAGTTCAGTTCAGTTCAGTCGCTCAGTCGTGTCCGACTCTTCCCGACCCCATGAATAGCAGCACGCCAGGCCTCCCTGTCCATCACCATCTCCTGGAGTTCACTCAGACTCATTTCCATCGAATCCGTGATGCCATCCAGCCATCTCAACCTTTGTCATCCCCTCCTCCTCCTGTCCCCAATCCTTCCCAGCATCAGAGTCTTTTCCAATGAGTCATTAGAACAGAAATAAAGCCACATATATTCTGTCAGGTATTCAAGTCACCTCAATTGTAAACCGCAATGATTAAAAAATATAATAAAAATATGAAGGTGTCACGACTCTTGAACAAATTTTTAAACTATATGGCTCTAGATATGTAGCCTGGATCTGCTTTTTACAAAGTTTGTCAGTAGAGCAGCCTACATAATTTGTCAATTTAATTTAATTTAATTTTAAGATCCATGTTTTTACAAGTACTCAAACCTTAGGCATCATCTCCCCCAGAAAACCTTTCTCCCTTGCCAATATAAGTTTCATGATTTTTATAAATGTACTCCCTTTTGAGTACTCCCCTTTTTGTACTCCCTTTTGTTATTTTGTGTTGCAATTTATTGTTTGCTTATGTGCTTCTGCAACAAGATCAACATCTACTTAAACTGGCGGCTGAGCCACTTCTCTTTATCTCAGTTTCTAACACTTGTTTAAACTATAATAAAGGCTTCATGTATAATCACAATTCTTTTTTTTTCATATTGCCTAATAAGGTTGAAAAATACTATCCATATTTAACTAATCAAAGAAGAGCATATATATTCAATGAGCCAAGAGAAAATCAAGATTACCTGATTATGCTATTATTTTAATTTGAGGTAACTGGTAAAAGTTTAAGGAAAAGTCTAGGAGAAAATTTTAATATAAAAATATATCCCTGGATGAGAAGATTCAGTAACACAGCACTGACGTACATGCATGCATGCTCAGCAGTGTCCAACTCTGAGATCCCATCGACTATAGCCCACTATGCTCCTCTGTCCATGGAATTTTCCAGGCAAGAATATTAGAGTGGTTTGCCATTTTCTTCACAGAATCTTCCTGAATCAAGAATCTCTTGCATTTCTTGCATTGTTAGGCAGATTCTTTACCATTGTGCTGCCTGGTTTCTCTCCAAATCACTGAGTCCAACTGCACCGTGTTGAAGGAGTTTCCTTGGAAAAAGAAAATGGACAAGAAAATGCACAAGGATGGAGAATAATGTTTGGAAAAGAAGAAAATGAGCCTAACTAGTTTTCCAAACCATATGACAAAGCCATAATAATTAAGTCAGTGTGAGATTTATGCAAAAGTAAAAAGATTTAAAAATAAGTCCATGCGTATTACCATAATTTAGTTTGAATTAAGTGTGACTTTTCAAATCAGTGGGGAAAAGATAAGGTATTCAATTAAAAATATTTAAACAACTGGTTATTTGAACAAGAAAATAAAGAGTCAGATACTTATTTTATACATTCTCCTATCTTTCTGCCTCTCTTACATACATACATATGTATAAATACATACACACATATTTAATCAAAGCATATCAAATGTATTTTTTAAAAACTGTTAAATGTTTAATGAAAATATAATATTTTCAACATTGGCAAAAATAAGACCTCTAAAATAAAACATAAAATATTAAAGAAAAATGCATAGATTTATCAAGGTTAAAATGTCAAACTTATGTTTAACAAAAAGTAAAATGCTGTAACAGTTTAAAAAAGATAAAAGAATGATAAAAATAATTTCAGCTATTCTCTATAGAGTATATAAGAATGCCTTAACATATATAAGAAAAGAACAAACAAAAGCCTAGCCAAATTGTGTAAAGACAATTTACAGAGGAAATTCATATAGTTAACAACTCATAAATAGATGCTAAGTGTCACTAGTGACCCTATAAAGCACATTTTAAAATACATTATAATGTGTTTTTACCCTTAAGGCTGAGAATTATTTAACAATAGAATCAAATATTGAAGTATCTTCAGGGAACATATTGATGACAGTTTAATCTATAAAGCAATTTTGTAGGGCAATTTGGCACAATTAGCTAACATTTAATATGTACATGCTGTAGTGTATATGGAAATTGAAATATAAAGTAGTAGGCATGAAACACATAATGTTATAAGCCAATGGCACCACATAAATTTAAAACTTTTTAATAAAAAATAAAATGTGCATAATACATGGCTCAGTAATTTTAATCATGCATTAATATACACCTAAAAGAACTCTCCCATGCTAAAACTAGAAAGCAACTAAAAAGATATATATTGTAGCATCATTTATAATAGTACAACAATAGAACACAATCTACTGTGTGTGTGTGTGCTGTGTGCTAATTCACTCCAGTAATGTCTGACTCTGACGCTATGGACCATAGCCCACCAGGCTTCTCTATTCATGGGATTCTCCAGGTAAGAATGCTGCAGTGGGTTGCCATGTCCTCCTCCAGGGGATCATCAAGACTCAGGGTTCAGACCAGTGTCTCTTAAGGATCTACTATATATCACATGAAACTCTACTCAATATTCTGTAATAACTTACATGAAAAAAAGTATGAAAAAGAATTGATATATGTATATTTATAACTAGTTCACTTTACATAGGAAGCTAAAACAATTATGCAAATCAACTATACTCCAAAATAAAATAAAAATTAAGGAGAAACACAAAACAGTTATGATTCCAATGGGTTAAAAGAGTAAAAATTACATTTTTGTTAACCCACAGATATCTAAGTTTTATATGTTATAGCAGCTAGCATTATCATAATCAATATATAATTGGTAATGTAAGTGGGATTCTTCTATTTAAATAGCCTCATCTCTGTAATTCAGTGCTTGAGTGACAAGGAAACCAGTGTTAAACATTGGAAAGAGGGAGTCTCATGTTACTGAGTTCTAGAAGACTTAGCTTCTGTCAGCAAGCCTGAGAAAGCAAACACATCTACCAAGTTTATGAATCCAGCAGAAGAGTTTGGAAAATAGACTTTTAGTTGAATATTTGATATGAACTGGCTTCAGTTAGTGAAGTATTAGAAATAAGAGATAAACTTTAAAAAACTGGTTGAAAAGCAGAGATGAAAGAAAAAAATAAAAAGGGTTGATAAATGTGGGGTCAAAACTGGTTGGAAAAGTCAACTATTTCTAGATATAAAAGAGAAAAAAAATTAAAATTCCTCTGAGAAACAAAGTCTCTTTGACAGACCTAACCATTTGGCAAAGAATAATATTTTTTTATAATATCAACAAGGCTATTAGGTGATATATTAGGTATATATGTAATACTTGCTATATTAGGATACAGACACCCAAGACTGGGAAAGATTATATATATAAATATTAGCTAGACAGGTAGATAGTTCTGTATCTATCTATCCAGAGAGAGAAAAAGCAAGGAAGGAAGGAAGAAAAGAAAGCCTGGGAAATAATTTGGATATGACTAAAGGCACATAACTTGATTAAGCAAGTAAGTGAGTAGCTCATTATTAAGTGGAAGGAATTGTATTCCCAGACAAACTATGAGCTGGGGTCTAAGAAGAAACCTTTACACAGACATGAAGGAGGCAGCAAAAGCTATGTATGCACAATAAAGCACATTCTTCAACATCCACTTCAAATGTGCCCACATGTTTGTAAACAGATGAGGAAAACTCCCATAACACAGGGCCAAGAGTAGTGGAAAATAATACACAGAAAACAAATATCCCAGAAAACAGAACTGAGGCCTAAGCAAAGACCTTCTCCAGTGTCAGATCAGAGAGCTCTCCCAATAATTGCACTGGATGATTTCAACATCTTCAAGGATGAGTGACAACTTTAAGCCTTCTGTTTCTCTGTTTTATGATAAATGTGGTTTGATACTGTGGGTACTCATTACAAGCTTCACTAATGTACATAGAGTTTTTCTGTGGGGGAGGGAATAAATAGTCTTTTGCTTCTTGGTTACCAGACCTTGAAAAAAATACATAGTTTATTGTTGCTTGTATTGCAGATAATTTTCTGGTATTTTCATTTTTTCACACAAAATGATTTTTTAATTCACATATATTGTTGCTGGGTTCCAGCCCCCACAGGATCCAGAGGAACCCAAAGGAAAAACGGCATTGGCGATTGATTTAGGGAGAGATAAGGAAAGAATGTTAAAGATAAGAAAATAGAGGAGAGAAAGAGGCTGATATTCCTTGGTTTACATAGAAAGCCAAATAAACTCTGAGACAAGAACTTTGCCCTGTTCACGGAAGCCACAGGTGCCCTCCCGGTCTCCCAAGGGAGTGAAGATACAGAATGTCTTCCTGTTCAGGTCTTAGAAACCCGGGCAGATAAGTGAACACAGGGAACCTCTATGCTCAAAGGAATCACTGAAAAAGAGAAGAGGGGGAGAAAGAGAATGATTGACACAGGGAAACCGAGCTGCTTCAGTGAGGCCCAATTACTTTATTTTTCAAAAGGTACTTTTATACCTTGCCTTATACATAGAGGGAAATGAAAGATGCAAGGTCATACAGAGTCAGCCCAAACATTCTAGCAGTTTTGCCCTTATCAAAACCAGGATTTTTTCTGCATACCTTTCCCACAAATGATGTTGTGTACAGTATCTTCTGGTCTTGGAGGCCTGTGAACATTTTATGACCCTCTTTTGATAAACGCTACTCAAATAGAAAACTTATTTTCCTTCAAAGTTTTTTTTCTTTATATTTCTAATCTATGTCAGCCTCAGTTAAGATCAGTTCAGTCACTCAGGCGTATCCGACTCTTTGTGACCCCATGAATCGCAGCACACCAGGCCTCCCTGCCATCACGAACTCCCAGAGTTCACTCAGGCTCATGTCCATCTAGTCAGTGATGCCATCCAGCCATCTCATCCTCGGTCTCCACTTCTCCTCCTGCCCCGAATCCCTCCCAGCATCAGAGTCTTTCCCAATGAGTCAACTCTTCACATGAGGTNCGAGGATGAGATGGCTAGATGGCATCACAGACTCGATGGATGTGAGTCTGAGTGACCTCTGAGAGATGGTAATGTACAGGGAGGTCTGGCGTGCTGCGTTTCATGGGGTCGCAAAGAGTTGGACACGACTGAGCGACTGAACTGAATTGAACAAGTGTTCTTGCATAGAGAATCTCATGGACAGAGGAGCCTGGCAGACAAAGATCCGTTTTGGGCCACAAAGAGTCGGACACGACTGAGCAAATGAGCACACACGCAGCACAACGGCACTCATGCCTCCCTCCATTGGAAAAGCTCTTCCCCTGTCTGTATGCCTCCGCCCTTTAATACTCCCAAGTCTCTGTCCTGAGTGTCCTCAGTTGTCATCACACTATCTCGTTGACTTTGGAGCTACATCCACCTGGTTTTACAGCTCAGTTTAAGTCTTAGTTAACTATGTGACTTTGAACAATAATTTAACTTCTCTGTTGTTCAACTTGCCCATCAGAATAATTGTAATAGGACCCACCTGACAGAATTGTGATAATTAAGCGAGTTACTATTTGTAAAACACAAAATGTTAACTCTTATTACTCAATTTTGTTTTCTTTTGTGTATTTTTGTTATATGTTACTATCTGATAGTATAGTTATTTCTTCACTTGTTTATTGTTTGTCTTTCAGTTCAGTTCCCTTTAGTGGCTCAGTCCTGTCCAAATCTTTGTGACGCTATAGACTGCAGCATGCCAGTCTTCCCTGTCCATCACCAACTCTCGGAGCTTACTCAAACTCATGTCCATTGATTCAGTTACTGTGGTGATAAAATTCTAGGAGAGCAGGAAATCTGAGTTTCTTTTCTATTTTTTACTCCAAGTGTTCAGAAAGCTTCTTGGCAAAGAAAAGGGCCCTAATAAATACTTGTTAAGTAGTCTAGTGATTTCCATTTCAGGGCACTTAAGTATCTTCTCGGGCCCCTTCAGTTTCAGTCTTATTTCTAGCCACTGAATCAAGCTCTGTTCTGATTGGAGCTGTTTCAAGCTTTGGTAATGAGCATAGGGAAGGCGATAGTTGGCCTGTGGGGATAGGTGAGCCCAAATCTGTGTCTGCCTGAGTCACCTGTGAACCCTGAGAAGTGTCCCTTCTCTAAACAATGTTCCCAACTAAATGACAACAGTTTCTGAAATTCTGTTCTTTTCTTCACTTCAGCTCTACCTTTTACTAAAGATCTATCTGAGGAATTCATGTTTACATACAGGTGAAATCTAACCTGGAATATTGACTAACTTAATATTTTCTCATTGTAAACTGGCCTCTGGCAAGAAAAGTAAAATTGTATTTATATTCTTCTAAATTTTCTGACTAGTACTCATGGAAGTACCCAGAAAATAATCCTGACAAAAAGAGAGAAATGAAAAATGGAGGTGACTCAGTTCACCAATTTGTAGCTACCAAAACTTCATGTTTTATGAATTTCTTAAAATTTCAATTTTTTCTCATTTCTTGTGTCTGAGAAAATGTATGTAAAGTAGGATTTCAACTAATGAAAATAAAAAACCATGCTTTAGGAAAAAAAGTCAAGAATTCAAGTAAATCAGATACTTTCCCAGTTTAAGTTACGATTAATCTAAAGTTTATAAGATTAGCAATAATATCTGAAGGAAATATAGAAAATCAGGGCAAATACCAGAGCTCAGGAAATGGATAGAGTGGATTTTGGAAGTAAAAACTTTTGATGACATAGATACCTAGCAGCCTCTGAGCCCAGGGGCTATCTTCAACAGTATCCAATAAATAGTACGTATTGAAAAACGGCTTTATAGAGTAGAGGCAATGGACAGTTTCTAACTTCTACTTTCTTGTCGTCTTATTATTACTATCATTAATTATTATTGTTGTTTTATTTTATTTCCTATGGCTATCAGGCATAATTGCAAACAGTAGGGGCAAAAAGATAAACACTGAATCTTATCAGCAACAAACCAGGAAACAAACCAGCCAATCTTAAGGGAAATCAACCCTGAATACTCACTGGAAAGACTGATGCTGAAGCTGAAGCTCCAGTATTTTGGTCAACTGATGCAAACAGCTGACTCATTAGAAAAGTTAGAAAAGTCCCTGATGCTGGGAAAAACTGTGGCGAGAAGAAGAGGGTATCAGGGGACGATATGGCTGGATGGCATTACCAATGCGAAGGACATGAACTTGGGCAAACTTTCAAGAGATGGTGAGAGACAGGGAGACCTGGCATGCTGCAGTTCAAGGGGTTGCAAAGAGTTGAGTATGACTTGTTTGGAAGAATCATTTCAATAAACTGTGCTTGATTCTCCAATAATTAAACGAGATAGAAATTACCTTGTCTACACAAACAAAATAAAACCATATCAAAATTATAGGAATGCTGTTATAAAAAACATTAAATAAAATCACATAATATAAAATAGATCCATAAAATTAATTTTTCCAATGGATTTATTTTATAAATGAATGATGTGAAACCAGCAAATTTTGAGATTTGTTCAAATTTCATCAATGATAAGTTCATTATTAGAATCCAATATTCTGGCACAGTCATTATGGAAACAGCTTGGAGTTTCCTCAAAAATTGAAATTAGAACTATCAAATGACCCAGAAATTTCACTTCTGAGTATCTAAAGTGAATAAAATCAGCATCCAGAAGAGATATCTTCACTTTCATGTTCATTGAAGCATTATTCACAATAACCAAGTGTTGAGGGATGAATGGATAAAAAATATAATTTGCAAAAAAGAAAATCATGCCATTTGCAATAGCATGGATGAACCTAGAGGACATTGCACTAAGTAAAATAAACCAGATACAAAGAAATAGATACTGTGTATTATTTCACTTACCCAGGGAATCTAAAAACCTCAAACTCATAGAAGCAGAAGGTAGAATGGTGATTGCCAGGAGCTGGGGCTGGGGGCAGGGGAGCGATGAGGAGATATTAGTCAAAGGGCACACACTTTCAGTTATTAATGTAAGATGAATAAATTCCAGGGATCTAATGAATAGCATGGTGGCTATAGTTAAACACTTGAAATTTTCTAAGAATGGATCTTAAGTGTTCTCACCATGTAAATACAAAATAACTATGTGAGGTGATGGATGTGTTAATTGCCTTTACTGTGGTAATCATTTCGCAGTGTGTATATATATATTAAATCATTACATTATATATCTTAAAAACCATGTTGTACTGCCTAAACATACAATTTTTATTTCTAAATTGTATATCAATAAAGTTGGGAAATAATTTAAAATAATTAATAAAAAGAATCTAATATTCTAAGTCCTAGTTGGCATTCTTTTCCCCAGAGAGAAGACCTACATGGACAGAATCTGAAGTAAATGTGACCAAACATCTAACTCTTTATATAAGAAATAATATTTTGTGCTCAGGTGTGTTCCTAGGTTCATTCATCTGGAATATCATGAATTGAACAGCTTACTGCAAAACGTATATAAACTGTATGAAGGAGAAATACATTTTGTGAAGTTTTTACTCCTTGAATTCCTACTTAGTGATATAGCATCATGGATTTTAAAATTCTTTCTTCCCTATTAAAGACAATAGAAGGAAAACAAAAGTCATAAAAATATCAAAATACACCTTGAAAATACACAATTTTAGTAAATCTTAAAAACACTATGTAAATATTACCTATATACTCACACATATAGATATGTATGTACATATATATAATTCTTAAAGTCAGTGCATCACTATAATTTTAAATTCTTTGAATGTTAATGTAAAATTATACTACTGACAAAATTTAACATAAATTGGTTTTTAGCAGATGCTCTAAATTTAATTTTTAAGTAGAATTAGGGAAAATAGTATGACTGGGTCAGCAGCAGAAAGGTAATGAATGTCGAGTGTAATTACAAGCTATTTTTATTAATAGTAACATATTTTACTTTAGAGATTCTTGTTTAAAGTACCTGAAACTTTAATCATTAACTTTTTAATTGTCTATAATCATTAAATTTTTATCCTCATTAAGAGAAAACACAGAAGTGAAGGGATGCTATACAGAGCAAAACCCAATATAAAACACTGAATGCAAACAGCCTACTTTAATCTGGATCCTTATTGAAAAGTTAAATGATCTTTAGCACTTTTTAGGGCTTCCCTGGTGGTTCAGATGGTAAAAAAAAAAAAAATCTGCCTGCAGTGAAGGAGATCTGAGTTTGATCCTTGGGTCAGGAAGACCTATTCCAGTATTCTTGGCTGGAGAATCCCATGGACAGAGAAGCCTGGCAGGCTACAGTCCATGGGGTTGCAAAGTCAGACATGACCGAGTGACTTACACACACTTAGCACTTTTTTAAAGAAATAGATGTGGAATCATTTAAAATCATCTAAAAAAGCTATTTAAAGCTACTCAGATTATCTTGAGTTTGTCTGTTTTTCAGCCTTTTAAATTAGTTGTGTGTTTTGATGGAGATATTACACTGCAAGGAATACTGGGTCTTAAACCCATTACAAACTGTGGTATTCACTTTAAACTCAGATCCTAAAATTGAAATTGATAGCAAACAATAGAATGCAGTCAATTATAGTACCTATAAAAAGCACTTTATTGATTGAGAGATTTTTTAATATAAATTCAAAATATTATACATATATACAAAATGTTTTTGTATGTATAAACACTGTATATCTCCTGAACTCATTTATACCTTTGCCTATGAGTGAACTTGGATGCAATCAGTGCAATCATTTGGTTCTCAGTATTTAATTGAGTCTCCTCACACATTTTCATTTCAAGTCATATTGGAGGACTTATAATTTTTTCACATTGTTGAAAGTGCTGGTTTTAGATGATGGGGCAATTCCATGAGAATATAATTACCAGGTCAACTATTTTGGTTTGAGTCTATCTTGATTCATGAACCATAATTTTTGCTTGTGACCAAAAAAAAAAAAAAAAGCATACTTAACCTGGGAAAAAGAGGAGAGTTATTGGGAAAATACTATGGCTTTCATCTTAGCATGAGTTTCTTCCACTATGGACTGGATTTCTCTACATAGCTGGAGACATGGCTGCCAACAGCTCCTAAGACTCATAGCTCACAAGACTTAAGGCCTAAGAGGATTATCCATTTTTGAAGTACCAGGGAAGGAGAAGGGGAAAGCAGAGGCTATATCTAGTCCCTTTAAGGGCATGACCTGAAGGCTGCACAAATCACTTCCACTCACATCCCACAAGTCAGAATTTAGATTCATAGCCATACTTAGCTAGAAGGAAGACTGGAAAACATGTTTTAACCAGGGCAGCCACGTGTTCCCATATATTTTAAGGAATCTATTAAAAGGAGAAGGGTTATACTAATGTTAGGAACACATCTGAGCAGTTCTAGGGAGGTGGATGCGGCACCCACTCCAGTACTCTTGCCTGGAAAATCCCATGGGCGGAGGAACCTGGTGGGCTGCAGTCTATGGGGTCGCGAAGAGTCGGACACGACTGAGCGACTTCCCTTTTACTCTTCACTTTCATGCATTGGAGAAGGAAATGGCAACCCACTCCAGTGTTCTTGCCTGGAGAATCCCAGGGACGGGGGAGCCTGGTGGGTTGCCGTCTATGGAGTCACACAGAGTCGGACACAACTGAAGCGACTTAGCATCAGCAGCAGCAGCAGCAGGGAGGTGGATGAACCTAGGGCCTATTATACCCAGTGAAGTAAGTAAGAAAGAGAAAAACAAATGTCGTTTACTAATGCATACATATGGAATCTAGAAAAATGGTACTGGTGAACCGTTTGCAAAGCAGCAGTGGAGACACAGATGTAGAGGACAGACCTGTGGAAGCAGTGGGGGAAGGAGAGGGTGGGACAAGTTGACAGAGTAGCATTGAAATGTATTCATTACTGTGTGTAAAACAGATAGCCAGTGGGAATTTGCTGTATGGCGCTCTGGTGCTCTGTGATAACCTAGAGAGGTAAGATGACGTGGGAGGTGGGAGGGAGGTTCAAAGGAAGGGACATATGCATATGTATGGCTGATTCCTGATGATGTATGGCAGAAACCAACACAATATTATAAAGCAATGATCCTCCAATTAAAAATAAATTAATAAAATGTAAAAGTGAACAATGTCACGGAAAAGAAAAATTAATAGGGGTGTTTTTCAGGGAATGCTGCAACTTGTTTCTTTTCAGAGAGAATATTGTTTCTTTGATAATAACACCTAAACTTCTGAAAGCTTCTTATTAAAGGATTAAAAATAATGTGCAGAATCCTGCCAGGTGAGTAACTACTCACTGGGTGAAAAGTAGGACATCAGCAACACAAAGTGATTTTTCTCAGGCAAATGGTAAATACCACTCCAGTGAGGCCGCACTGACAGTTCCTCCTAAGTACCTATTTCAGTTCTGGGAGCTGAGTCACTCGGTAGAACCTGACCCCATGCGCTTTGCAATAGCTCCCTTGTTCTCCATAAAAATCAGAAACAATCAGTCTCTTCCAGGAACTCAAAATAGAGACACCTCCAAAGTGCCTGTCAGTCCACGAGCATCCCTGATGTCCTGCCGCAAATCTCTAATGGAGATGTTTCTATGATGTCCATTTAAACGTCTTTAGAATTTTAAATCTGATGCATAATCATGTGTATCACCTCCTGCCAAAATAAGCTATTGTATACTTTAGCTGGGAAAGGATGGCCGCCACATAGCTAAATTGGAAGCATGGATATTTTTAGTGCTTGGTGAAAGGACTTACATAAAGAGTGCCTTTATTCACCCTATTGGGATCCTCTTATGTAAAAGGCCTGGCACAAGTGTAAGGTATTATTATGACTATAAAAGCTCCTCACTCTGTAATCATAGGAAAGGCAGTATTATGGAGAAATACCATGCAGTTGCATGGCAACTGAATCCTAGTGGAGTTAGTTACCACGCAGAGGAGTTATAATGAGTGCTTCAAAGACAGCGCCCAGACCACAGACAGGGAGACACCCACCTGTTGCCTAAGGATGCTTCACCTCCATCCTGGGAACTGACTGGGACCCAAGATGAAGGTGTGGTTGTGGCTTCCCTGGGAAAACCCTGAGCACCAGTAAAGGGTGGTTTTTGTTTGTGACACTTCTAGCATGTTTCTCCATTGTGAGAGAATGAAAAGCACGCACATCATAAAGTGTCAGCCACAATGAGAAACCCACAGCTGCAGCTTTGCCAAATCCAGGGAATTACAGAGATCTGAATAGACTTCACTAACCTCTAAAATAGGTGTAATATCTCAAAGTCTTCTCTACTTAAAAAAAAAATGCAGATACTTTTAAATGTAATATTTGGCCTGCCAGCATCACTTTCATTTTGCAATCAATAAAATTAGATCTTCTTCTAAGAAACTACTCTTTTTCTCACTCTGGCCCATGTGGTTCAGATGAACTAGAATCCATCCCCCCTCCAGAGATGGGCAGGTGATCCAAAAACAACCAATTGGCATATTTCATTTCCCAGAGGATGGCTCAAGGTTGGGCTCATGACAAAGCCCAAAGGACAATAAGACTCATTCTCAGGCTTCTTTTGGAACTCCTGGCCTGTGTCAGTCTGGTGGAGGTCCTCTCAGGGTGGTTGTGGTGACCTTGTCTCCTGAGAGCATAACTTTCTCAGAGTGAAGCCAGTACAAAGAAATACAGAGCACAAAGCCAAAGCTGGCATGCAGGTTGCCAACTTGGGTCCAGACTACTTGGGTCCAGTATTAATATATATTCTATCCCCAAACTTTGTTGAAACACAAAGCTGTGTGCATGTGTTAAACTTGAACCAATTCACATTAGGTTTCCACCACTCGCGACAAGATTCCCTGCCCACATTCAGCATGAGAATGGGTTTTGGAATTTACGTCCGTGCTCTGCCACTAATGAACTGGCTGACTTGAGCCAGATTACATACCTTTTCTGAGTTCTAGTTTCTTTGTTCTTAAAATGAGCCTAATAATGTTACCTTAATTCATATTTTTTGTTAGTGTTAAATGAGACAGTGCATGTGAAGAACTTATCCAAATGTCTAGAATTAAAAAGAAAAAAAAATGAGCTTAGTAAATGGTATTTAGGACTTCTCAGGTGGCTGAGTGGGAAAGAATCCACCTGCCAATGCAGGCAACATGGGTTCGATCCCTGGGTTGGGAAGATCACTTGGAGAAGGAAATGGTAACCCATCCAGTATTCTTGCCTGGGAAATCTCATAGACAGAGGGTTCTGGTGGACTACAATCCATAGGGTCTCAAAAGAGTCAGATATGACTTAGTGACTAAAAACAACAAACAAAAATGGCATTTATTATTTGTTAAAGATTTGCAAAGGTCTCTGTTGGAAATGAGTGAAGTATTCAGGTATGCAGAGAACATAACTTTCTGGGGTAGCTCAATCACTCATAGTTTACTCTCTTGAGCCAGTAGCTGAGTTTCATTTAACCTGGTAAACACCAGTTGGCCTTTAATAGGTTTAGAAAGATACTTCTCATACCAGCTTAACTGGAATCCTGCAAGCGAGACCCACAGATTGTCATCTCTATTCTCTGATTGCAGTAACCCTCCTCCTGTGTTCTTCCCACGAAGCACACATCTCTCTCCTCTCTCTCAAAAACCAGCATAAAAAGCTTGGACCTTCAAAGTCATGCAGGTAACTGCTCTGCATAAGAGCATTTGCTCTGCCATGCGGCTTCCCCGTAGTAATAAAAAACCGGGTACTGAGACACATTTGTGCTTTTTTTTGTATTTCTTTTCCATGGGGATGGTCTTGATGCAAAAGCAAAATGGCTGTCTGGGAGGCCTTACAAATAGCTGTGAAGAGAAGAAAGGTGAAAAGCAAAGGAGAAAAGGAAAGATATAGGCATCTGAATGCAGAGTTCCAAAGAATAACAAGAAGAGATAAGAAAGCCTTTCTCAGCGATCAATGCAAAGAAATAGAGGAAAACAACAGATTGGGAAAGACTAGAGATCTCTTCAAGAAAATTAAAGATACCAAGGGAACACTTCATGCAAAGATGGGCTCAATAAAGGACAGAAATGGTATGGACCTAACAGAAGCAGAAGATATTAAGAAGAGGTGGCAAGAATACATGGAAGAACTATACAAAAAAGATCTTTACGACCCAGATAATCATGATGATGTGATCACTAATCTAGAGCCAGACATCTTGGAATGTGAAGTCAAGCGGGCCTTAGAAAGCATCACCACGAACAAAGCTAGTGGAGGAGATGGAATTCCAGTGGAGCTATTTCAAATCCAGAAAGATAATGCTGTGAAAGTGCTGCACTCAATATACCAGCAAATTTGGAAAACTCAGCAGTGGCCACAGGATTGGACAAGGTCAGTTTTCATTTCAATTCCGAAGAAAGGCAATGCCAAAGAATGTTCAAACTACTGCACAGTTGCACTCATCTCACATGCTAGTAAAGTAATCCTCAAAATCTCCAAGCCAGGCTTCAGCAATAGGTAAACTGTGAACTTCCTGATGTCCAAGCTGGTTGTAGAAAAGGCAGAGGAACCAGAGATCAAATTGCCAACATCCGCTGGATCATGGCAAAAGCAAGAGATTTCCAGAAAAACATCTATTTCTGCTTTATTGACTATGCCAAAGCCTTTGACTGTGTGGATCACAAGAAACTGTGGAAAATTCTGAAAGAGATGGGAATACCAGACCACCTAACCTGCCTCTGGAGAAACCTGGATGTATGTCAGAAAACAACAGTTAGAACTGGACATGGAACAACAGACTGGTTCCAAATAGGAAAAACAGTCCGTCAAGGCTGTATATTGTCACCCTGCTTATTTAACTTCTATGCACAGTACATCATGAGAAATGCTGAACTGGAAGAAACACAACCTGGAATCAAGATTGCTGGGAGAAATATCAATCACCTCAGATATGCAGATGACACCACCCTTATGGCAGAAAGTGAAGAGGAGCTAAAAAGCCTCTTGAGGAAAGTGAAAGAGGAGAATGAAAAAGTTGGCTTAAAGCTCAACATTCAAAAAATGAAGATCATGGCATCCAGTCCCATCTCTTCATGGGAAATAGATAGGGAAACAGTGAAAAAAATGTCAGACTTTATTTTGGGGGGTTCCAGAATCACTGCAGATGGTGACTGCAGCCATGAAATTAGACGACTCTTACTCCTTGGAAGAAAAGTTACGACCAACCTAGATAGCATATTCAAAAGCAGAGACATTACTTTGCCGGCTAAGGTCCATCTAGTCTAGGCTATGGTTTTTCCTGTGGTCATGTATGGATGTGAGAGTTGGACTGTGAAGAAGGCTGAGCAACGAAGAATTGATGCTTTTGAACTGTGGTGTTGGAGAAGACTCTTGAGAGAGCCTTGCACTGCAAGGAGATCCAACCAGTACATTCTGAAGGAGATCAACCCTGGGATTTCTTTGGAAAGAATGATGCTAAAGCTGAAACTCCAGTAGTTTGGCCACCTCATGAGAAGAGTTGACTCATTGGAAAAGACTCTGATNTTTTCCAGTCCTGTGACCACTGCTGAGTTTTCCAAATTTGCTGGCATATTGAATGCAGCACTTTCACAGCATCATCTTTCAGGATTTGAAATAGCTCTACTGGAATTCCTTCACCTGAACTATCTTTTTTTCTTAGTGATGCTTTCTAAGGCCCACTTGACTTCACATTCCAAGATGTCTGGTTCTAGATGAGTGATCACACCATCATGATTATCTGGGTCATGAAGATCTTTTTTGGACAGTTCTGTGTATTCTTGCCATCTTTGAGAGAAGTAAAATCTCATAGTTTATGGTATAAAAAAGAGGCTTTGAAAGAGAAAAAAACAAAAACCTTAGCATGAAAAGTGGAAATTGTGAAAATAGCCTTCAGATCTAAGCCTTGTGGGCTTCCCAGGTCGTTCAGGTGTATAAAGAATCCACCTATCAATGCAGGAGACGTGGGTTTGGTCCCTAGGACAGGAAGATTTCCTGGAGCTGGAAATGGCAACCCACTCCAGTATTCCTGCCCTGAAAATCCCATGGACAGTGGAACCTGGTAAACTATAGTCCATGGAGTAGCAAAGAGTCGGATACAATTAGTGACTGAGCATGCAGGAATAATTAGCTTTTTAGCATAAAAGTCTTAGGAAAATGCTTACCATTGGAATAAGCTGCAAGAAATGCAGGTCAGGAGCAGCAAGGATGGGGAAAGAGTATCTGTGCAAAATTTTCAGAGGTAAGTGTAAGAGTCCACAACAAGACACGTTTCTCACATGAACCACTTCTCTAGGTCTCATTGTTTCCCCACTATTTTTGATAAAGTGAGGATTCTGGACTTGTCAACTACCAGACCTTTTCCTAGTTGTAAGATTTTCAATTTTTTAGTTCTCCAGGACAGATTTTTCTACCTTGAATGTCCTCAAGTGATAAAAGGCACAGTCTGTTAAAGTGGCACTTGAACTCTCATGAACCACGGATGCCCTAGGTAGAAGTTTAGAAGGAGAAAAGGCATAAATATTGTATTTATAAGCAGAAGAACAGAAAAATAATGTAATCAGTTTTCTTAAAAATATAACAATATGATCACACAATAGATTATGGATGAAGAGGCAAGTTTTTGTATTTAATTAAATGAAAAAATTCTACTCCCCGAAGAATATATCTCACCTAATTTGATCATCTTTTGAATTTCATTACTTGTGATTGTATCGTTCAATACATTTTCTTCTTGTAATGAATTCTTAGGAACATGAACCCTCACTAAAGCCATGTTATATTAAATCTTTCATGGTTAAAAAAAAGGAGTTTCAAAATTCTGTATGTATTTTCAAATTTGTGGTTCAAGGCAAATAGTAGTTTGTGAGACTGAAATATTATCAAAACTGAAAGCTGAAAAGTAATTTAATTTCAATACCTTTCTTGGCTGAATGTGTCAATCAAATCAGTAAATATTTTTGAACATTGACCTGAGCTGTGGCAGGCAGGCATAACACCTGACTTAAAGTTTAGAACTTCACTGTGAGATGGATTGTATAAATCAACCATGCCATTTATACCATGGAATACAATATCACTGATCAAAGCAGTGCCAGTTCTACAAGCCCATATAATTATGTAATGACTAGCTTACAATGTTTCACCAGACATATTTTATATAAAAATAAATATAATATGACAACATTTTGGTAGAAGAAAAGAAGTAAANTCAGTGTTTGATTTGAGGACTGATGTACGCATGTAACTGGGGCTTCCCAGGTGGTGCTAGGGGTAAAGAACTTGCCTGCGAATGCAGGAGACATGAGACACGAATTTGGTCCCTGGGTCAGGAAGATCCCCTGGAGAAGGAAATGGCAGCCCACTGCAGTATTCTTGCCTGGGAAATCCCACGGACAGAGGAGCCTGGTGGGCTATAGTCAGACATGACTTAGTGACTAAATAACGACAACGTGTAATTGGCACA
Organism: Neotragus pygmaeus; assembly: GCA_006410875.1. Taxonomy (NCBI): domain Eukaryota; kingdom Metazoa; phylum Chordata; class Mammalia; order Artiodactyla; family Bovidae; genus Neotragus; species Neotragus pygmaeus. The sequence continues at coordinate 186,677 of SJYV01041687.1, forward strand.
GCTTGCTCCGTCTAGCAGGCCATGCAGGGCCCTTCATGGTTTGGCAGCTCATTTAGAGCAATTAGAAAAAGAAGAGATCTGAAGGTTTATTCGAGGCATTTCTAGAGCAAGCAAAACACTTCCCACATCTCTGTGGGCCTGACCACACAGGAATTGAGAAGCAGCAGCAGCAAATGTGCAAAGGGTGTTCCAAAGAAAACACACTCTTCTTTTTCTAAATCAGGCATTGGAGCTGGTGTGTCTTTCTTTTCTTGAGGTCGTGTTGGACTATCCTTTCACTATGGATATCTGGGACTTTCTTTTATGGGAGAAGACAATTCCAAATGCACAGACTGAATTAGCTGAAACCAAAAAGCATAGGGGAAAGAAAATTAAGCTGGAGAGAGGGGAACGAAATGTCTTGAAAAGGCCACAGAGGGCTATATAAGATAAACCATAGGGACAAATGTAGACACTTCCTGAGAAGTGGAGCTGTCATGAGAAGCCAGTTTGATCTCTGATCATTTGCCCCTAGTGGAAGAGGACTGTATATAATGTTTCATCAACATCCTGTTATCAGAGGATTAACCCGAACCCACGTCATTTCCCCAAACTGGGTTAACCTAAAATGAAGCAACAGAATTGCTGTTACTTTGGGAGTTAAGAGAACTCAGGAAACACAATCCTATAAAAATATTTTTTTAAAGAGCAAAAGTCACCAAAAGTCCTTCAACAAGAAAGGCAGAACAAGTCACAACGGATGCTTGCTATAATTGGGATGACACGGGATGATCAGTCAAGGCTTTCACATTTATATCCACAAACATATACGCACACATATACATACACATACGTATGTGGACACACATATATTCACAGTGATACAGGCTGGATCATGTCCCTCCCAGTTCCTAACCCTTAGTCCCTCAGAATGGGACTGTGTTTAGAGACGGAGCCTGTGGAGAAGGAATTAAGCTAAAATGAGGCTCTTTGGGTGGTCCCTAATCCAGTGTGACCAGAGAAGAGGAAATTTAGACAAAGAGGCTCCAGGGATATGCACGTGTGTGCACTGAGGGAAGACCACCGAGGGAGGGCCGAGGGAGAAGGTCAGTTCAGTCGCTCAGTCGTGTCTGACTCTTGCGGCGACCCCATGGACTGCAGCACGCCAGGCCTCCCTGTCCTTCACCAACTCCCAGAGCTTGCTCAAACTCATGTCCATCGAGTCAGTGATGCCATCCAACCATCTTATTCTCTGTCACCCCCTTCTCTTCCTGCCTTCAATCTTTCCCAGCATCAGGGTCTTTTCCAATGAGTCAGCTCTTTGCCTCAGGTGGCCAAAGTATTGGAGCTTCAGCTTCAGCATCAGTCCTTCCAATGAATATTCAGGACTGATTCCCTTTACGATTGACTGGTTTCATCTCTTTCTAGTCCAAGGAACTCTCAAGAGTCTTCTCCAACACCACAGTTCCGTCAGAGTGAAACCAACCCTGCCCATGCCTTGATCTTGGCCTTCTAAACTGGACCCCCAGAAGTGAAGGGACTCATCACTATGGGGGACACGGCCCCCAGTTAATAGAGTTAGAGATTATTTAGATATATGAAAAGTGA
>SJYV01041687.1:190130-239485 GCA_006410875.1 Neotragus pygmaeus
TTATATGTCAATAAGTTTATGCTTATTGCCATATATAAATACATATAGTTCTCCCCATCAAACTTTATAACATGCTATCTTTATAATAAATAACCTAAGTGATGATTCATCTAAAATAACAAAATACAAAGCTGTTGATAAAGTAAAAAGGCCTCCTCTCCAGACAATAAAAAGGTCCCAACCCATTATTAACTAGCGGTCGAAGATGTGCTTATATTTTTCCAAAAGACACAAATTCACCAATTCAGATCCCAGATGGGCTGATTCATCATGTCTCAGTCCCCCAGACATCTGGTTCCTCGGCCACTGCCACCACACCAAAGAGCCGTGTGCCAAGAACCACAGACAGGGCCAGCCTGACTGATGGGACCCAGGGCTCCACACTCACAGCCAGTAGCCCTGCCAGGATCTGTCTGTGCTCGCTTGGCTGCCGCTAGACCCGAGGCTGGTTCAACAGAGAACAGGGTGAGGGCGGTGCCCAGGCACCCACCAACAAAAAAGACAAGATAAACATCGAGATTCCGGCGAAACTGACAGACGTGCTACAACACCAACTCCAACCAAAAAATAATTCTACTTATTCTATTTTAGCTTGTCTACCCTCTCCTTATGTTTTTCTCTTTACCAATGACTCCAAGAGACTTAATATACAAATAAATTATACAGGTAGAGCCAATATAGTGTCCTGTGAACATGTATGCTTTCATCTTGTTTAACTCCTCAATATAATGTTTGTTCTTTTATGGTGTTGAAACGTCCACCCTACATCATAGTGCCTGTAACTGTAACTACTTATTGGTATGATAATTATGATCTTGCTGTGTTACAACAACTACAAGATTTGATGTGTCAACGTTTTGTGGACTTACTTATCTTAAGAATATCAGCTTTAATAACTGCAATTGCTTCTGTTACTGTGGCGACAATATCATTGACTCAACAAGTACATACTGCCCAATATGTTGATACTATATCTAAAAATGTATCTCTAATACTGACAAACCAAAAAGCTACAGAAAAAAAACTAAAAGTGAGGGTAGACGCCCTAAAAAAAACCAATAATACATATTGAGACTGAATTACAGAGCCTAAAGATAAAAATGACTCTGTCATGTCATGCTGACTACCAGTAGATATGTGTTACATCCCTAAAACTAAATGAGACAGATTTTAAATAAAAAAAATAAACATCATACTTTAGGTGTTTGAAATAGTTCAGATATTGGTTTAGATTTAAGAAAACGTCATAATCAGATTCAAACCATAAAACACTCCCAATTAGATTTTACTGCCACAAGAACAGCTAATGACTTTTCCCACACCTTCTCTAACTTTATTTCTGGAAAAAACATTCTGTCTATTTTTAACTAAGCTGCTATAGCTGCTGTGATTCTGCTTCTCATAATTATTCTTCTTTATATTGTCAATTTTTTTTTGACAAAACATTCAAAAACTCACAACTAAAGTACATCTGGCTGTCTTAAGGAATAAAAAAAGGAAGAGATGCCAGGAGCCAGCACAGGAGATCCCACCCATGACAATGTCATGCGGAGAGACCTGACAGGAAAGGAGAGTCAGGTCTCAAGCGGTCCTCTGACTGAGCATCTACTCTGAAACCAAAATCTGTCTGTTTACTGTCTGCTATACTATGCTCTTTTGACAATACAGGGGGTTTTCCCCGACCACCTGTCTCTGGAAAAAGTTAACTTAGAGCTCCAACTCGTCTCCTACATATAAAAAGAATCTTGCGGCTTAAAACCCTCTGATGGCCCTCTAACTTGCCTGACAGTTAGAGACTTTTAAAACTTGTGATTGTTTATAGACCCCCAGCCATGAGAGGCATGAAGCTTAAAACATCTTAAAGATATAGAGCCTTTTAGAGCTAAAAATTAGTTTGGTAAAGGGTTCCATTGTTGAGTTAATGTTTGTCGCCATTCCTCCATATCCTTTGTCTTTTAGACACCTGAAAAAAAATATTAATCAATGCAAATGGGATACAAACATAAAAATATAGTAGTTTTTGATGTTAAAAATACTAGACTTTTTAATTAATAAATTTTCTCTTTGTTATAAATTACCATATTTCTCTTTCTTTGTTATAAATTGTTGTGTCCTTGCTATGTAAGAATGTAACTTTATTTAGTGCTTTCTGAGAGTGACACCAGATTTTGGGAAGAACAACACTATTACCCTTATCAGAAAAGGGCTGTAATATGTTAATTGGCCCTCTGGCCAGAAGATGATGTAAATCACCTAAGACTTGTGTATACAACTAGATATACAGAGAAAAAGTCTTGTCTCAATAAGAGTCAGGATTGCTGATGCTACATAATTTTATATTATCCATTGATCTCTATGTACAATCAAAAGTATAAAAGGCCTTTCCAGACAGTAGAGGATGGGCCAGTCACTGAAAAGACTGGTTCTCCCATGTCAAGTCTCTCTCTCTCTCTCTCTTTCTCCCTCTCTCTCCCTCTCCTTTTCAGGCAAAATTCCCATCCAGGGCGTAGAAGCTCTCTGAGTGTACTTACTTGTCCTGGCTTCTAAGACCCACGCAAGAGTGAGCCCAAGGCGGGACAACCTCCGCTATTCAAGTGGGCTCCAATGGCCTAATGTAGATGGTGCAAGTTCCTTGTCTGAAACTGTATTGGTTTTCCACGTAAACCAAGTTATTCAGCATCTTTTCTCCACTAATTTTCCTACTGTACTATTTCTTCTTAATCGTTTTTTATATTTCTAAATAAATAACTTTTTCCTTGCCTACTCCATCTCCCCTTCAAATTACCCTGGATCCACCGAGGCTAGACCCTGACACAGATTCTAATTCTAGGNCAGCATCTTTTCTCCACTAATTTTCCTACTGTACTATTTCTTCTTAATCGTTTTTTATATTTCTAAATAAATAACTTTTTCCTTGCCTACTCCATCTCCCCTTCAAATTACCCTGGATCCACCGAGGCTAGACCCTGACACAGATTCTAATTCTAGGGTCCATCACTAAAGCTGAGGGCATTTCTTATTTTCTAGATTTCTCTGGGGAAGAGTTAGGCCCAGGATGCAATGTCACAAAAATGCAGAGAAGCACACAACATGTTCTCTAAAAGGTCTATTTAAGTTTCAAGTCTCTAAGTTTAAGCTTAGAAGGGAGAATCACCTCCAAAACTCTCCTCTTGAGAACAAGATAGCAGCTTTTTCAGAAGAAATGTCTTCACACATCTCTTCTACACTATCAGTATGTTTTATACTCATGATCTAGTTGATGGTGCAAGAGTTGAAGATCTGTTTCTAGGAGATATTTCCTTTTTAAATTCCATATCTATATTATCTTTTTATTTTTCTACCTTAACCTAAATTCTCCAGAAAGAGAGGCATAATGGATAGACTTATATATGAATACTATATTGGTTAATGTTCCAAGGAGTTGGATTTCAGAGACATGAGGGGAAAGAAAAAGAAGGGGAAACTTAACATAAGGTTTTATAACAGAGTTTGCCACCACCAGGCAATACTAGTTTCAGTTCCTTCAGTGCCCAGCTGGTCAAAATTGTCAATATGGAGCTTTAACTCAGGAAACAATTGGGTTTTCCAAACAAGAAATCCCCAGAAAAGGACATAGTACAGGAAGCAAAAGGGTGCTGTGGTGGCTTAGAAAAGAATCTAAAAATTTTAATCTATGTCAAGTTGGTTAGGCCTACACTGAATAGCTGGGAGAAAAGACAAATGAGAACAAGAGAAATCAAGTAGAACATAGGAAGTGCTTCTCCACTCCCTCACAAGAATTTACTGGCACCATTTTGACTCTTTGAGCAAGATCCCACAGAAGCAGAGGATGGAGTTCCTAGTCAAGCTTCCATGTCAATGTCTTATTACATATATGTACATGTGCATAAATCAGAAAGGAAACCCAATCAACTATCAAGATGATTACATTTGAATTAAGGAATTGTACTCTTGGAATGGGAGGCTATTTACTTAAACAATTTTACCATTTAAAATTTGAGTCAAATTTTTAGAAAAAAAACAACTAGATGACAGTTGATTGAAGCATCTCATATACACCTCCTGAAGCCCACTCACCTTTTTATTTCTTCAAAATAGCCCATATATCAAATTGGGTAAATATAATTCCTTCCCACCTAAATAAAAATTTGCTAAGTCTGTGTCTGCCAAACAATATCTTATTTTGAAGAATTTTTTTATTTGGCAGAACTAGGTCTTCATTGTAGCATGCAGAAGCTTTAACTACCCTACGTGGTATCTAGTTACCTGTTGCTGTTGTCCAGTCATTCAGTTGTGTCTGATTCTTTGTGACCCCATGGACTGTAGCAAGTCACGCTTCCTTGTCCTTCACCATCTCCAGGAGTTTGCTCAAACTCATGTCCATTGAGTTAGTGATGTCATCCAACCATCTCATCCTCTGTTTTCTCTTTCTCCTTCTGCCCACAATCTTTCTTAGCATCAAGTTCTTTCTGAATAAGTCAGCTCCTTGCATCAGGTGACCAAAGTACTGGAGCTTCAGCATCAGCCCTTCTGAAGAATATCAAAGTTGATTCCTTTTAGAATTGACTGGTTTCATCTTCCTGTTCAAGAGCTGTCAAGAATTTTCTCCAGCACCACAATATAAAAGCATAAATTATTTGGTGCTCAACCTTCTTTATGGTCCAACTTACATATGACCACTGGAAAAACCACAGCTTTGACTATATGGATTTTTTCAGCAAAGTGAAGTCTCTGCTTTTTTAATACATTGTTTAGGTTTGTCATTTTTATCCCCCAAGGAGAAAACATCTTTTAATTTCATGTCTATAGTCACCATCCACAGTGTATTTGGAGCCCAAGAAAATAAAGTCTGTCACTGTTTCCATTTTTCCACATCTATTTGCATAAAGTTATAGGACAAGATGCCATGATTTTAGTTTTTTGAATATTGAGCTTTAAGCCAGCTTTTTCACTCTACTCTTTCACCCTCATCAAGAGGCTCTTTAGTTCCTCTTCACTTTCTGTCATTAAGGTGTTGTCATTTGCATATTTGTGGTTGCTGATATTTCTCCTAGGAATCTTGATGGCAAATTGTGCTTCATCCAGCCTGGCTGTCATCCAGGTATTTCACATGATGCATTCTGCATATAACTTAAATAAGCAGGATAATAATATATAGCCTTACTATATTCTTTTCCCAATTTTGAACTCATCCATTGTTACCTGACTGGGATCAAACCTGAGCCCATTGCCTTTGGAGTGCAGAATCTTAGCCATTGGATCAGCAGGGAAGCCCCTGTTTTAGTGTCAAATAAGTGATACCATCTTCTATCATCAATATGCTTTCATTTTCTTAGAATTATATTTTTAATGATTATATATGTTCAGGGTCTTCCCTGATGGCTTAGCAGTAAAGAATCTGCCTGCAATGCAGAAGACACAGGCTTCATCCCTGGGTTGGGAAGATTCCCAGGAGAAAGAAATGGCAACTCACTGTTGTATTCTAGCTGGTAAATCTCATGGGAAGAAGAGCCTCATCGGGCTCTATAGAATCGCAATAAGTCAGATACAACTGAGCAACTAAACAACAACAGTAATTAGTGTTGGGAATCAATGCTCTATTTCATTAGTGATGGTTACACTATGGTTTCCACATTTGAATACATATCATTCTGTATTTAGTCTTTCCTACATGAGCACTAAATTTTTCTCAGCCTTTGTCCATGACACTCAAATTGTTAGAAATATATATATATATATATATATATATATATATTAATATATTTTCCTGGACATGTGGACAGGAAAGTTTCTATGGTTTATTGGAAAGTGAAAGTGTTAGTCGTTCATTCATGTCTGACTCTTTATAATCCCATGACATAACCTGCCAGGCTCCTCCATCCATGGAATTCTCCAGCCAAGAATACTGGAGTGGATTGACATTTCCCTCTCTAGGGGATCTTCCTGACCCAGAAATTAAACCTGTGTCTCCTGAACTGGCAAGTGGATTCTTTACTGCTGAGCCATAAGGGAAGCATGTGGTTTATATCTAAAGAAAAAAATTGTTGACTTAAAGTGAATGCATATTGAATTTTACTTTATATTGTCAAATAGCTCTACAAAGTGGTTGCATAAATTTATACCCTGACAACAGTGCCTACTCTACTACCTCCTCACTGATGGTGTTGTCAAATTTCTTAAAACTTACCAGTGTAATGGACGTGAAATGGCATCTCATTATAGTTTTATTAGGTATTTATCTGGTTACTGCTGAGGTTGAGCATCCTTTCAAACACTTATTGACTGTCTTGGTTTCCTCCGTTCTGAATTGCCTGTTTAAAGTCATCGCAAATTTTTCTATTAGATTACTTGTTTTCCCTGATTTTTTTGGAGTTATTTATATTTTTGGATACTTAACCACTAAAACAAATATACATTGCATATATCCTCTCTCAGGCTGGGGCCTGTCATTTAACTTTTTTCTCATAGTGACTTTTATTGATCCAAAGTTTTAAATTTTAATGTAGTCAAACTGATCATGGTTGTGTGTGTGTGTGTATATGTGAGTGCATGCACTTTTTACAGAGATATTCCTTATACCATAGCAAAAACCTATGATAGTACATAGTCTTTAACTATATAAAAGATTTCTTCTGCTCATTTATTTCTTTATTCACTTGGAATTGGCGTGTGTGTGTGTGTGTGTGTGTGTGTGTGTGTGTGTGTGTGTTGTGTAGATGCAAAATTTGGGCCATCAAGCAGAATTAGGTTTGAAATATTTGGGACTGAATTTCTTTTCCATGTGTATTAACTCATGCTTCACCATAATTTGTTAAATCTGTTTCCTCTAATTAATTTTGCCATTTCACTCATATATGCCAATTCTATATTAAAAATTCTTTTTCTGGTTTCTTTTATTCTACTGTTGTTGTTGTTTAGTCACTGTCATATCTGATTCTTTGTGACCCCATGGACTGTAGCATAACAGGCTCCTCTGTCCTCCATTATTTCCTTAAGTTTGCTCAAATTCATGTCCATTATGTTAGAGATGCCATCCTAACATCTCACCTTCTGTCTTCTCATTCTCCTTTTGCCTTCAATCTTTCCAGCATCAGGGTCTTTTTCAGTGAGTTAGCTCTTCGAATCAGGTAGCCAATGAATTAAAGCTCAGGTAGCCAAAGTATTGAAGCTTCATAGTCAGTCCTTCAATGAATATTCAGGGTTGATTTCCTTTAGGATTAGCTGGTTTGATCCCCTTGCAGTTCAAGGAACTCTCAAGAGTCTTCTCCAGCACCACAGTTCAAAAGCATCATTTCTTCAGCACTCAGCCTTCTTTATGTTCCAGCTTTCACATCTCCACCTAACTACTGGAAAAACAATAGCTTTGACTACATGGACATTTGTCACCAAAGTGATGTCTCTGCTTTTTAATATGCTCTCTAGGTTTGTCATAGCTTTCCTTCCAAGGAGTGTCTTTCAATTTCATAGCTTCATTCACCACCCACAGTGATTTTGGAACCCAAGAATATAATATCTGTCATTGCTTCCAGTTTTCCTATTCTATTTGTCATGAAGTGATGACACTGGATGGCATGATCCAAGATTTTTGAATGGTGAGTTTTAAGTCAAGTTTTTCACTCTCCTCTTTCAACCTCATTAAGAAGATTTTTAATTCCTTTTCACTCTCTGCCATTAAGACGGTATTATCTGCACATCTGAGTTTGTTGGTATTTCTTCCAGCAATCTTGATCCCAGCTTGTGATTCATCCAGCCCCATATGTAGCATAATGTATCTGGTAGTTCTGCTGGTAAAGTATATGCCTGCAATGCCAGAGACCCTGGTTCAATCCCTGGGCTAGAAAGATCGCCTGGAGAAGGGATAGGCTACCCACTCCAGTATTCTTGGACTTCCCTGGTGGCTCAGACAGTAAAGAATCTGCCTGCAATGCAGGAGACCTGGGTTTGACCCCTGGGTTGGAAAGATTCCCTGGAGAGGGAAATGGCTACCCATTTCAGTGTTCTTGCCTGGAAAAATCCATGGACAGAAGAGCTTGGTGAGCTACAGTCCATGGGGTTGCAAACAGTCAGATATGAGTGAGCAACTTTCACTTTGACTCTGCATATAAGCTATAGAAGCAAAGTAACAATATACAGCCTTGCTGTACTCCTTTCTCAAATTTGAACCAAGCCATTGTTCCATGTCCAGTTCTAACTGTTGTTTATTGACCCACATATAGGTTTCTCAGGCAATAAGTAAGGCGGTCTGACACTCCTATCTTCTTAAGAATTTTCCACTGTTTCCTGTGATCTACAATATCAAAGGCTTAGGTGTCAATGAAGGAGAAGTAGATGTTTTTTTCTAGAATTCCCTTGCCTTCTCTATGATGCAAAGAATGCTGGCAATTTGATCCCTGATTCCTTTTCTAAACTCAGTTTGAATATATTGAAGTTCTCCAATTGTAATACCATGCAGTTTTTAATTCATACAGGTTTATAATATGTCGTGAAATCTGGTAAGGCAAATTTCAAATTCTTTATATTCACTTTAGTTAAATTGAATTTGTCTGAATTTTAAGATCAAGTTTTCATTTTCAAAACCAAAATATGCTTTTAGATTTTCAATAATAATTCATTAAATGTATTTTCTTGGAGTCCAAAATCACTGCAGATGGTGGCTGCAACCATGAAATTAAAAGACACTTGCTCCTTGGAAGAAAAGCTATGACCAAACTAGACAGCATATTAAAAAGCAGAGACATTACTTTACTGACAGAGGTCCATCTAGTCAAAGCTACAGTTTTCCCAGTAGTCATGGATGGATGTGAGATTTGGACTATAAAGAAAGCTGAGCAGTGAAAAATGGATGCTTTTGTACTGTGGTGTTGGAAAGGACTCTTGAGAGTCCCTTGGACAGCAAGAAGATCAAACTAGTCAATCCTAAAGAAAATCAGTCCTAAATATTCATTGGAAGGACTGATGCTGAAGCAGAAACTCCAATACTTTGTCTACCTGATGTGAAGAACTGAAACATTGGAAAACATCCTGCTGTTGGGAAAAAGTGAAGGCAGGAGGATAAGGGGACGACAGAGAATGAGATGGTTAGATGACATCATGGACATGAGTTTGCGCAAATTCTGAGAGTTGGTGATGTACAGGGAAGCCTGGTGTGCTGCAGTCCATGGGGTCACAAAGAGTCAAACATGACTGAGTAACCAAATTGAACTAAACTGAAGTGGGCTTCTATTTAAATGGCCTCATCTTTGTAATTCAATCCTGGAGTGGCAAAGAAACAAGTGCTAGAGATTGGAGAAGGGAGTCTTATGTTATTGACTTCTAGAAGATAGCTTCTGTTAGCAAGTCTGAAAAAGCAAATACATGTCTACTAAGTTTATGGATCCAGCAGAAGAGTTTGGGAAACAGGTTTTGACTTAACTATTTACTACGAACTGGTTTCATGCAGTAACATATTAGAAATGATGAACTTTAAAAACCTGGCTGATTCAGAAGCAGAGAATGAAAAAAATAAAGATAGGTAAATATGAGGAAGGGAGACTATACAAAGATAAGTAAAACTAAAAGCTGGTTCTTTGAGAAGACACCACTTCAGCTCAGTCACTCAGTTGTGTCCGACTCTTTGCAACACCATGAATCGTAGCACACCAGGCATCCCTGTCCATCACCAACTCACAGAGTTCACTCAGACTCACATCCATCAAGTCAGTGATGCCATCAGCCATCTCATCCTCTGTCATCCCTTCTCCTCCTGCCCCCAATCCCTCCCAGCATCAGAGTCTTTTTCAGTGAGACAACACTTCTCATGAGGTGGCCAAAGTACTGGAGTTTCAGCTTTAGTATCATTCCTTCCAAAGAAATCTCAGTGTTGATCTCCTTTAGAATGGATTGGTTGGACCTCCTGGCAGTCCAAGGGACTCTCAAGAGTCTTCTTCAACACCACGGTTCAAAAGCATTAATTCTTCGGCGCTCAGCCTTCTTCACAGTCCAACTCTCATATCCATACATGACTACTGGAAAAACCATAGCCTTGACTAGANACACAGTCAAAGGCTTTGGCATAGTCAATAAAGCAGAAATAGATGTTTTTCTGGAACTCTCTTGCTTAGCCTGCATTTGTGGGGCTTCCCTGCTGGCTCAGATTGTAAAAAACCTGCCTGAAATGCAAGAGCTCCGGTTTGGATCCCTGGGCTGGGAAGATCTCCTGGAGAAGGGAATGGCAATCCACTCCACTATCCTTGCCAGGGAAATCCCATGGACAGAAGAGGCTGGAGGGCTATAGTCCATGGGGTTGCAAAAAGTTGGACATGACTGAGCACACATTTGCCTGCTTATACCCACTTTATAGATGAAGCTTATAATAGTTAAGTAACTTGCTCACAGTCCCATAGTCAGTGATGAAATAAACATTCACCAAGCTCCTTTGTACATGGATTCTCCAGGAAGGAGTACTGGAGTGGGTTGCCATTTCCTTCTCCAGAGCATCTTCCCAACCCAGAGATCAAACCTGGGTCTCCTGCATTGCAGGAGATTGTTTACCATCTGAGTCTTCAGGGAAACCCAATATATGTGATGTAATAACATATACATGTTATTGGATAACCTTAAAAATGAAGACAAGAATTCTCAAAGAAAAAGTCCTTTGATTTCCATTTGACTTCCTTCTCTGAGCTCATGCCTCATTTTCTCCCATGCATTTGTTTACCTGACATAACGGTGCTGTGTGTTCCACAGATTTGGAAAAAGCAAATTAGAAATACTATACTCATGTATCATCATTGCTTCTTATCAGAGAATTATCTGTGTGACCAACCTGGCCTCCAGATGTACCCTAACCATGAAACTAGAAGCCTTCCTTGGTGAAAGTGAAAGTGTTATTCACTCAGTCATGTCCAATTCTTTGTGATTCCATGGACAGTAGCCCACCAGACTCTTCTGTCCATGGAATTCTCCAGGCAAAAATACTGGAGTGGGTTGCCATCCCCTTCTCCAGGGGATCTTCCTGACTCAGGGCCCTATTGAACCCAGGTCTCCTGCACTGCAGGCAGATCTTTACCAACTGAGCTACTAGGGAAGCCAGGAGCCTTCCTTATTGGACTTGAATTTCATTAACAGCAAAGTGAAGTGTGGTGTCATGATGTGTGCTTGGACAAGGAATAAAAGCTCCACTGATCACTAGGAGATTGTTTTGTTCTTTTAAAGTGAGATGCTTTGAACTCAAAAAGTGAAAAGCAAAGTGAAGATATACAGTTGTTTCTCTATTCATTTTATTCTGAAGAAACTGCAATTGACAGGAAAGAGTGATAAACCAGATTCAACTCTATCCCCATCTTATATTTTAAGATATAAATATAACTGGTTAACATTTAAGTGAATTGGATAGAGCTCTTAGTCCGTAAAGTGTGATAGATAGGCTTGGTTACCCAAAATTTTACATCTCTTACCCCTTCAACCTTAGTTCTTTCAGCTTTTCTTTTTCATACCCTTTGGTTTGTATGTGTTCTCAGTTTTTTTTTTTTTTTTAACTATTTATGTCTCTCTGGCTCTAAGGGTGGAAATTCATTTTAATGGAAATATTTGTGTATATTTGAAAACTCAATTGCGTCTATACTTAAGAACAATGAATTAAGAGTATGGGCTTCTCAGGTGGCACTAGTGGTAAAATTCACCTGCCAGTGCAGGAGACGTGGGTTCAGCCCCTGGATGGGGAAGATCCCCTGGGGGAGGAAATGGAAACCCACTCCAGTATTCTTGCCTGGAAAATTCCATGGAAAAAGGAGCCTGGTGGGCTCCATGGAGTCAAAAAGAGTTGGACATGACTAAGCATCTGAGCACACACATCTGAGCACATGGGATTGACAGATATACATTATGTATAAAATAGAGAAACATAAAGGATTCACTGTATAGCATAAGAAACTATATGCAGTATCTTGTAATAACCTATAGTGAAAAAGAATCTGAGAAAAGTTATATATATACATTGTGTGTGTTTGTGTATGTATGTATAATGACTTCCCTGGTGGCTCAGATGGTAAAGCATCTGCCTACAATGTGGGAGACCTGGGTTCGATCCCTGGGTNATTCTAGTGGGACAGTCTACCCAAGGGCTCCATTCTAGTGGAAAATTCTACCCCAAGGGCTCTGTTCTAGTGGGGAATTCTATCCAAGGGCTCCATTCTAGTGGGAAATTCTACCCCAAGGGCTCTATTCTAGTGGGAAATTCTATCCAAGAGCTCCATTCTAGTTGGACATTCTGCACCAAAGGAACCATTCTAGTGGGATATTGTACTCTAAGGGCTCTGATCTAGTGGGATATTACACACCAAGGGCTCCATTCTAGTGGGACATTCTACTCAAGGGCTCCATTCAAGTGGGACATTATACTCAAAGTCTCCATTCTAATAGGAGATTCTACCCAAAGACCCCATTCTAGTGGGACATTGTACCCCAAAGGCTCCATCTACTGGGACAATGTAACCCAAGAGCTCCATTCTAGTGGGACATTATAAGCCCAGGTCTCCATGCTAATGGGACATTCGAACCTGAGGGCTCCATTTTACTGTAACATTCTGCTCCAAGGGCTCCATGCTAAGGGGACATTCTACCCCAAGGGCTCCATTCTAGTGGGACATTCTAACCCAGGAGCTCCATTCTAGTGGGAAATTTTACCCAAAGGGTCCATTCTAGTTAGACATTCTGTGCCAAGGGAACCATTCTAGTGGGATATTCTGCTCCAGGGTCTCCATTCTAATAGGACATTCTACCCAAAGACTCCATTCTAGTGGAACATTCCACTCCAAGAGCTCCATTCAAGTGGGACATTCTACTCCAGGGACTCCATTCTAGTGTGACATTCTACCCCAAGGGCTTCATTCTAGTGGGCATTCTAACCCAAGGGCTCCATTCTAGTGGGACATTCTATTTAAGGGATCCATTCTATTGGGATATTCTAACTCCATTCTAGTGGGAAATTCTACCCCAAGGGCTCCATTCTAGTGGGAAATTCTACCCAAGGGCTCCATCTAGTGGGACATTCTAACTCAAGGGCTCCATTCTAAAGGGAAATTCTACCCCAAGGGCTCCATTCTACTGAGATATTCTACTCCAAGAGCTCCATTATGGTGGGACATTCTACCCCAAGGGCTACATTCTAGTGGGACATTCAACCCAAGGAATCCATTCTAGTGGGACATTCACCCAAGGGCTCCATTTTAGTGGGAGATTCTACTCAAGGTTTCCATTTGAATAGGATATTCTACCGAAAGACTCCACTCTAGTGGGACATCATACCCAAAGACTCCATTCTAGTGGGACATTCAACACCAAGGGCTCTATTCTAGTGGGACATTCTGATCCAAGGGCTCCATTCTAGTGGGATAGTCTACCCCAAGGGCTCCATTCTAGTGGAACATTCAACCCCAAGGTCTCCATATAGTGGGACGATTTAACCCAAGGGCTCCATTCTAGTGGGCATTCAACACCAAGGGTTCCATTCTAGTGGGACATTCTGCTCCAAGAGCTCCATTCTAGTGGGACATTCTAATGCAATGTCTCCATTCCAGTGGGACATTCTACCCCATGGGCTTCAATTTAATGGGACATTTTACCCCAAGGGCTCTATCTTGTGGGACATTCTCTCCAAGGGCTCCATTCTAGTGGTACATTCTAATCAAGGGCTCCATTCTTTTGAGCATTCTACCCAAAGACTTCATTTTAGTGGGAGATTCTAGCCAAAGACTCCATTCTAGTTGGACATTCTACCCCAAGGACTCCATTCCTGTGGGACATTCTACCCAAGGGCTCCATTCTAGTGGAACATTCTTCACCAAGGGCTCCATTCTAGTGGAACATTCTTCACCAAGGGCTCCATTCTTGTGGGACATTCTTCACCAAGGGCTCCATTCTTGTGGGACATTCCACCCCAAAGCCTCCATTCTAGTGTGACACTCTACCCCAAGGACTCCATCTAGTTGTTCATTCTATCCCACGGGCTCCATTCTAGTGGAACATTATACCCCAAGGTCCCTGTTATAGTGGGAAATTCTAACCCAAGGCCTCCATTCTAGTGGTACATTCTACCTTAAAGACCCCGTTCTAGTGGGACATTCTGCTCTATAAGGCTCCATTCTAGGGGGATATTCTACTCTAAGGTCTGCATTCTAAAAGGATATTCTGCTCCAAGGACTCCATTCTAGTGGGATATTCTACACCAAGGGCTCCACTCTAGTGGGATATTCTACCCAAAGGCTCCATTCTAGTGATATATTCTGTACCAAGGGCTCCATTCTAGAGGACACTGAGTTCTTCTTGGTGTGTTTTTTGGGGTGATTTTAGGAGGTAACTTTGAGGATGCAAAGTAAAATCTGAAGATGTTTCCAAATGTCTGGGTTTTTAAATGAGTCACATAAGGGGTATATTGAAATTGCACTTCTCTTATTTTCATTAGAAATAGAGCATCAGATAATCTAGAGTTAGCTTTAAGGCTTAGTGAAGCATAATTATTCTTCAATAAAATCAAGAATATGACCCGTCCCATAATGTTCAAGCCTATCATGTATAAAAGAAATTCCTGGCCTGTTCTCTGCACTATCTGCCCTTTGAGCTGTTTTTTTAGAAGCTCTGGTGGGTTGCACAAATCTGTTTTCCCTGATCCATCCTGTGCTTTGCAGGCCAGCTGGCCCTTTGCTAAGATTTCAGTCTGCAGCCAAGAAACAGAGCCACTAACAACTGGCTAGTCTGTCCAGATGCAGGGCAACGTTCCCTTAGTCCTCACAGGAGCATCAGTGCTGTCTGCACGGGTAGGGCACACCCTATAATCCACTTACGTTCAGAAGTGTGCTGTGCCCACGAGGAAGCCAGAAGCGTGACTGCTGCAGGTCAAGGGTGGCCTGTCCCGGTGCAGGGAGGCATGGCCCCACCTGGGACCCTCAGGCCCGCAAGTATCAGGCTCTCAGCATCAAGAGAAGCACACACCCCATCTGCTTCCTTAGCCTTTGTACCCAGAGCAGACAAAAGGGGTGGGAAGGGGAATGCTGGGCTGGGAAGACCTGGGCTCTGGGTTTCCCTGCCATTTGGCCATCAGCTCCCACTCAGTGGTATGCCCACTAACTTTTTATTTTAATGCTTGAGACTGAAGGGGTTTTGAAACTATTTGAAGTCATAATTAGGGAGTGAAACTGAAGTTATGGTTTCACGGTGTGTGGTATGACAGAGGCAGGGAGCTGTAGCCTGCCAGGCCACAGGGCTGGGCTAGGAATGTGGGCACAGGTCTGCTTGACTTCCTCTGGTATTGGTTCTGAGATGCACCTTGATTTCAGAAGCGTCACCACACAGCAAGCCCCGCAGCTCAGGGGCACGCCTGTGCCTGTCATCTGAGAACTCAATGGCATCACCTCACCCCTTGCCAACTGGAGACCCAGACACAGCCGTTCTCTCCTGCTCACCGGGGCTCCAGGACCCCCAGTCAGAGTCTGGCTCCTGCCTCCAGTGGCTGCTGGTGTCTGGAGAGCAAGGCCAGGGCACCCGCTCAGAGCACCGTGTTGCTCAGACACAGCCATGCGGCTTGTCTTCTCCCATCAGCTCCTTGGCCAACCTGCCCAGAAAGTGCGGGTGACATATACATATCAAAATCCAGCCCCCAAAATCTGTTCAATAACCACTTCCAGCTCCACAGGTCCCCTTGCCCCTTGTGAAAACATTTACCCATAAAATGTGTAAGCATACAAATGTTTACCCATAAAATGTGTAAGCATACAAACGTTTACACATCATTAAGTGTGTAAAGTGTGGCAGCTCTTGCCACACTGGGGACTACTCCCTCTTCCTCTGGGCTGGTCCTGGTCATCGGAGACTTTCCTGCTGAGTCCTGTGGGCCTGGCCTTCAGCGACTGTCCCCATATTAAATCTGAGACACTGAACGCAGTGCAGAGGAGCCGAGCTTCCTTCTGACTCTGAAAGCCTGTGTTTGTGACTGTTTAGATGACTCACAAGACCAGCATCCTGTGGGTCCAGGACAAGCTGAGTGCTGTATGACACTCGGAGATTGGAGGGAGACTTGCTGAAAGGTGAGCTCAACCCTTTTCCCTGAGGGAAGTCCAGCCAGGCTTCTGCACGCAGGACCACAGGCTGCCCTGGGNCATCCTGTGGGTCCAGGACAAGCTGAGTGCTGTATGACACTCGGAGATTGGAGGGAGACTTGCTGAAAGGTGAGCTCAACCCTTTTCCCTGAGGGAAGTCCAGCCAGGCTTCTGCACGCAGGACCACAGGCTGCCCTGGGCAGAGGCCAGGGGCCCCTCAGTGACTGACCAGCCCCTCCAGGTGGGGAGCCAGGCCTCTCCTGGTATGAGCACGGCGCCCTGGGTCTCACAAGGGGCATCTCACTGGACCTGCACAGGCACAGTGCCTCTTTCCTTCCCATAACTTAAAGGAGGGGCTCCAGCAAGCTCAGCCACAGCGGTGCCCGCCCCACGGAGGCAACAGCACAGGCGACTCAGGCTCCGACTAGGACCTGTCTGTCCTCTGGGGTGGCCACAGTTCCCCGAGACCCAGCTCTGGGCCGGCTGAGGCGGCCAGTGGACGTGCCCCCGTCACCCCAGGCCTGGCAGCTGCCCCAGCTCAGTGTCAATAGCCCAGAGTTTGAGCACGGCTCACCCAGAGGCCTTAGATTTGGGGCACTTTTCACAAACACCCTGAAGAGGGCGTCAGAGGAAAAGCAAAAGTTAAAGGAGGGTGCCTCCAGCAAAGGGTCAAACCAGACCAGCAGGCTCTTTCCCCAAATCCCATTCACCAGCCTCTCAGGCCAGGCGGAAACTTCTGAGCCCAGATTGCCTCAATTTAGGTGCAAAACAGTCCTAAACTGACTGCAGGGTCCTTAGTGTGGAATCTGTGACAACCTCACCCTCCCGCCCAGCGCTATTGAGGGTGGGAAGGGGGCGCAGGGAGGGAAAACGCCACCCTTCCCACCGACGGTGGGAGTCAGGCTCAAGGGCGTCCTGCTGCCCTCTTTCTGCTTAGGCAGCCGCCTCTCCCCCTGTTTTCCAGTAACGTATGTGGGAGTGCATTCTCTCTCCCTTACAGGATTTAGAGAGGTTCCATGGGCTCTCAGGGGGCCATCCTGGAAATTCCCCAAAGTCTGGGTGACAGTGAGAGTTTCTCTGGGAGAGTGATCTCTGAGGTCACTCGTCTTTATTAACGACTGTTTATCAGAAGCCGGTCTGCCTCATTTTCCTTCTTAGTGTTATAGAACAACCTCCTCGCATCACAGGCTCATCACAGACTCGGCTTCCACGTCTTCTGAAAGGGCCTTCTACCTTGTCTGTTCTGTTATAAATAACTGGATGACCGAAGTTTTCTTTCTGTATCAATATTAGAACCTCTTTTCTTCTGAATTAATTGTGCATTTATTTATAGGCAAATAATCTGGGATTTATGAGCGGATATTATTCCAGACTTCCTTTACACTTGTTTGGGATGTCAAATCCTTCTTTAGCCCTGTAAGGGGAGATTATTTTACTTCTAATCCAGCCCCTCCTGTTATGTAAAGGATGGAGAAGCAGCCGTCTCACAGAGAGTTTCCCGTGAGGCTCCAGTGGGGTGTGGGTGGAGCAGTCGCCTGCAGAAGCCAGGATGTGGGAGCAAGAGCCTGGTGGCGGTTGTGGGGTGGGTGGTTATTGGAGCCAACTTGCTGTGAGCTTGTCCCGAGCTCATCCCTCGTGGCCTCTCAGGCGTGTTGATCTCTGGAGCCACCTTTCCTCCTGATTTCAGCCACTGACCCTTCGCTGCTTTCCACAGGGCCCTCTTTGTCATTCAAGGGAGGCGTCTCCCAGGTCCACCCACCACAGAAGGGGTGGGCACAGAGCCCTTCCTCACACTCTCAGACCCTAGAAGTTTCGTTTATTTGAGTTTTAGAAACAGCCCGAAACACAGAAGGAATGGAGAAGAGTCAGGAAGCCAGGGGAGCAGGTTCCTAGAAGGCCCCGAGGGGCTCCTCAAGTGTCTTCTCTGAGGTCAGCTGCTGGTTGGGGCACACAGTGGTGCCTCTGTGATGGGGCGTCTCACGTGACTCCCCACAGAACCCCTCGTGCAGTGGTCCCTGACCCCGTCCCGTGTTTCTGTCTTTATGACACTGCTGGACATATAACCCACTCCTGTCACCTTCCTAAAGGGAAGCAGGCCTGGGGGAGTTAGGGGCATGGTTGCTCCAGCCTGTTTTCTACTTGCTCCAGCACTTGGATGTTGCAGGAAGGATGGATTTAGATGGTGTTTAGACCAGGGGCCCCTCCTGGCCTGGTTGGGCTCCTTCCGCTTGGCACAGAGGCTGTGATGACCCCCATGTGTGGCGGGCCGGCAGGTTTAATGAATTTATTCACCTTCCATGTGGAATGTTTAGCACAGTTCCTGGCACAGGTGAGAGCTGAACACATGTGAGCCTTGCTCTGAGTCAGTTCTGAAGGACAGCTGCGTGCATGGGTAAGTGACAGGTGAGTAACACAGGCAAGTGATGGCCAAATCCAGTGACTTACTGTGGGAAGATGGAAGAGGGGATCCCCTGGTGTGTCCTGACTCGGGGTTGTGCATGAGAGATCTGCCTATTAGACAAAAGGAATCCAGAGTTTGGGTGTTGTCACAGCAGCAGAATAGCAAAGAGTGACCCAGAAATGGGGTAAAGTTAAGATAAAGATGCCCTTTAAAGGCTCCTCTGCTGGCCTCCTGGGNAAAAAAAAAAAAAAAGCCAGTGAATTTTATGTGTTAGATACCTGAAGTGGCCCCAGCCTTCAACTCGTATTTTCTCTTCCTTTCTGCATTGCCCTTCTTAATGCTGAGTCCATGTTCTCTTATACTCACAGTTTGGTAAAATCTAGGTGGGATCTAGGGAGCAAAAGAGCCCCAAGGATACGTGCATGCACATTGGTTAAAACCCCTGCTTTCTTATTTTCTTGACTTCCTCTTAACTTCCCCTCCATTTGCTAGGGAAATCAGCAGTTAAGCTTAGCTCTTGAGTTTTCAGTTTATTATCTCAGGTAGGGATATAATCATAGTATGTCTGTTCTCTATCTGGCCTCTATTTTACTCCTCCTCATCTCTTATACTGTTTCATATCTGATCTCATTGAGATTGTGACTTGTTTCTTTGTTCCTAAATTAGATGAACTTGCTATAGATCCTTTATAGTTCAGGAAAGGAGCTCCATATCCGCTCGGTTCATTTTAAACTAAGAATATATTTATGTTCCCTCATTTGTATCATTTGGAACTGGTAAACCGATGGTGATCCAATATTGTAGTTTTTCCTTAGTATAACCTGAGACTTCTGCTGTTTTGGAACAGCTAAGGGCAAATCTGGAAGACTCTCAGGCTGGCCAGGTGGAATCATCTATGGGAAGATGAAGCTTACATAAGGGAAAAGTCCTTGACTCTTTCCCAAAGCTATACCACGAAGATACTATATATCCACAATAAGGCCCTCAACAGAAGACTTCTCAGGCACTTATAAAAGGCTCCTATGAACAAACCCTTGGTAATGTGGAAATCCAGATCCTGATCCCTCCCCGAGATCATTCTGGGTAAAGTATAACTATGGACTGAAAAAAACCCTGACCTATAGAAATCCAGATCCAAAGGAGATTAAAGGAATAGATTTGAACAGTTACTCAGTGGAATTATTAGGGAATGAAATGCTCCTGGGGAAAAACACTGCCAGCCAATATTTAGTCTGTTTGCTAAGTCGCTTCAGTCGTGTCCAACTCTGTGCGACCCCATAGACGGAAGCCCACCAGGCTCCCCTATCCCTGGAATTCTCCAGGCAAGAACACTGGCGTGGGTTGCCATTTCCTTCTCCAGTGCATGAAAGTGAAAAGCGAAAGTGAAGTCGCTCAGTCGTGTCCGANTCCCTGGGTTGGGAAGATCCCCTGGAGAAGGGAAAGGCTACCCACTCCAGTATTCTGGCCTGACGCTTACTGAATCAACTGTTTGCAAAACAAACATAACTATAATTCAATAAAATTTAAAATAAAAAGAAAAAAATGAATGATTAATTTGCATAATACACTGATTATTACATTTATTACATTTTTTAAAGACATGCAACATTTCTGATTTCTGCTCACAAGTGTTGGCCAGAAGTCAACAGGGCCATACTGAACCTCAGAAGAGGCTGTCAAATTTTGTGTTTTGGAAAAAGAAAAAATAGACTTATGAATGGCTCATGATCTTTGCCCCACTACTCCTCTCACAGAACCCTATCTTTAAATAGCTGTCTAGATTAAGCATAATGAGTATGATGAAAAATGAAGGATTCTACTGTATATGAAAGTGAAAGTAGCTCAGTCAGGTCCGACTGTTTGTAACCCCATAAACTGTATAGTCTATGGAATTCTCCAGGCCAGAATGCAGGAGTGGGTAGCCTTTCCCTTCTCCAGGGGATTTTCCCAACCTAGGGATTGAACCTGGGTCTCCTGCATATCAGGCAGATTCTTTACCAGCTGAGCCACAGGGAAGACCAAGAAGAAAGGCTTTCTCTGCTGTATATAATTAAACTTAAATCTTTTTTCCAGTTCTACTGAGATATAATTGACATACAGCACTATATAAGGTGAAATATACAGCATAATGATTTGACTTATAATTGAACTTTGACACTTTTGAAAATGTTGTTATTGAAACTTGACTAATACTGCTTACTTTTGTCATCAAGTCTTAAATTCATAAACTTTGATTTTTTTCCCCCTAAACTTTAAGATTAATTTTGACACTACACTGAAGAAGAAAAGATTGCTATTTTGAGATCATTAGATAAGAGCCAATTGAACATAAGAAGAACGAGTCTTCTAGGAGAGTTAAACACAGGATATTGTTTATATTAATGTGAGACAGAATGAACCCCTGCCCCAAACTGCAAGGATCCCAATTAGATATGCGTTTCCTCTGGCAAGAAACTGGTAACAATGTCAAAAGTGGAATTAAATAATTAACTATCTATTTTCTTTCTCTTAACATACCTTCTCTTTTGTATCAGGCACTAAAAACCTGCCCACCTTGAAATCCTGAATATTGAACGTTTTGATGTTTCCTCCTTTTTCCCCTAAAGATTTCACATTTCCCACAGTTTTGTAGCACTGCTATTACTTCTCCCTTCTCTGTGCCCCCAGCAACCCCAGTTCCGTGCAACTTGTAAAAGGCAGTCTGACCCTAAGACTTCATAGTGGGTGGCAGATGGCCTTGGTGAATGACTATTTCTGCTGTTAAAATAAAATGACAGGAAACACCACAGAGAGGGCTCTTTTATTTGAAAAAACAAAAACAAAAACGTGGGTTGTCACATGATATAAAATACAAATCTAAGGCAGGGCTTTTGTTACTCACTAACCTCATGGAGTGTGATGATCACTAAAAGGAAAATGCAACATCCACCTTCAAGACTTTGTGAAAGAGGCTTTATGTGAAAGGCGAGACAGTGCTTCCCGGCCTACTGCTTACATGTGTAGCAATTTATTATATGAAAATGCAGAGCATAATTCAGATAACTTTAGAGCGCTTATTGAGATTGCCAGGCAAAAATATCTCCCTCCATGCTACATTAGCATTTTTCTGGTTTAGATCAGTGCATCTTTTTGAATTGGGTTGCATGAACCATCACAACTCCAAAATGTAAGTTTAATACGTATATTTAAACATTTTTTCCCTTCGAAATGGAGCTATAATTCGTATTATACCTGATCTATTCTGAAAAAAATAATAACAGTCATATTGCAGTCTTTTGTTCCCCTCAAATACCTATGGGGAAATTTTAAGAATTTTAAGAGCTGAAATCTTAATGTTGAAGGGATAAGGGATTTTTTAAATATATATATATATAGTCAAGAGTGTCCCTTATTCCACCTTAAAAAGTTCTTAGACCTTGGTAATAATTCTTATACCACGATCATTCACCTTGAATGTTCGATATTATGCTTAAAATCTTATATTCTACTTAATTGTTTTCAACAGCATTTTTATTGAGCATCCACCAGGCAAAAAACTACCATTCCAAGTGCTCTGGAACCTTCTGCTTTCATTTATTAATAATTCCCAAACAGAATGTCTGATTCAGACATTAGTTGCTGAAATAGAATTGAATCTTAATTAGTTCAAGAGAAATTCCTACTTAAGTGGTCTTAGAGAAAATGCACGCATTTCCCCTCTAATATATCCTCCTGTTGTTTGACTGTGATGAGAATGGTCTTTAAAAGAGGCCTCAGGTGTTAAACCAACTGTTCAGGTTCATTGTCAGCTGCTGGTTTCTAGAGTATTAATTCAAAATTAGTGAAAATATAAGACTATGTCTACATTGGCCAACTCTATTGCGAAATTGAGCAATTTTCAGTTAAGGGTGCAGCATTCTCTACAATGCCCTTGAGGAAGATTCAGAAGCTCATTCTATTTCCATCTGCTTCCATCATTAGAGAATGCAGTTGATTGATTCAACCTCACTAACAATAAGAATGGATGCTGCTTAACTAAAAGGTAAGTATGGGAGTAATATATAAATAATACAAATAACATTCTCTTGCTCCACATACATATATAGGCACAGAATTTCATATATGTGTAATTCATATATACAATTTTAAAAGATAATTTTATGGCTTGAAGACTGGAATGGCTTTATTTGTATTGGGTTCTTATTATTTTTTGTAATTAGTTAATTAATTAATTTATTTTCAGTTGTGCTGGGTCTTCATTGCTGTGGGTGGGCTTTCTCTAGTTGTGGTGCACTAGCTCCTCATTTCAGCGGCTTCGCTTGTTGTGGAGCACAGACTCTAGGGCGTGTGGGCTTCAGAAGTTATGGCAAATGGGCTTAGCTGTCCTGTGGCATGTGGAATCTTCCCCAACCAGAGATCTAACCTGTGTCCTCTGCGTTGCAAGGCGAATTCTTAACCACTGGACAACGAGGGAAGTCTGCATCCTTGTTATTATTAGGTGAAAAGTGCAAAGGAAGAATGGACATGCATGAGTTGGCTACTGCCTCTCCTCTAGTCTTCCTATCAGGAAAAAGAATACTGAATACTAATGTCACACATTTTATGCACCTTTGATTGAGTGCCTATGATATAATGTTATTAGCAACACTATTGACAGTACTATTATTGATGTATAAAGCTTATGTCTCTAAACATATCAAAAGTTTCTTCTGGGTCAAAATTTGTGTATAGTTAAAATTCCTTATGGATTCAATAAGAGGTATTCAAAACAGGCACTCAGGAAATATTTGTTGGAGGATAGATTAATCAGAAGCATTATTTTATAAACCATGTATTGAATGCTTAAGGTACAGATCGCTAATTGCCCCACTCAGTGTCTGTTCACCTCTTTTTGTAAGAACAGAATCCTCCATCACTCCTCACATTACTTCCCCCTCCCCCATTGCCCACCGCCACCATTTTTGGTAGGGTGCATGGCTGTCACTTTTCACTTTCATGCAATGGAGAAGGAAATGGCAACCCACTCCAGTGTTCTTGCCTGGAGAATCCCAGGGACGGGGGAGCCTTGTGGGCTGCTNCCATTGCCCACCGCCACCATTTTTGGTAGGGTGCATGGCTGTCACTTTTCACTTTCATGCAATGGAGAAGGAAATGGCAACCCACTCCAGTGTTCTTGCCTGGAGAATCCCAGGGACGGGGGAGCCTTGTGGGCTGCTGTCTATGGGATTGCACAGAGTTGGACACGACTGAAGTGACTTAGCAGTAGCAGCAGCATGGCTATCTAGCTAGGGACTACATTTTTCAGTCTTGCTAATATGTTCAATGTCTAGGACATTTTCTTTTAAAAAACAATGAAACTGCCTTTTACTTCTCTCACCTTTCCAGGGGTGGTGGTGAATCAGCTTCACCTATGTGCAGTGAGCAACACTTCAGTTCAGTTCAGTCGCTCAGTCGTGTCCGATTCTGCGATCCCATGAATCGCAGCATGCCAGGCCTCCCTGTCCATCACCAACTCCTGGAGTTCACTCAGATTCATGTCCATCGAGTCAGTGATGCCATCCAGCCATCTCATCCTCTGTTGTCCCCTTATCCTCCTGCTCCCAATCCCTCCCAGCATCAGAGTCTTTTCCAGTGAGTCANAGGAGAGTGAAAAAGTTGGCTTAAAGCTCAACATTCAGAAAACGAAGATCATGGCATCCAGTCCTATCAATTCATGGCAAATAGATGGAGAAACAGTGGAAACAATGGCAGACTTTATTTTTTGGGGCTCCAAAATCACTGCAGATGGTGATTGGAGCCATGAAATAAAAAGATGCTTACTCCTTGGAAGTTGCTCCTTGGCAGCTACATGAAATAAAAAGACGCTACTCCTATGACCAACCTAGACAGCATGTTAAAAAGCAGAGATATTACCTTGCCAACAAAAGTCCGTCTAGTCAAGGCTAAGGTTTTTCCAGTAGTCACGTATAGATGTGAGAGTTGGACTATAAAGAAAGCTGAGTGCTAAAGAGCTAATGCTTTTGAGCTATGATGTTGGCAAAGACTCTTGAGAGTCCTTTGGACTGCATGGAGATCCAACCAGTCCATCTTAAAGGAGATCAGTCCTGGGTCTTCATTGGAATGACTGATGTTGAAGCTGAAACTGTAATACTTTGGTCCCATGNAGCTATGATGTTGGCAAAGACTCTTGAGAGTCCTTTGGACTGCATGGAGATCCAACCAGTCCATCTTAAAGGAGATCAGTCCTGGGTCTTCATTGGAATGACTGATGTTGAAGCTGAAACTGTAATACTTTGGTCCCATGATGCAAATAACTGACTCATTTAAAAAGACCTTGATGCTCAGAAAGATTGAGGTCAGGAGAAGAAGGCAATGACAGAGAATGAGATGATTGGATGGCATCACTAACTCAATAGACATGAGCTTGAGTAAACTCCAGAAGTTGGTATGGACACGGGAGCCTGGCATGCTGCGGTCCATGGGGTGGCAAAGAGTCAGACATAACTGGCGACTGAATTTGAACTGAACTGATAGATGTATACAACCTTGTATGTGTGTGTGTGTGTGTGTGTGTGTGTGTGTGTGTGTTTGTGTGTGTGCCAAAAGACACTAGTGGTAAAGANACTAACTCAATAGACATGAGCTTGAGTAAACTCCAGAAGTTGGTATGGACACGGGAGCCTGGCATGCTGCAGTCCATGGGGTGGCAAAGAGTCAGACATAACTGGCGACTGAACTTGAACTGAACTGATAGATGTATACAACCTTGTGTGTGTGTGTGTGTGTGTGTGTGTGTTTGCGTGTGTGCCAAAAGACACTAGTGGTAAAGAGCCCACCTGCCAATGCAGAAGACATAAGAGACCGTAGGTTTGATCCCTGGGTCAGGAAAATGCCCTGGAGGAGAGAATGGCAACTCATGCCAGTATTCATTCTTGGAGAATCCCATGAACAGAGAAGCCTGGCCACTTCAGTTCATAGGGTTGCAAAAAGTCAAATAGGACTCAAGTGAATTAGCCCCCACACACACATCAACTTAATACTGACTATTTCTCCAGTCGAACTTGAAATTCATTTTGGCCAGTCTTTTTAAATGTAAACAGTTTTTACTAAAACTAAATAGAGCTTATTATAAATTCAGTTTTGATAGTACATTTTAGAAGTAAAGATATCTCATATGTATAAAGTATATACAGGCATAAGCAGGCAAACTAGAGATCTCATGGCTTTATTTAAAAGCTTAGTAATGAACTAGGTATTACAATATAGATTTACTAGTTTACAGAGTACATTAAGGCTGCTTGCTCAGATAACTAAGGCTTGCTTTCTATAAGGTTAGCTTGAGGGAGGATCCCCAGCAGTTTGAATTTTAAAACTGCCACTTTTTCCCCTGGTTTCAGGTCTTGTTTGCTTGTATTTATTTACATTTTGGTTTGAGATTTGCAAAAGAAAGACAGTTGATTTTAGCCCCCAAAGAACAGGTCTGTCACCTAACAACAGGAAAATCAGTGACAAGATTTTTAACTAAACTGAAATTTGTTTTAGGAATTGTGTGCCCTAGAATTTTAGAGTTTACTTTATGTATTAAAGGTTTCTATGTGGCATTCAGCAAAGGCCTTTCTAAGTTTATAAATTAAACCCAAAGCAAAATCTCTATTTTTTTATTTTTGTGTGCGTGTGTGTTTGTCACTCAGTCATGTCTGAATCTTTGTAACTCCATGGACTCTTTGGGACCCCAAGGACTGTAGCCCACCAGGCTCCACTGTCCATGGAATTCCACAGGCAAGAATATTGGACTAGGTTTTCATTTCCTTCTCCAGGGGATCTTGCTAACCCAGAGACTGAACCCAGGTCTCCTACATTGCAGGCAAACTGTTTATCGAGTGAGTCTCAGGGGGAGGCACTGGTTCATACGTTCAGTTAATATTTTCGTAATGGAAATTATATGTCTTGTCTTCTAATACCACACAGGGGAAATATTCCCCAAAGAAACAAGAGAGATAACCAAGAGATGCAACTTTATTAAGTCCATTGAGGTATACTTATTTTATATACTTGTATCTCAATTTCATCCACTTTTATACATTTAACTTTAGTTTTCATTAAGGATTCAATTAACAGGCTTTGTGTATTAGAGGAGTTTTAGAAGGAGCTTTTCAGTTCAGTTCAATTCAGTCACTCGGTTGTTTCCAACTCTTTGTGACGCCAAGGACTGCAGCAGGCCAGGCTCCCATGTCCATAACCAGCTCCTGGAGTTTACTCAAACTCATGTCCATTTAGTTGATGATGCCATCCAACTATCTCATCCTCTGTCATCCCCTTCTCATCCTGCCTTCAATCTTTCCCATATTCAGAGTCCTTTCCAATGAATCAGTTATTCACATGAGGTGGCCAAAGTATTGGAGTTTCAGCTTCAGCATTGGTCCTTCCAATGAATATTCAGGATTGATTTCCTTTAGGATAGACTGATTAGATCTCCTCGCAGTCCAGAGGACTCTCAAGAGTCTTATGCAACATCACAGCTTCAAAAATTCAATTCTTCAGTGCTCAGCTTTCTTTATAGTCCAAATCTCACATCCAAACATGACTACTGGAAAAACTATAGCTTTGACTACATGGACTTTTGTTGGCAAAGTAATGTCTCTGCTTTTTAATATGTTGTCTAGGTTGGTCATAACTTTTCTTCCAAGGAGGAAGTATCTTTTAATTTCATGGCTGCAATGATTTGGAGCCCAGAAAAATAAAGTCTGACTGTTTCCACTGTTTCCCCATCTATTTCCCATGAAGTGGTGGAACCAGATGTCATGATCTTCGTTTTCTGAATGTTGAGCTTTAAGCCAACTTTTTCACTCTCCTCTTTCACTTTCATCAAAAGGCTTTTTAGTCCTCTTCACTTTCTGTCATAAAGGTGGTGTCATCTGCATATCTGAGGTGATTGATACGTAGGGGCATTCAGTTCAGTGTAGTTCAGTCGCTCTGTCATGTCTGACTCTTTGCGACCCGATGAATTGCAGCACGCCAGGCCTCCCTGTCCATCACCATCTCCCAGAGTTCACTCAAACTCACGTCCATTGAGTCGGTTATGTCATCTAGCCATCTCCTCCTCTGGCATCCCCTTCTCCTCCTGCCCCCAATCACTCCCAGCATCAGAGTCTTTTTCAGTGAGTCAACTCTTCTCATGAGGTGACCAAAGTACTGGAGTTGCAGCTTCAACATCATTCCCTCCAAGAAATCCCAGGGTTGATCTCCTTCAGAGTAGACTGGTTGGATCTCCTTGCAGTCCATGGGATTCTCAAAAGTCTTCTCCAACACCACAGTTCAAAAGTATCAATTATTCAGCACTCAGCTTTCTTCACACTCCAACTCTTACATCTATAAATGACTACTAGAAAAACCATAGCCTTGTCTAGACAGACCATTGTTGGCAAAGTAATGTCTCTGCTTTTATGCTGTCTAGGTTGGTCATAACTTTCCTTCTAAGAAGTAAGTGTCTTTTAATTTCATGGCTTCAATCACCATCTGCAGTGATTTTGACACCACCAAAAATGAAGTCTGACACTGTTTCCACTGTCTCCCCAGCTATTTGTCATGAAATGATGGGACTGGATGCCATGATCTTTGTTTTCATGTTGAGCTTTAAGCCAACATTTTCATTCTCCTCTTTCACTTTCATCAAGAGGCTTTTTAGTTCTTCTTCACTATTTGCCATAAGAATGGTGTTATCTGCATATCTGAGGTTATTGATATTTCTCCTGGCAATCTTGATTTTAACTTGTACTTCTTCCAGCCCAGCGTTTCTCATGATGGACTCTGCATATAAGTTAAATAAGCAGGGTGACAATATACAGCCTTGATGTACTCCTTTTCCTATTTGGAACCAGTTTGTTTTTCCATGTCCAGTTAGGCAACTCCAAATTCCGATTACCAGTAGTATCCACAAAGGGAGACTGTATCTACACCAAGAACACTTCAGCTTGTTTTTTTAGATTCTATAGGGTATGATTGTATTTCTTGAGGACTGTGAGACTTTCTTTAACTTAGCTGGAGGTATTTATCTGGAAAAAAATGAGTATCATTCAAGATGGCTCAAGTCCCTCCTTGTTCAGGGATCAGAATTTCTATCTCCTGTCTATTTTGGAGTACAACCTCTGCCAAGCTGTGTTGGCTCTTTAGAGCTATCCTGAGAAATATTATACCCAGAAACTAAATTTTGGGGGTGTTCATTAGAATGGCACTCATTTGTAGTCCTGAATAGGTATCTGAGATCTCCCAGGGGCTCACAGGTATATTGAGTGTCCTCTTCTGTTTCTTCCATGGCTTGACTCATGAGTAGTGAATCCAAGTCCTAGTACTTTGATTACTGTGGATAGAAAGTATTACAGGGTAGGGGCCCTTCTATGTGGGCTGGAGTGGTGCCTTTGGGGACCCATCTTTCCAGACGTTAATTAGGACTTGAGTCCCTGAAGCATATAGTGATGAGTCCTTAGAAATTTTTGGGTCCTCATTCACACCCCATAAGCGTGTATCCTGTTGGATTTGACCAATGGCCATGATACAAGCCTGAAGGGTCTGAGCTTCTGGATCCAGGAAGAGGTCATTGACATAAACAAAAATCTCCCACATAGGATCTCATAAGGACTAAGACCAACCGGTTTCTTAGGGGCAATATAGGTGTGGAGGAGAGCGATTGCTAAAGCTTTCTTTCATCCCAGGCAGGTCTCCTGGGTCATCTTTTTTATCACTGATTTTAAGACTTAATTGGATCTTTCTACTTTTCCTGAAGACTGAGGCCTTGAGTTACAATGAAGATAATAAGTAATGCCCAGTGCTTTAGAGACGCCTTCGTTGACCTTATAAGTAAATGATGTCTCATTTTCAATTTGTAATGACCTGGACAGACCAAATCTTGGAATGATTTCATGGAGGAGCTTTTTTTTTTTTTTTTTTTTTTTACGTCCTCCTCAGCCTTCTCAATCTGGGCAGGAAAGCCTTCAATCAATCCTGTGAAGGTATCTATCATGACTAATAGGTATTTATAACCTTGATAAACTAGCATCTGGGTGAAGTCTATCTGCCAGTCCTCTCCTGGGTAGATACCACGTCATTGGACAAGCTGGCCCAGCTGGGGTCTTAAAGCTCCTTGGAGATTGCTTAATTGACAAATGGGACAAGAGGAGACCACTTACTTTATAGTTGTTTGGAGGCCTGTTCCTCTGAAGCACCTTTCTAGAGATCTTTGGAGAACCTTTTCCCCTAAATGAGTGGTGGCATATAAGGAGTTAACCAACTTCCATTGTAAGTTCCCAGGCAGAATGAAGAGTATCTCCTTTTGGAACCACTCCATATGATCATCTTGAAAGCCGTAACTCTTAGCTTTAAGCATCTCCCTTTCAGTATATGAAGGAGTTTTTAGAAAATTAGTCGGTGGAACTAAGGTGTTAACCCCTAAAATGTCATTGTTCTGTTTTGGTGCTCTCTTAGCTGCCTAATCAGATGCTTGGTTTCTTTGTGCCACTTCTATGCTCCCTTTCTGGTGTCCTTTATTGTGGGAAACTGAAACTTTGGTGGGCAGATGTACTGCCTCCAAAAGCCTAAGAATTTGATCACCATATTTGATTTGGGACCCTTGGGTAGTCAAGTGGTCACTTTCTTTCCAAATAGCAGCATGTGCATGTAGCGTCAGAAAAGTATACTTGGAGTCACTGTAAATGGCTACTCTTTTTCCTTTTTCCCAGCTCTAAAGCTCGAGTCAAGGCTATGAACTCAGCTAATTGGGGCGAAGTACCTGGTGGCAAAGGTTTAGCCTCTGTGGTCTCAAAATTGGAGACTACTGCATATCCGGCTCTTCTTTTTTCCATCCAAGACAAAGCTGCATCCATCAGTGTACCAGATTTCCTCAGGATTGGTCAGAGGATCTTCTGAGAATCCCTCCCAGGGTTATGTCCAGTGGTTCAATGTTTCTAGGCAAGAGTGAAAGGGGAGAGAGCCCTCAGGAGTAAGCAGGAGGGTGGCTGGGTTAGGAGCCATACAAGGGAATATAATGAGACCTGGATTTTCCATCAGCACTATTTGATATCTGAGGATTCTTTGATCAGGCATCCACAAATGGCCTCTACCATTTAAGAGTTGTTTCACTTGGTGGCTGGTAAAAATAGTTAGTTTGCCTCCCCAAAAGAGAGTTTTAAAGCATCTTCTGTCAGGAGTGCAACAATTGCAAGATTTCAAAGGCATGGAGATATTTTTTCCCAATAAGGGAAGAGCACAGTCACGGACCACTAGAAACTGGTGGGAAAGTATTTGTCCATCTCCTCAAAAAAAGAAGTGCTCGGGTAAATCTTTCAGTAGTTGTTTTTCTTGTTGCACCCAAAATGGTACAGGTTTGGGAGGAGAAGACTTTGGAGTAGGAGGTCAGGACAGAGTAGGTAGCCCCCATGCCAACCAAGAAATTCTCAGACCTACCTGCCACATTCAGTTTCACCCTTGGGTCCAGTCCAGTGATGGTTATCATTACAGGCAGGCTGGCTGAAGCAGGCTGCCTCAGTCTTGTTGAACCATGTTGGAAGGCTTGGAGCTTGACCTGGAGGTTCTTGGATCCTGAGGGCAGAGTGCCACCCAATGTCCCAGTTGATGGCCTTGATAGCAAGCCATTTTAGGACACTTGTCACTGTTTGGACACTCTTTGGCCCAATGTCCCTCTTGTCTACAGTTTAGGCATTTGCCTTGTACTTTGTCCTTCAAGGACTCAGGGTTTGCCATTGGGCTTCCCTGGAGGGTGGCCAGCATCTGGGCATGCCTTGTCTCTTTCTTTTCTCCCTCTCCCGAGCCTAGACCTCCTTCTCCTGTTATAGAGGGTATTGGTGGTTGTCTGGACCATCTCATCTAAAGAGGCAGCAGGGTCCTGCTGCTGTAGCTGTTGTAACTTTATTCTGATATCTGATGCACATTGGGACAGGAATTTGTCCTTTAAAATCACCTGTCCCTTGAAAGAATCTAAGTCAAGATTGGTAAACTTCTGAAAGGCTTCTTTTAGCATTTCCAGAAAGGCAATTGGGTTCTCATTGGGCTCCTGAGTTATTACTGAGACTGGTCACAGTCCCACAAGTAATAGGCTTCCTTCTATTCCCATAGGTGGACTTCCTTAGCCATGAGTCTTTCTGAAGCTTATCTTACCCAGTACAGTTGCAACCTGAGAGCCAGGCATCCTTGGGTCAGGGTGCGGATCCTCAGGCCAGCTGAGGTGTGACAGTCTCCTGGATATTGAATCCCCAGGCAGGCCGAGACAGGTCAGCCTCCTGAGAATTGGGTCCCTGGGCAAGTAAAGGTGTGATGATCTCCTGGGCCTCTGGACTGGTAGATCCCAGAGCAGGTTGAGATTTGACAACATTTCGAGGACAAGATCCCTAGGCAGGTTAAAGCAGGTCAACCTCCTGGGACTCCCGGATTGGACTTGGGAAAAGCCAAAGGTCTCAAAACTGACCAGTGCTAGGTAGGATTCAGTTCAGTTCAGTTCAGTCGCTCAGTCATGTCCGACTCTCCAACCCCATGAATCACAGCATGCCAGGCCTCCCTGTCCATCACCATCTCCCGGAGTTCACTGAGATTCACGTCCATCGAGTCCATGATGCCATCCAGCCATCTCATCCTCGGTCGTCCCCTTCTCCTCCTGCCCCCAATCCCTCCCAGCATCAAAGTCTTTTTCAGTGAGTCAACTCTTCTCATGAGGTGGCCAAAGTACTGGAGTTTCAGCTTTAGCATCATTCCTTCCAAAGAAATCCCAGGGCTGATCTCCTTCAGAATGGACTGGTTGGATCTCCTTGCAGTCCAAGGGACTCTCNAAACTTCAATGTAATTACTAAATGGAAATCCACCATTGGCATTAATACTCACAGTCTCTATAAAATTTCCCATGTGTTTGTTATAATTTGTGGAAAACACTATAAAATTCTGGTCCTCCTATACCATACCTGTCTCATAAGGTTAGTTTTTAGTCCCAGACAAAATATCCCCAG
Source organism: Neotragus pygmaeus (assembly GCA_006410875.1). Lineage (NCBI taxonomy): Eukaryota > Metazoa > Chordata > Mammalia > Artiodactyla > Bovidae > Neotragus > Neotragus pygmaeus. Next base: position 222,587 of record SJYV01041687.1, read on the forward strand.
CTCTTCATTTGGAAGTTATGTTTTGCAGACATGAGCTCTCTGATGTGAGGTTGTATTCCCTCCCAGGGGTAGCACAAAACCAATGGCTTGTCCATGTTTGGTATGAAGTCACAGCCCCTCTGCCTTGATTCAGAACTCTGGAGGACCCTGTCAGCTCTAGAGCTCCCTATGGACTTGACCGTGACCTCTGCTGTAGCTGTATTATGGTTCAACTTCTTCCTCTGCCCACCCTGCCTTTCTCACTCCCTCACAGTTATTGCCCCTGAGAGCACTCACCCTATAAACTTACTGCACGCAAATCTCAGTCTCAGAGCCTGTTTTCCTGAAACTCAACTTAAGACATCATGACCTTATTTATACAGCTATTATTTAATGAAATTGAATACTGAAGCCAAAGATACAGCCAAAGTATCAGCCACCTAAGTAAAGTAATGAATACTCAAAGGGAATGAATGTTAACTACTACTATTTTAAGCTTCAATTGTGACCTACCCCCCAAATTTCTAACTGTTTCAGTTCACTATTTACCTTCTGGAAAAGACTTTTAAAATGAAAGACCAACTTCTAAGAGAAAATTATTTGCCTTTATACAAAATGTATTTCCTATTCTGTAAGTTATAGAAAACATACATGAAGAATTAGAAAGACAGGAGTCTTTAGAAGTCAGAAGCATATGACAATTACCTGAGCATGCATATATCTCGGAAGGAGATTAAGACAGCTGCATCTGAAATTGTTGCTGAAGTTCCTCAGATACTCTGCCACTAATGAAATGAGCATTATGTGTGTGTATGTGTGTGTGTGTGTAAAGGTGCCCCTATGTATAGGTAAATATGCTTAGACTCGGGGTTCTTTCATAACGTACTTTATACACAAAAAAATCTTTGCATGCCACTGGAGACATCTGTACGCAACTGTCAGTTCATCTCCCTGGAAACAGAAGAAAGGTTTATAATATAATGTATTCTGGTAATAGCAGTAACTCTGATAATATATGATACAGATGTAGCAATTTTAACTATGCAGCACAAAATACTTTATCTATGCATTAATAAATCCAGTAAAATTTAAATACAGAGTTGGGATTATTTTTTCTCATTTGTTTGACTAACAGCATCTCGAGATCAGGGACTCTCTATCTATTATTTTGGTTTTGACTTGGGAGTGATTTTTGTTCTTCTTAATGCTTTTATAAAAACCAGATAAACAAATTGTTCTTTGGGGGACTGAGAATTATTGCATGATCACAATAAATCTCTGTAATGAGACACATAAATATTCTGAGAATAATGATGTGGGAAGAATTCATTGTAAGACTTCCCTTGTCACACGTGGGTGGAGCTATATCATTCGACTTTATAATGTTAGAACTAGAAATAATTTTAAAAATCTCCTATTTCATGTTTTTTTTCAGAAGAAGAAGAAAAAAAAAAACAGGCACAGTAAGATAAAGTTATTTATTTCAAGATCACAGCACTATTTTGTTTTTGTAGAATTAAAGTCAGAAATCCAGGTCTCGTTCCTTTCAGGATGGTGAACTGAATACAAATCTAACTTTGTCCCTCCAAACAAATCACAAAGTAAAGGAAAACATAGAAGAACTATAATTTTATAATTATGCTAGGATTCTAGAGAGAGTATCATCAACAGGACAGAAATGCTGAGAAATTTCTAAAAGATAAATGAGTTTCTCTGCCTCTTAAATCTGTGTTCATGTTGAGTATATTTGCCTCTCTCCTGATCCCATTCAGTGAATCCACCAGCTTATGTATCTGCTACCTGGTAAATAAATTCACACAACAGTGAGAAATAGATCACTCTGCTTGTTTAACAGTGAACCCAGGTTTACTGGGAGAATTCAATGTACCTGCCTGGAGTTACTCTGCCTGGCTATATAACTGGGACTCATAATTATACCAGTTCATAATTGAACATACTATTTACATTCTTGGAGACTGAGTTCACTTATGAATTAATAATAACAGCATCTATGTTTTCAGCTATTATTTTTTGTTGTCTTTAATTACTTTTTTCAAAGTCTCAAATATAAACAAATCTATTTTTAAAATACCAAATGGACTCAAACATGCTGAAAACAAAGCACTACACGTTCTAATGCATGTACAAGAGGATTGACAAAGGTGTGAGCTATTCCTCCAAATGAAACTGGTAAGAAATTCTGAATTTAGAGGGAATGACTATAAAGAACAGAGCTTAAAAAATAAGATGTTAAGAATAAACTAAGTAGAAAGTCAGCTTACAGAAAGCTTGGGCAATCAGGCCACTCCCTATCCTCACAAGTTAAAAGAGCTGGCAGTGGACTTGGTCTTTAGAATAAAGCCAAGGAAGCATTATCTAAATAGAAGGTAATTTAACTGCTCTAGGGGAGGACTTANTTTAAGCCAACTTTTTCACTCTCCTCTTTCACTTTCACCAAGAGGCTTTTTAGTTCTTCTTCAATTTCTGCCATAAAGGTGGTGTCATCTGCATATCTGAGGTTATTGATATTTCTCCCAGCAATCTTTATTCCAGCTTGTGTTTCTTCCAGTCCAGCATTTCTCATGATGTACTCTGCATAGAAGTTAAATAAGCAGGGTGACAATATACAGCCTTGACGTACTCCTTTTCCTATTTGGAACCAGTCTGTTGTTCCATGTCCAGTTCTAACTGTTGCTTCCTGACCTGCGTATAGATTTCTCAAGAGGCAGGTCAGGTGGTCTGCTATTCCCATGTCTGTCAGAATTTTCCACAGTTTATTGTGATCCACATAGTCAAAGGCTTTGGCATAGTCAATAAAGCAGAAATAGATGTTTTTCTGGAACTCTCTTGCTCTTTCCAAGAAGGGGTTGTAATCTTAACTCATTGCCAGTTTATTCACCACAGATGGGAACAGATCTCATAATGTAAAGCAATCCAAGCCTGTGCCCTGAGACTGGGAACCTGGTGAAGCAGCCGTAAATCTTATCCTGTTACTCCTCTGAGGGAATGTAAGTCACTGAGTTCCTCCCCTAATCCTCCATAAAAGCAGCTTAGGGTGTTTCCAATGGTAAACATTTCATTGTCATAGACTCACTTTAGGTAATAACAGAAATAACAACAAAGGAGTGCGTTGTTTGGTCCTGTTGGAGGCATTAAAATGAAAGTGAAAGTGAAGTTGTGTCCAACCTTTTGTGACCCCATGGAGTGGACTGTAGCCTACCAAGCTCCTCAGTCCATGGGATTCTCCAGGCAAGAATACTGGAGCGAGTTGGCATTTTCTTCTCCAGGGGATCTTCCCAAACCAGGGATCAAACTCAGTCTCCTGCATTGCAGGCAGACACTTTACCCTCTGAGCCACCAGGGAAGCCATTAGAGTATTTTAATAATAAGCAGGGTGAAACAATGTTGCCTTCAAGGAGGCAGAGTCTTGGTTGTAAGAGTTGTAAGTGGTTTAAGAACAAATTGATAAGAGGCAACAGACCAGATGTTCCATAAAAGTGGAATGGAGATTTGATCTGGGGGTACGTTTGTAACTTTAAGAGAAGAGTGGTAAGGGTTTGGACCCAAATGTCCTGCAGGGCTAACTCCCAGTGTGTCAAACATTACCCCTGGAAGCCCAATTGCCCTTGAAGGAATGCCAACAGATGGACTTATAGTAGTCATTGTGTGCCTGTCGCCTGCCCTACTGGGTTCACTGAGAGATGCTGATATTTCACATGTTGTATGAAAGATGGAAGATGAAGGCCTTTATATCTAGAGAGATTTGATATTATATCTAGAGAGACTGGATATTATACAGTATTTCCCTCCCAAGGGCCAGCAATTTTCTGGTTATCCCTCCAGAAGATTGTAGAGGCAACATAGTAGGCCTGGACAGGGCTCAGGAGAAGAGCATGAAACAGGAGGGAAATGGGCAAGGCATAACTTTTGAAAGAATGACATAGTTCAAGGGCACAACATCAGTTCAGTTCAGCTCAGTCGCTCAGTCATGTCCGACTCTTTGCGACTCCATGAATTGAAGCACGCCAGGCCTCCCTGTTCATCACCATCTCTCGGAGTTCACTCAGACTCGAGACCATCAAGTCTGTGATGCCATCCAGCCATCTTATCTTGGGTCGTTCCCTTCTCCTCCTGCCCCCAATCCCTNTTGGGCACCTACTAACCTGGGGAGTTTATCTTTCAGTGTCCTATCTTTTTGCCTTTTCATACTGTGCATGGGTTCTCAAGGTAAGAACAATGAGATGGTTTGCCATTGCCTTCTCCAGTGGACTATATTCTGTCAGACCTCTCCCCCATGACCCAGCTGTCTTGGGTGGCCCTACATGACATGGCTTAGTTTCATTGAGTTAAGCAAGTTGTGTTCCATGTCATCAGATTAGCTAGTTGTCTGTGATTGTGGTTCCAGTCTGTTTGCCCTCTGATACCATCTCTCAGCGCCTACCATCTTACTTGGGTTTCTCCCAAGGAAAGAGTGTGTAAAACAATCTAATTGCCTGGAAGTAGAGGTGAGCTAAGGACATGTGGGATTCTATACAAGGTAGTATCCACAGACAGATAGAGAAAGGCTGAGGAGCTTGCATGTACTAAAAGGAGAAATGTTATTATTTTAATTGTAAAAAGAAATACTCCCTCCCTTGAGTAAAAGTGAAAGAAATATTTACATTCAATTTGTGGGTATGAAATAAAAAGAAAATTCATGCTCATTGTGTGTGTGACAACCTATGGAATTATATTTTAGAGACTGCCAAGTGTAATTCTGGAAAGTGAGACTGGTTATCTAGGATGGGAGAAATACATTTTATTATTTTTTTTAACACATGTGTGCACTAAATTTTTTACTTAAAAATATAATTGAAGAATACAATTGCTATGTGACCTGAACTTATACTTAGGTGTCTTGATAGAGGAAATTAAATATTGTAATTGCTTTGTTAAAATCTGAGCCAGGGAATACAAGACAAATAGGCAGTTTGGGGATGTGTAGAGTTAGCTCAGTTTGGGATATCACACCAAAAGCCAAAATGATTCACTCCTCATAATGTGCTAGTCAAAGTTTTAATTACCTTATGTGTATTAACTCAATATAACCCCTACAACAATTGAATACAAAAGTATAAAGTTCACGATACCCTTTCAAAATTCTTATCACAACCACATATATAATTCCTGTGTTATTCATTACAACACACGCCCATCAGAGTTGTGAACAACACTCCATGAATAAGTATATTAACATTCTTGCAGAGCATATATATATACTTAAACTGAGCATGATAAAGAGACTCTTAGCCTCTAAGTTATCCTAACCTGAACGGTTTAAAGTTCTTTTGGAACATTCAAGGGAAGGCATCCAGTTATGAAATTCAGAAATGGATCTGGGCTTCATGGCCAGAGTGATGGTCACTATAGGATAAAATTATCCAAGGTCAGTGTGCATATTGAGAGAGGAAGCTGACTTGTGGTTTGAACTTGAAGTATGTCAACATTTAAGAGACGGCGTAAAGACATGGATCATAAATAGTATGTACAAAATATTCTCAGGAAATGTGTATATATATTACTCTATTCCATCTTTCCATTAATTCGATCAGATAGATGTCATTTCCATTTGTTAGATCAGGAGGGTACACTGTTAGTTACATAAGATAGGTCACAAACTAGTGAATGTTAATGCCTCTGTACTGTTCTAAAGACATTGCTTTTTCTATCCCACTGCACTACACAAAATAGGGGAGACACTTATGTGGATGATGAATTGTACTTACTCATTCAGTCATGTCTGACTCTGAGACCCCATGGACTGTAGTCTGTCAGGCTCCTCTGTCCATAGGGATTCTCCAGGCAAGAATACTGGAGTGGGCTGCTAGAGTATCATCTGGAGTGCCCACCTCCAGAGGATCATCCCAACTCAGGGATTGAACCCAGGCTTTCCACATTGCAGGTGAATTCTTTACTGTCTGAACACTAGGGAAATGTGACCTGCCATATCAGTAAACAAAGTATGTTGCAGCCATCAAACTCTCAGCTACTGTTGCCACTTCCAAGGTTCCACCCTGAGGAGATGCAGAATGGAAAGTAAGTCAGAGAAGGAGAAATATTGTATGACATCCCTTATATGTGGAGTCTAAAAAGAAATAGTACAAATAAACTTAGAAAACAGAAAGAGACTTACAGACTTACAGAATGAACTTATGATTGCCAAGGGGAAGGGTGAGGGGGATAGTTAGGTAGTTGGGGATGGACATGTACACATTACTATATTTAAAATAAATAATCAACAAAGGCCTACTGTATAGCAGGGTTATGTGAAAGTTTGATTGAGAGGGGAGTTTAGGGGAGAAAGGATACATGTATATGTATGGCTGAGTCCCTTTGCTGTTCTCCTGAACTATTACAACATTTTTAATTGGCTATACCCCAATACAAAATAAAAAAAAATTTTTTCAAACAAACAAACAGATAATGGCCCCAGACAGCTTAAGTGCATGTAAAAGGAATGATTTCAGTAAGCCCAAGCTTCTGTATCTTCCTATAGGAGATAGCAACCCACTCCTACGAAGTTCTATATATTTCCTGGCTCTTCCCTTACTTCTTTGAAGTGGTCTCAGGGAAATCTGAGAGTCCTCTGTTCTGGGCTTGAAGTTCTCAGAAAATCCAGCAAATATAATATCAACATAACTCTCAACTTTGAAGTTGTGCACTTTTTTCAATCAGCACCTGCTGCTACTGCTGCTGCTAAGTCGCTTCAGTCGTGTCCAACTCTGTGCGACCCCATAGATGACAGCCCATGAGGCTGCCCCATCCCTGGGATTCTCCAGGCAAGAACACTGGAGTGGGCCAGCACCTAGAAACATAATATTTTACTAGTATCATTACCTTTGTTATTAGTTATATTTAACTTGCAATTTACTTACTTTTATTAAATTATTTATAAACTACTTTATTAACAACTTCATTATGTATGAATTTAACTTTTATTTTTTTCCACAGCTATTGACTACATGCTCGTAAGCACTGGAGAATCTATTTGATCCTTGAGATAATATAATGAATAAATAAAATTTCCATTTTGAGTAGCTTAAGGGACTAATAGCTACTTACAGAATAAGATGATCATAGTTCTCAGGAGGGTCACAAAGCTTCTTTGGGAGATGACAGAGGTACTTTCTCCAAGAAGCTGAAATCTAAGCTATGAACTAACGTATGAATGAGAAAAAGAGGACAAATTCTTCATGCAGAGTCATGAGAATAATGCTCCAAAGGATGACACAGGATGAGCAGAGGCCTCACATGACCAAATAAAGGACATTGGAAAATTCACTGTGGTTGCATGATTGTGTAGAAAAAAGAGAGGGCAGAGGAAAAAGGGTCTAGATCTAAAAGGCTCTTTATGATCCCTTCTGGGAGGTTTTGATTACTGCATGTTGTCTGGCTACCCCACCAGTATGTGACTCAAAAAGAAGTTTGACAATTAACTTGAAGCTTTCATTTATGTATTCATACCAGTGTGGAATAGGTTTTCCTGGTGGTTCAGATGGTAAAGAATCCACCTTCAACGCGAAAGACTTGGGTTGCATCCCTGGTCGGGAAAATTCCCTAGAAAAGGGAATCGCTGCCCATTCCAATATTTTTGCCTGGAGAATTTGATGGACAGAGGAGCGTGGACAGAGGCTACCTACAATCCATGAAGCCGCAAAAGAGTTGGACACGACTCTGTGGCTAGCATTTTCATTTTCACTTTAGCAGCAAGGAATAAATTTACAGCAAAAACATAAATGAGAGCACTGATCATGTGAAAAATGCACTATAGTTGAGACAATATTTTAATTCTGTATAAAGGAGATTAGTTACCATTTTCAATTTATGTGCTATTCCCATGGCTTGGATCCTGAGTCACATAAAGCTTGAATGAAGTTCCTGGTATTTCAAAACTCAACAGCAATTGAGCAACTGACACAGAAATGGCATTTATTTAACTCTTTCAAGGCAGTGTGAAGTAGTGGGAGGTACATGAACCTCAGAATAGAGGGGCTAGGATTATAGGTCAATTAAATCTTGATAAAACTGGAGAAATGTCTTGGAGTTAAGTCCTATCCTTCCACTTGCAACCTGTGTTACTTTGGGAATTTTTTTTTTATTTTATTTTTTTAATTAATTAATTTATTTATTTTTAAATTTAACTTTACAATACTCTATTGGGTTTGCCATACATCAACATGGATCCACCACAGTTGTTTTAAGTTGATATGTTGTAGTTTTCATTTTGATTCAGTTCTCTCTCTCTCTCTCTCTAAATAAATAAGCAAACAAACAAATATATATATATATATATACACACACACACATATATAGCCACATGAGTGGCAAAGAATCCACCTCCAATGCAGGAGCTACAGGGTTGATCCCTGGTTCAGGAAGATCCCCTGGAGAAGGAATCACCACCCATTCCAGTATTCCTGCCTGGTAAATCCCATGGACAGAGGGGCCTGGAAAGATAAAGTCCATGGAGTTACAGAAGAGTTAGGCACAACTTAACAACTAAACAACAACAGTGTGAGATCTTATTTTCCCTAACAGGGTAAAATTTGTGCCCCATGCAGTGGAAATGAAGAACTTTAACCACTGGATTTCCAGGGAAATTCCACTTCGGTATTTGTTTTTTTCTTGAACTTTCACTTTTTCACCCTCCAAATTGTTCTCTTCAGAAGTAGAAGTTATTAAATTTAGCTCTTATTCCCTCTCTTATTGTTTTAAAAACTGTTATTACAAAAATTCTAGTTTCCTCTCTGAAGCTGTTTGTCCTTACTTACTGGGTAGTGGGAGAAAAGTGTGCTTAGTCTATTGACATTTGAGTTTGCAAAGGAGAAAAAAAAATGAATGCAGCATACATGATTAATATTAATAATAATAATAAAAGCTCCCAGAAAGGTTCCCCACTAATCTTTTATTACTCAGGCTCCAGTGCATAATGAACATTCTGAATATTTAATAACTGAAAGAAAGAAAAACCAACTGAACATCTTGAGCTGTCATATATATGCATGAGAAAGCTCCTTATCCCATGAAGAGAGAGANACTAATCTTTTATTATTCAGGCTCCAGTGCATAATGAACATTCTGAATATTTAATAACTGAAAGAAAGAAAAACCAACTGAACATCTTGAGCTGTCATATATATGCATGAGAAAGCTCCTTATCCCATGAAGAGAGAGAACAGACTGGATCTGTCAACGATAAAATATGACATTTTTACACCCCTAGTCAAATGTCACTACAGATTGCAAGTGACATCTTATAACCAAGAACAACTTCCTATAGAATATGAAAAATATAAGTGCTTCTTTCCTTGCTAAGAATTTATATTGAAAGGTCATTACAGTGCATATAAAATCCCACTGAAGCTGCTTAATGCAATTTCTATTTTCACTCCAATATCATCAGGTGGTGAGTGTGGGCTTGGTCTAATTAAAAAGCAGATTGTAATTTGCATATACAGAGACATTGGAAAAGCAGGTAAGTGGGGATTTGCTTGGGGAGAAATGGTTGATCAAGCAAGAAATAATGGGGAAATGACAGAACAAAAATTTCTAGGCCTTTGTCCTTTGTAGAAAGGTTATTTTCTTCTTTATTCTTCTTCCTTTCTTTCTAGATATTCACAGCAAGGTATCAGCATCTCCTTAGGGCAAAAGCATGTTCCTCCAAAGCACAAAACGACTTTATGAGATACAAAGTTTTCTTAAGACAGTAAGATTTTTCCAATTCAATTCACCCTGGAAATAAAATTAGTTTGGTGTATTATGTGAATTGTGGCTTTTTTCTTTCTTTTTATATTCCACATTTTGAATATAACAGAGACTAAGAGAATAGTTGGGGGAAGAGAATAGAACCCCAAAGCAATTGTTCAAGAATGAAGAAAGTACATTAAAAAAAATTAGCCTTTCTTTTTATTAGATAAGCTGTTATACTACATTTTTCCTCTTTATTTGTAAACTGTCGTGCTGTCAGATGAGTTCTTACTGTTGTATCTTTTATTGCTTCCACTGTGCTCTTATTCCTACCCTAGAAAACAATAAAAATGGTTTCAATGTTGTTCCCATTTTTGTCTTCATTAATGTTTATCTATTTATCTTTGGCATAATGAAGTTTTCTCTAAAAGATTGACAAACCCTGAAATCAAGGTTAGAAATATTCTAAAAACTTACTGCCAAGGGGGATTTCCTAAATGTGCCTAAGTTCACATAACCACTGGGTGTTGAGAAAAACTTCTGTTTATCAACGTACTGTGACAGACACCAACATCTCTAGATGTCATGAAATCTGCTGGCTAACAGGAACTTACTGAGTTAATCAGTCCATTCCCAGATATGAAGTAGTCATGAAACTAAAGTAGGAAAAATTGAAATCCATTCTATTATGAATGTTCAAAACTTACTAGGTATATAAAAAGTGCACTATATATTTGTCCACCGATTTTTAAAATCCTGGTACATTTTACCATGATTAAAAGTATTTTCCTTCATTTAACAGAAAATATGCTTTCCAAAAAGTCATGAGATATTGAAACAAGGACAAAAATATTACTTATATACTATCTTGATAACCAAGAAATCACAATGCACATATAAGAAAATACTTTAAATATTAATGGCGATGGTTTCTAGGTGTTAAAATGTGATTGTTTTCCAGATTTCAGTTTTAATTTATTTGCTATATCCAATTGACTAGATTTTGTGATAATAGAAAAGTTTACCATTAGAAGTGGTGCACTGTAAAATATATTACAAATCAAATCCTCTAACACTTTACATTACAAAATTTCTGTCTTCAAATATAAAATTAACAAAATCTCCCTAGGTTGAACTAAGCTGAAGAGTTTTAATGACCAATACTGGCTTTATCATACACTGAGTGTTTACTCATTTGTTTATTCAGCACCATGTCTCAGTGCCTGCTAAATGCCTAGCAAGTTACCAGTCATACTGTAGATACATCACAGATTTTCTTTTTTACACTAAGGCAAAAGAAGAAAAAGTATGTTAGGTACTCTGCTAGAGGATGAAATTATTGAGATGATCAAGAACATCCCTCTTGCTTTATTTTGTATATATCTGTATATGTATTCTGATAGCATCACTGATTAACTTTGGAAAACCTCAAAATATATACAGACTACTATATATAAAATAGATTACTGATAAGAACCTACTGAATAGTACAGGGAACTCTACTTAATGCTCTATAATGATCTATATGGGAAAAGAATGTGAAAAGGAATGGATACATGTATATTAAAACTGACTCATCTTTCTGTACAGCTGAAACTAACATAATATTGTAAATCAACTGTACCCCAATTAATTTTCTTTTAAAAGTACCCCTTTTTCTTAAAAGATAGAAACTGCAGTTTTGTGGCATTTTTCTCTGTCATTTCAGCTGTTATTTCTAACCAGGACCTTCATTATGACAGCCCATGGAAAAACACTACACCAACAGATGCAACATAGCTGGGAAAAGGACATTTTTAGAGCAATAACAAAAACAATCATAGCCTCTTCTAATTTATATGTTAAAGCATGCAACTTTTTTGGCCACACCACACCAGATTTCAGAATCTTAGTTCCCAGACCAGAGATTGAACTTAGGCCACAGAGGTGAAAGTTTTGAGTCCTAACCTCTGTACCACCAGGGAATTCTTAAGACACGCATACGTTGTGTCCTCTCAGTAGGTAAGTAGTATTATTTCATTTTACAGATAATTAAACTGAGATAAAGGGAAATTGAGCTTCTTCAGTGGCTCAGTGGTAACGAATCCTCCTGCAGTGCAGGAGATGTGGACAAATGGATCTGATCCCAGGGTTGGAAAGAATTCGTGAAGGAGGAATTCTGGGCAAGATTCCAGCAATATTGCCCAGAAAATCCCATGGACAGAGGAGTCTGGAGGGCTACAGTACATGGGGTCACAAAAGATTCAGACACAACTGAGCAACTAAACAACAGGAACAAAGAGAAATGATATTCTTTTCTAGGTCACATCTATATTAGACCTGTGGTGTGCCCATCAGTCAGCAGTCATCAACACTGAGGTAAGACCTTCTACCAACAAAAAGATTATGGCTTGTTGATGGCTTAGATGATGGTTATCATGCTTTAGCAATAAATTATTTTGAAATTAAGGTTAAAAAATAGAACTGGAGTATATAAATCTCTGGAGTCTCTGCTGAGTCCATTTCAGCATCCTCAAGCACGTTTGATGCCATAAGATCTCAATAAATGGATTTTAAAGATATTTTTGATGGTTAATATATTCTGAAGTGTACATGTAATGTATACCTAAGGTAAGAAGTATGAAAATAAAATAAACCCATATATCTCCGACATGTTAAAATCTAGAATAGTATCAATAGTTTTGATATGTTTATCTGAAAGTATGTAGAGATTCCTGTTATCTCAAACACTTAAAAAAATATCATATAAACAGAACCTAGTTTCGGGCTTAGTCTTTGCTTTATTTTCTTTGTGAGATAGAAGGTCCACAATATTGTTAAAAGAGTGGAGTTTGTTGTTGCTATTATTCAGTCTGTAAGTTGTCTCTTTGCAACCCCGTGGACTGCAGCATGCCAGGCTCCTTTTTCCTCCAATATCTTGCAGAGTTTGCTCAAATTCATGTACACTGAGTTGGTGATTCTAACTATCTCATCCTCTGTTTCTCCCTTCACCTTTAGCCTCCATCTTTCCCAGCATCAGGGTCTTTTCCAATAAGTCAGCTCTTTGCATCAGGGGCCCTAAGTACTGCAGCATCAACTTCAGCAGCAGTCCTTCCAGTCAATATTCAGGTTTAATTTTTTTAATTTATTTTAATTGGAGGTTAATTACTTTACAATATTGTATTGGTTTTGCCATACATCAACATGAATTTTCTTTAGAATTGACTGATTTGATCTCCTTGCAGTTCAAGAGTCTCAAGAGTCCATGAGTCTCAAGAGTCTTCAGCAGCACAATTCAAAAGCATCAGTTCTTTGGCATTCAGTCTTCTTCATGGTCCTGTTCTCACAGTATAGACTAACTNTTTCTTTAGAATTGACTGATTTGATCTCCTTGCAGTTCAAGAGTCTCAAGAGTCCATGAGTCTCAAGAGTCTTCAGCAGCACAATTCAAAAGCATCAGTTCTTTGGCATTCAGTCTTCTTCATGGTCCTGTTCTCACAGTATAGACTAACTGTTTTGAGCTTGAAAATATATAATTTGCAATGTAAGCATGAAAAAATTCTATAAAAATTGGGGTTTTAATCATGACTTAGTTTGAAACTCTGGGCTCCTTAATCTTAAGACAAGTCTTTGTAGGCAAAAATGCCAATGTCCATGTTTCATACTTTATGAAAGAAATTAATAAAACATGTATCATCAACATTTCGTTCTTTCATGTGGCTTTGTCCCATCTCTTCAAGATGTTAGGTGTTCTCATAGATGATAGCTTCCTGAATGTATGCTTTCGATGAATTTAGCTGGGTTATGAGTTAAGCTATCGTGACGGAGACTCGAAACAGCTAAGACTTAATGATTAGGCAGAGCAGTCCAAGACTGGTGTGGTGGTTCAACAGTGTCAGTGAGCCAGGCTCCTACCATCATGTGACTTCAGCATCTGAAATTTCCTTAATCCTATTGTCCAGGATGACTCATCATTGTTTCTCTAGTCCTCTAAGAGAGCAGAGGAATAAAAGAAGGAAAGCTCACCTCTCTTCATTCAAGAACAGTAGAAGCTATCTATCAAGTGCCCACATATCTTACTGGTAATCACATGGCACACCAAGCCACAGTGAAGTTGGAAAATGTAGTATGTATATTTTCAACAACATTTGGAAGATCTATTATTATGAAGAAGGAGGATTGAATAGCAGAGGGTAATCTGTTTTCTTTCTTTGTTTATTGCTACATTCTCTATGAGTTCTAAGACACCATGATGCAGAGAATGTAGCAATAAGCAATGAAATATTACATAATATATTTGGAGCTTGAAATGCTGCTCCATGACTAACAGGCAGAGACTATGGAACTATTCTTAGGGAATTTCAAGACACTGTGATGCAAAGAACAGTTACACAACCTCTGTGCATCAGACATGGAGCAACATTTCAAGCTCCAAATATATTATTTAATATTTAATTTTTAAAAAGTCAGTTTGAGTTCCCCAAACGCCCATAAAAAAAAAAAAAAAAAAAAGACTGAGTAAGGATTTGAGTGAACATAGTTCATTACAAATGATCCAGAAAGCATTATGAGAATATGGAGAAGTCAAGCAGGAAGATTATAAAAGCCAGTAAGTCACCACAGTGGATAATCAGGGTTTGATTCTATTAGGGACTTTCTGAAAAGCTGTGTGCTCTAAACCCTCAATTTGTCCAATAAAGAGCAAGGAATGTAGGGTCACTATTCACCATATTCATCAAATTCCTTTCTTCATTTGTTGAGGTTTGCTCCTGGAAGCTGACTATTAGACAACAGTGCCCTGCCCTGTGTATGAGCCAAACACAGCCCCCTGGCCAAAGAACACCATACTGAGATGCTGTGTACATGTATGTGCAGGTAACCTGGAAAAAAAAAAAAAAGGTGAAGAATTATGAGTAGGGCACCAACAGTGATTGCTAGAACCCTATATGATATCTCCATTTTCCCAGGAAGGACATTTGATGCTCTTAAAGGTTTTGAACATCTGCAATGTGGGATAACTGGGTTCAGTCTCTCGCTTGGGAAGATCCCCTGGAGGAAGGCATGGCAACCCACTCCAGTATTTTTGCCTGGAGAATCCCATGGACAGAGGAGTCTGGTAGGCTGCAGTCCATGGTGTCACAAAGAGTCAGACACAACTGAGCAACTAAGCACAGCACAGTACAGAGTTTTTGAAACTTGCCTTGTTAGGGTCCCTAAGACTTCTAATCCTTTCCAATTTACTACATATCCTCTGCTAAATGACTGATCAACTAGAGAATTGAAAGTCTCTCACTATAAAATCTCTACTCTTTTCTCAGAATTTTGATCCTTCAATATGACTGTGCTGTAAACCCTTGTCTAATTTTCTCCATTGATCCAAAGATGCTATTCAGTCTTCTTTTCACTCCAAAGCAGCTTCCAGTCCTTCTAAAGCAGCTCTGACTCCATTTCTTCCATTTCCAGAGTCTGTTGGTGGTAACTGCTGCCATGGAATAATTGGTTAAATAATATAACATTGAGTTGGTTGCTTGCATTTCTTATCCTCTATGAATTTGTACACTACTAGGGGAAGGACAAGTTTGACCTATAGGAGGCTTAATATAATTTTGGTGCTGGATTTTCACTGAACTTCCGTTTATAGACAGAGAAAGGTAGTTGTCTCCACCTTGGGGAGCATTCCCCTTAAAGCAGTTGAAGCTGTTTGGATTTTATTTTTCAGAATGAAGGAATGAAGTATGTGCATTGTGTGTGCATGTGTGTGTTTTTGTATCCATTTCTAGACTAAATGAAATCTGTGGGTCTGTTCCCATAAACTAATTTTTTTTTTTCCCATTCAATATATGATGTTACACAGAAGTAACTGAAAGATCAAAGAGAGAACAAAATTTAAACTTTCCCCAACCAATGAATTTTACCTTTTCTGCCTTTCCTGAGAGACTGTTACCAAATTAGAGGGGGAGGGGAGAATCTTTCCAAATAAGATAAAATATTATAATATTCCTTCCTTCTTAAACAGAAAAAATACAGCATATTGAAGACTTGCTTGATGACTCAGCTGCATTGATATTTAACATCACATTCTCTGTAATTCTCTCTCTGTCCCAATCCACTTCTCTTTCTCTCTCCAACACAATCTGCCTGGAATGTGTCCATTGTATTCTCACTCATGCCCCCTAGCTACCCAGCCCTTGGGCTAATTGGTTGGTTTGTCATATCCTCTGGGCAGTGCTTCTAACCCCTGGCATCACTTTTATAGGTTTACACTCTATTTAACAATATTTATCAGCCTGGTGGGCTGCCGTCTATTGGGTCGCACAGAGTCGGACATGACTGAGGTGACTTAGCAGCAGCAGCAGCAGCAGCATCCCAATTTTAAGTTTATAGTTATATAAATAATTGTTTGTGTGAAACAAGATATATAAGCCCTATAAGGACAGAACCCATATATTCCATTTTCACCACTGTATTTCCAACAAAATATATGATACAGGGCAATCAAAAAAATTGGCTAATGATTCTAAAATGTTTAATTTAAAATAAAAGATAAGAAGCTATTTTCATTCTTTCACATATTCTTCTATTCAAAAAGTACAGTTTTAATGTAATGTGTCCACGGCAAACAGGAAGATCACCATAAACAGTAACTATCATTAACAGCAAGAGAACTAATAGGGCTGACCAATTTTGTGCTGACTCTCCAAATAAGTAAAAAAGTTGCGGACTAGATACTTCCAGGCAGTTGCGGAAAGCCAGTCCATTTCCCCTTAGACTGTGACCCTGGTGAGATGTGAGTATAGTGGGAATTCATCTTATTACCAAAAGAGCAGGAGAGAATTCAGCCTTGCATCTGAGACCTGACGAGGGGGCCCAGGTGTCCGGTTTCAGAAGCCCCAGATGCAATGCTCCTGGGAGGAGCACAGTGCTAGGTGCCAGCCCAAGTCCTGCTCCTGCCATTCTGTGCTATTGCACAGAGTACAGGATGCTTGGACAGCTAGGGAGTCTGTGATAAGAGACAAAAAGAGCTTCCCTGTGGCTCAGGCAGTGAAGAATCTGCCTGCAATGCAGGAGACCTTGGTCTGATCCCTGGGTCAGGAAGATTCCCTGGAGAAGGGAACGGCTACCGACTCCAGTATTCTCACCAGGAAAATTATATGGGCTACTGCCCATGGGGTCACAAAGAGTTGGACACGATTAAGCAACTAACACACACAGTCC
>SJYV01041687.1:242728-333228 GCA_006410875.1 Neotragus pygmaeus
CACTTCATGGCAAATGAATGGGAAAACAATGGAAACAGTGAGAAACGTTATTTTCTTGAGCTCAAAAATCATTGAGATAGTGACTGAAGCCATGAAATTAAAAGATACTGGCTTCTTGGGAGAAAAGCTATGACAAACCTAGACAGTATATTAAAAACCAGAGACATTAATTTGCCAACAAATATTCATCTAGTGAAAGCTATATTTTTTTCCAGTAGTCAGGTATGGATGTGAGAGTCAGACTATTATAAAGAAAGCTAAGAGCTGAAGAATTGATGCTTTTGAACTGTGGTGCTGGAGAACACTCTTGAGAGTCTCTTGGATTGCAAGGAGGTCAAACCAGTGAATCCTAAAGGAAATAATTTCAGNTATGGATGTGAGAGTCAGACTATTATAAAGAAAGCTAAGAGCTGAAGAATTGATGCTTTTGAACTGTGGTGCTGGAGAACACTCTTGAGAGTCTCTTGGATTGCAAGGAGGTCAAACCAGTGAATCCTAAAGGAAATAATTTCAGTTCAGTTCAGTTGCTTAGTCATGCCTGACTGTTGATTACTCCCATAGACTGCAGCACGTGAGGCTTCCCAAGTCCATCACCAACTCCTGGGGCTTGCTAAAATTTATGTCCACCAAGTCAATGATGCCATCCAGCCATCTCATCCTCTGTTGTCCCCTTCTTCTGCCTTCAATCCTTCCCAACATCAAAGTCTTTTCCAATGAGTTGGCTTTTCACATTGGGAAGCCAAAGCATTGGAGCTTCAGCATCAGTCTTTCTAACAAATATACAGGACTGATTCCCTTTTGAACTTAAAAAAACATATTAAAATATGCGACGTTGAAGCTGAAACTCCAATACTTTGGCCACCTGATGTGAAGAGCTGATTCATTTGAAAAGACCCTGATGCTGGGAAAGATTGAAGGCAGGAGTAGAAGGGGACAACAGAGGATGAGAAGGTTAGATGGCATAACTGAGTCAATGGACATTAGTTTGGATAAACTCCAANACACCTGTGGAGGATTCATGTCGATGTATGGCAAAGCCAATAGAGTATTGTAAAGTCAAATTAAAAAAAAAATACTCTCTAAAAGCAATATATCAGATTTTATTTCTCCCCACAATATAGGAGCCCCATTCTCCCTTTCCATTTCCAAGATAAATTAAACAACTTGGTCTGTATACCTTCACATTTTTCTCTATTTGTAGAAGTTTGAAAACATAAATATACATGAAAAGAAAGGTGGTTTGTGCATTTCTCATTTTCTTGATTTTTTTTTTTTTTGCTCAATCCTCAACTACATAAATTAAGGGAGATATAAAATATTACTTGAAATAACTATTTCGTTGAATAGATTCTCAAAATACATTCTTCTATTAATAGCTATTTTATATTGTTTCCAAGTTTTCTTTTTGCTAGAGCAAATAATACTGTATAGAACATTCTTGTACATAAACTGTACTTACCAAAGTGAAACTTTGGAAGTTTCACTTCCACTCTCTAAAAAGAGATTTACACAAGTGAGATAACTGAGTCAAAGTCTATCTGCCTGTAAATTTCAATAGATATTATCAGATTTCTTTTGAAAAATACTATAAAATCCACCTCTTCACTATATGAGATAAAAATAAAAGCAATCATTTTCTGTTTCCTTGCCAAGTCTAACTGGATGCTGATAACTTGATTTTTTTTCTTTTTTCATTTCTGACTTGCCAGCTTCCAAATTCTGCCAGTTTTTCTATGTGTAATTTATCTTTTTCTCATGAATTTTAGGACCTGTTTTTGTAATTAATATGTATTTACCTGTCATATGGATTGCAAAAATGTTTATTAAAAATATATTGTTTATATATTTTTCTTTTTAATTTAGTTGATGCAGTAAAATATGCTGATGGCCAAATCTCTAACAACCATGGGTCTTATGGCATTGCACAAATGGAAGTCTGCATTGTCTATGTCTAAATTTCTATATCCTATGTCTAAATATTTGACAGTTATAAAGTATTGTAAAATATGCTGCTAAATAAAATATATCAGACCTCTGAATAATATACCTACATAACTAAGCGGAAATTCAATTTAAAATTTAATACATACACAATGGCATAAGGACCCCTGGACCACGTTACCATAAAGATGGGAGTGATTTCTATTTGTTGGACTTCCAACAGTCATCCTTTATCATTTTCATCATATATTTTTTGAAATTTTTAGAAGGCAAACATTACCTACCAACAAGTAACAATGACTGATAAATTGTTCAGTATTTTTACTTTCTTATCTCTCTACACCCTCATGCCCTTTCTTTCTTAATTTTTTTCTTCCATTTATCAGTTTCTTCTGAATAATGTTGAATAGAGGCCATGATAGTAGTGATTCTAGTATCTATTCTATTACGTAGTAGTTATCTAATATTTTCTATAAAGTTCCTAATCTTGCAATATATCACTTTAAAGTGTCATGATTAATACAATGATTTTGGTAGATTTCTGAAATAGACATTTGATCAAGTTAAAAAGAAGGCTTAAGATGTATTTATTTCCTAAAATTTTGAATGCTGAATGATTGCTTACTTTATCAAAATATTTTTTTGCACCTATTAGGATGATGGTAGAGTCCTGTTATTTTAATATTCTATTGTGGTCTGTAACATTTCTGATTTTGAACATTTATTCACTCTTAAAATAATCATATATTTATGTACATATGCATTTTTTTGCAAGTTTCTATAAATATGTTTTTAATGCACTTTTTGAGTTAGTTCAGTAGGTATTTCTAAACCTGGCATGTTTTGTGTTTTTTTAATTTGCTTTTAAAGGTGTTTTATTGTCCCTTTCATGGATTTATTTTTGTGTGTCTCCCTTCGGTAACCATTAACTCACTTCTTAATGTTGCATTCTCTCTTAACAAAAGTAGAAGTCATTGCTCCAAAGAGCATGGGGGAAATATTTTAAGTATCCAAAATCCCATTTTATTTGTGACTTAGTCAATCTGAATTTTACACGTTATGTGTGTGTATGTGTATAATAACCTCATTTATGGAACTATATTTTTCCTGTATTAGCTGGAGCAGGAATTGTGAATTTTCTGAATAAATATAAAAATATGTTTGGTCTATTTTAACACCTTTCTGTTTTAAAACGCTTAGAAAACTAGGAATAGTATGAAAATTATTTTACAAGATGATTATCTACAAATCAAATATCATGCCTAATGGTAAAAATTATTTTAATTTCAGAAATGAGTAAAATATGTTAATTAATACTGCGTCTACTGGCATAGAATTGGAGGCTCTAAATCAACAGGAATATCAAATAAATAAAAACAAGAACACTTTGGAAGAAACAAACCTGTCATTAATTGAATACAGAAAGATTTCTCATAAACTTAGAGATTATAAAGGAGATATAGAATACAATGTTTAGCAGATTTTTAAGATATAAAGCCAGTATATAAACCTAGTGAAATACATTTTTATCAATTTATACAACATATGTTGGGGAAGGCAATGGCATCCTGCTCCAGTACTCTTGCCTGGAAACTCCCATGGATGGAGGAGCCTGGTAGGCTGCAGTCCATGGGGTTGCTGAGTCAGACATGACTGAGCGACTTCACTTTCACGCATTGGAGAAGGAAATGGCAACCCACTCTAGTGTTCTTGCCTGGAGAATCCCAGGGATGACGGAGCCCAATGGGCTGCCATCTGTGGGGTCGCACAGAGTCGGACACGACTGAAGCGACTTAGCAGCAACAGCAGCATACAACATATGTTATGAGTCATACATGTAAACTAGCCATAAAATGAAAGTCCTTAAGAATGAGTCTTATAAATCTTATAAATGATCCTTCAAGAGAAATTTAATTTTCCAGAGTGTTTTGTGGAAATTGACAGTTTATTAATTTTATATTAATAAAAGATCAAGATTAGCTAAGAAAGCAGTATTGTACAGAATAGCCCCCAAACAAAGACAACCTACATATTCATCAATCTATCTGATAAATGATTATATATATATATATATATATGTTTATATAATGGACTTGCTTGACTGTAATAATAACAATGAAGAATTGACATGCATTACAATATGGATGGATGAACCTTGAAAACATTATGCTAAATGAAAGAAGCCAGTCACCAAACACATATATTACATGATACTATTTACATGAAATATCTAGTACAGGCACACTTACAGATACCAAAAGTAGATTAGTGTTTATTTATGGCTCTGTGGATGATGTGGACTAGAAACTGACTGATGCTGGGAAACACAGTTTTATTACCAGGTGGTTAAAATGTTCTTAACTTAAACTGCTGTGATAGTTGTATAACCTTGTGAATATACTAAAAATATACTAAATTATACTCTTTAAATGGATGGAGATTTTAGTACATAAATTGTATCTCAAAAAGATGTAGAAAAATACTAGCTACAACAGTTTGCAAAAGAACAGTTGTATGTATTACGAAAGTATGCTTTTGACACTGATTGACAAACAATGGAGAGTGAAAAACAATAGACAAGCCAGAGATATACAGATGCATTCATAAAAATTTGTTTAAATGGCTTTATAAAACATTGAGACAAAAGATGAAATAGTCAACAAGTGGTTCTTGACAAAATAAAATGGAATCCTTTATATGATACACAAAAGTAAATTAAAGATAAATTAAAAAGCAGGAGAGAAAAAGATTAAGTCTTTTGGAGGGAATACATAAAAATGTTTCTTATGTTAAATAGGCAAATAATTATCAATACATAAGAAAATATGAGCCATGAAAGAAAATATTGATCAATATATATATTAATATGTGTAAAATTTGTGCATCAAAAAAGTGATAAAAATGATATGATAAGCCACATTGTACAAGAAGTTATTTACAGCAAATATACTACATTTGTATCTAAAATAAAGAACCACAAATAAGTAGAAAAACAGTCTAAGAGAAAAATTATGAATAGATAATTAACACAAAATGAAATTCTAGTTTACAATGAGCTTATGAAAATTTGCTGAACCTCACAAGGAAATGGAAAGTGAAGTCATTCAGTTGTGTTGGACTCTTGGAAACCCCATGAACTGGAGCCTTCCAGGTTCTGCCACCAATGAGATTTTCCAGATATGAATACTAGAGTGGATTGCCATTTCCTTCTCCAGCTGATCTTCCTTACCCTGGTATCAAACTCAAGTTTTTTGCACTGCAAGCAGACTCTTTACCATCTGAGCCACCAGGGAGGTCCTCACAAGTGGAAGGAGAAAGCTAGTTAAATTCACAGTGGAGCACCTTTCACAGTTCAGTTCAGTTCAGTTGCTCAGTCGTGTCTGACTCTTTGTGACCCCATGGACTGCAGCATGCCAGGCCTCCCTGTCCTTCACCAACTCCCAGAGCTTGCTCAAACTCATGTCCATCCATTCAGTGATGCCATCCAACTATCTCGTCCTATCTCATCTTCTTATTCTCTTGCCTTTAATCTTTTCCAGCATCAGGGTCTTTTTCAATGAGTCAGTTCTTCACATGAGGTGTCCAAAGTATTGGAGTTTCAGCTTCAGCATCAGCCCTTCCAATGAACACTCAAGACTGATTTCCTTCAGGATGCACTTGTTGGATCTCCTTGCAGTTCAAGGGACTCTCAAGAGTCTTCTCCAACACAATTCAAAAAAATCAATTCTTCAGCACTCAGCTTTCTTTGTAGTCCAACTCTCACATCCATACATGACTACTGGAAAATCCATAGCTTTGACTGGACAGACCTTGGTTGGCAGAGTAATGTCTCTCTATTTTTAATATGCTGTCTAGGTTGGTCATAGCTTTTCTTCCAAAGAGCAAACATCTTTTAATTTCATGGTTTCAGTCACCATCTGCAGTGATTTTGGAGTTCCCAAAATAAAGTCTCTCACGGTTTCCCTTGTTGCCCCATCTATTTGCCATGAAGTGATGGGACCAGATGCTATGATCTTAGTTTTCTGAATGTTGAGGTTTAAGCCAACTTTTTCACTCTCCTCTTTGACTTTCATCCAAGATGATGTGATCACTCACCTAGAGCCAGACATCCTGTAATGCAATTACCTGGACACTCACAGGCAAATCTGAGTTAGTCTCTTGTGGGGTCACTGCTCCTTTCTCTTGGGTCCTGGGGTACACCTTTCACATTCTTACTCTATTTTTCCAGAAAAAAACAGAGAACAGAGAATACTATGTCTTGACAAAGACATAGATCAATGGGAGTGCTTTTGTAATTCCTTTGTTAATGGAATTATAGATATTAAATGTTGCAATCTCTTTGAGTAACTATTTTTTATATTAAAGTTGAATATCTACATCTTCTGTTACCTAGTAATCCATTTCTAAATATATTTCTTAGAGAATTTCACATTTATAAATAAGATAAATATCTTAATTCTTGTTACAAATAACAGTGCTTAGAGTGTGTGTTTATATTGGAAATACATGTGTATACATTATGTACATATACCCACAGTAACACAGTCATTTGCTTATCAACAGAAGAATGGGGTAAGTTAATAGGGGTTTATTTATGCAATATGAATATAATCAGTGAAACTAGAAACACTGAAGTAACAAATGCCAACATGAAGAGTTTGACAAATCTATTGATTAACAAAACATACACAGTAAGTAACTACTTAGATAAACATGAAAGACAAGATATATATAATAAAATGTAACATAATTTTATATAGACTTTATTCTATATATGTGCGTATTTACTAAGAGAGTATATACATACACATGTGAATAAAGAAATCAAATTCAGATTACTGCTGATTATTGGAAAGGAGAACAATTGCATTTGATGCAACCAGATGTGTATCAGGTACTACAACTGGATTGGAAATATAATATTTATTTATGAAGCTGACGGTGAAACTTTTTTTTAATTTTATTCATTATGAGTTTGCTGTATTTCAAATTTTTTAAAAAACTAAATAGGCTTATAACATATACTAGTAGTTTGTGCTGCTCAGTGTGTCACTCAGTTGTGACCCTTTGGACTGTAGCCCAACTGGCTCCTCTGTCTATGGGACTTTTCAGGCAAAAATACTGAAGCAAATTGCCATTTCCTCCTTGAAGGGATCTTAGAGCATTTAAGAAATACGTACTCTAATTATTTTTATTTTATTCATTCTTTTCAACAACATAGCAATTCTCCAAAGTTTAGAATTTTCAAATTATCCTTGTCAGTGTATAAATCACCCTGAATAGCTTCTGAATAGTGAAATAATTCTAATATATTTGCTGTTGCTACATATCTTGCTGGGCAATTATATAGACCATGTTAATAGTTCAATGTGTTCAAAGAAAGCTACAAAGAACTATCAGGCACAATAATGCTTATTAAATTAATTTTATTTTATTTTTTTTATTTTTATTCTTCTTTCTTTTTTATTTATTTATTTTTAAATTTGACTTTACAATACTCTATTGGGTTTGCCATACATCGACATGACTCCAATTAATTTTAATAAGAAACAATAAATACTAATTTAAAATACATTTTTGAGTAAGAACATGGTTGCAGGTATTGAATGCATTTTATTCAAATGGTTGTTGTTTATTTGCTAAGTTGTATCCAACTATTTTGCAATCTGATGGGCAGTCTCTGTCCATGAGATTTCCTGGGCAAGAATACTGGAGTGGGTAGCTGTTTCCTTCTTCAGGAGATGTTTTAAACCTGGGTATGGAACCCACAGCTTCTGCATTGGCAGATGGATTCTTTACCACTGAGCAACCAGAGAAGTTCCAAGATATAATCAAATTGAAAGTAAAAGTTAGCATTACGGTGGTATAAGTTGTCTCTCCTGTTTGTCTTCTCCTTTAAAATCTAAAATTTACTCTTCATTCATGAACAAAAAATACCTCTTTGGGATCTTTGAGACCAGCACCATATGCCAAGCTTCTCAGAAGGAGCACTTCCCATCCATGCATCAGGAAATAGGATAGACTTTGGTGCAAACTGTGATACCAGCAGGAGCCTGTGAACCAGCCTCATCCCTGTTAGCTGTATTCAGCAAATACCTGGATGGCCCTGACTTGAGCAGATAAGGCAGCGTTTTTTTAGTAGTACCAATGTCTAGAGGAGAGGTTCAAATACTCTGTTGGAGGAGTGGAAATGCAAGCTTGGTGGCATAGGAAAGAGTAAGAGAAACTTTACCAGTGTGCCCCTTACCTATGATAGAACAATGCGGAAATGAACTACACTACTGTGACTTCTCCTGTGAGGGAAACGAAGAGTGGTGAGTGCTCAGCTTCACCAGTGTGCATAATGCTGCAGGGGAATACCTTTTTGGTACCACAGCACCGAGTACAGAGACAAGACCTCCATGAATGGGGAGAGAGAGGTCAAGAAAGAGACAAATAAGAACATGAGATGGCATTAAAAGGATCCAGCAGAAAGCATGCCCAGAAACTGCTGGATAAACATAACTGGCCCAAATTCATGAAGTACCAGACCCCTACCTCTCCCTTACTACGCTGCCAGTTCCTTTCATGCTCTTTCAAGAGTGACAGTGAAAGCAGACCCCAATAAATAGTAAGTAAAAAACAAGCTGAGGTCTTATGGCAAGAATATATGTGTGTTCTTAGCCACTCAGTACTATCTGACTCTCTGTGGCCCGTGGACTATAGCCTGGAATTTTCCAGGAAAGAATACTGTGGTGGCTTGCTGCTTCCTTCTCTGACGGGATCTCTTCAACCCAGGAAGGGAACTTGTGTCTTTTGTGTCTACTGCATTGGCAGGCAGGTTCTTGAAGGAAAGAAACTATAAACTTCAGCTGCAATACTATCTTCAGGAAAAAAAAAAAAAAAAAAAAAAAAAAAAAAAATAAATTACAACAAACAAAAAGANCTTTTGTCTTCATATGGTTTTGAATTATTTTCTAGTGTTCTTTTTGTTAAACAGAAGGACAATTTTCAGTATTTGTTATAGGTTAGGTGCAGTGATTATCAACTCTCTCATATTTTATATTTATGTCTTCATTATATTTATGTCTTCATTTCTCCTTTATATTAAAGTATATTTTTGCAGGATATGGAAGTTTAAGTTAACTTTCCTTTTCTTTCAGTACTTTGAATATGTCAATTCTTTTGTCTTGTGTCTCTTAAGTTTTTTGATAATAAGTCAGCTATTGGTAGAAACCAGATTGAGGAACTCTTATATATAACAAGTTAATTTTCTCATACTGTTTTCAAGATTTTTTCTTTTTCTTTATTTTTAACCAATTTGATTAGAATTTGTTTAATTGGAGGTTTCTTGGAGCTTATCTTAATGAAAATTCACTGAATTTCTTGGATTTACAGATTCATGCCTTTCATTAACTTTGGGACTTTCTAGCCATTGTTTTTTCAAATGCTCTCTCTGCTTCATTTTCTTTCTCTCATCATTTTGGGATTCACATTGTATATTGGTCTGCTTCATAATGATGATGGACCCTTTATGTTGTGCTCATTTTCTTCTCTCTCTGTTCCCCATACTCAGTAACTTCAATGATCCTGATTATTTTTTCTTCCTGCTTAAATATGTGTTGTGTTGTGCTTCATCACTCAGTCATGTCTGACTCTCTGATGCTATGGACTATAGCCTGCTGGCTCCTCTGCCCATGGTGAATCTCCAGGCAAGAATACTGGAGTGGATTGCAATGCCCTTCTCCAGGAAATCTTCCCAACCCAGGAATCAAACTGGGTTCTCCTGCATTGCATGTGGATGCTTTACTTGCCGAGCTACCAGGGAAACCCACTCAAATATATTCCATATATAAAAGAATTCTACTGAACCACAAAAAAGAATGGAATTCTGCCATTTGCAACAGTTTGAATGGACCTGTAGGGTACATGCTAGGTAAAATAAGTCAGACTGAGAAATACAAATGCTATATAATATCATTATATGAAAAATCTAAAAAGTAATACAAATGGACATATACAACAAAAGAGAAATGGATTCACAGATACAGAGGACAAACTAATGGTTACTAATGAGACATTTGAAACTGAGAAGGGGCGAGATAGTGTTATGGGATTAAGAGATACAAACAACTATGTATAAAATAAATAATATATACAAAATGGATCTGTTGTAAGGATAAGTAATATTGCCAATATTTGTAATAATTTATAAAGTATAATCTATCAGAATATGAACCAATATGTTTTATACCTAAACTAACATAATTGTGTGAATGAATTATATTTTAATTAAAAAGAAGGAGCCAAAGCAAAAGAACGCCCAGTTGTGGATGTGACTGGTCATGGAAGTATACTATAAAGAACAACATTGCATAGGAACCTGGAATATTAGATCCACGAATCAAGGCAAATTGGAAGTGGTCAAGCAGTAGATGGCAAGAGTGAACATTGACATTTTAAGAATCAGCAAACTAAAATGGACTGGAATGGGGGAATTTAATTCAGATGACCAATATATCTACTACTGTGGGCAAGAATCCCTTAGAAGAAATGGAGTACTCATCATAGTTAACAAAAGAGTCCAAGATACAGTACTTGAATGCAATCTCAAAAAAGACAAAATGATCTCTATTCGTTTCCAAGGCAAACCATTCAATATCATAGTAATCCAAGTCTATGCCCTGACCAATAATGCCAAAGAAGCTGAAGTTTAACAGTTACATAAACATCTACAAGATCTTCTAGAAATAACACCCAGAAAAGATGTCCTTTTCATATAGGGGAATGCAAAAGAAGGAAGTCAAGAAACACTAGGAGTAACAGGAAAATTTGGCCTTGGAGTACAGAAAGAAGCAGTGCAAAAGCTAATAGAGTTTTGCCAAGAAAACACACTGGTCATAGCAAACACCCTCTTCCAACAGTACAGGGGAAGACTGTGCACATGGACATCACCAGATGGTCAGTACGGAAATCAGATTGATTATATTCTTTGCGGCCAAAGATGGAGAAGCTCTCTAAAGTCAGAAAAAGCAAGACAGGGAGATGACTGTGGCTCAAATCATGAACTCTTTATTGCCAAATTCCAACGTAAATTGAAGAAAGTAGGGAAAAACCACTAGATCCTTAAGGTATGACCTAAATCAAATCCCTTGCAGCTATACAGTGGAAGTGAGAAATAGATTCCTAGGATTAGATCCGATAGAGTGTCTGAAAAATTATGGACAGAGGTTTGTGACATTGTACAGGAGGCAACAATCAAGAACACCCCCAAGAAAAAGAAATGCAGAAAGGCAAAATAGTTATCTGAGGAGGCCTTACAAATAGCTATGAAAAGAAGAGAAGTGAAAGGAAAAGGAGAAAAGGAAAGATAAATGCATTTGAATGCAGAGTTCCAAAGAATAGCAAGGGGAGACAAGAAAGCCTTCCTCGGTAATCAATGTAAAGTGAAAGAGGAAAACAATAGAATGCAAAAGACTAGAGATCTCTTCAAGAAAATTAGAGACACCAAGGGAAATTTTCATGCAAAGATGAACGCAATAAAGGACAGAAATTGTAAGGAACTAACAGAAGAAGAAGATTTTAAGAGGTGGCAAGAATACCACCTCTTTTGTATAAGAACTATATAAAAAAGATTTTCACAACCCAGATTATCATAATGGTATGATCACTCACATAGAGCCAGACATCTGGAATGCAAAGTCAAGTGGGCCTTAGGAAGTGTCACTACGAACAAAGCTAGTAGAGGTGATGTAATTCCAGTTGAGCTATTTCAAAGCCTGAAAGATGATGCTGTGAAAGTGCTGCACTCAACATGCCAGCAAATTTGGAAAACTCAGCAGTGGCCACAGGACTGGAAAAGACCAGTTTTCATTGCAAACCTAAAGAAAGGCAATGCTAAAAGTTGCTTACGCCAACGCACAATTACCCTCATTTCACACGCTAGTAAAGTAATGCACAAAATTCTCCAAGTCAGGCTTCAACAGTACATAAACTATGAATTTTGCAGAAGTTCAATCTGGATCTAGAAAAAGCAGTGGAACTAGAGATCAAATTGCCAACATTTGTTGGATTATAGAAAAAGGAAGAGAGTTCCAGAGTATCATCTACTTCTGCTTTACTGATTATGCCAAAGTCTTTGACTGTGTAAATAAAAAAATAAATAATTAATTAATTAAAATAAAACTGGGTAAAATTCTTAAAGGGATGGGAATACTTGACCATCTGACGTGCCTCTTGAAAGATCTGTATGTAGTTCAAGAAGCAACATTAGAACTGCATATGGAACAACAGACTGATTCCAAATCGGGAAAGGGGTATCTCAAGGCTATATATTGTCACCCTGCTTATTTAACTTATATGCAGAATACATCATGAGAAATCCTGGACTGGATGAAGCACAAGCTGAAGTCAAGATGGCTGGGAGAAATATCAATAACCTCAGATATACAGATGACACAACCCTTATGGCAGAATGTGAAGAAGAACTAAAGAGCCTCCTGATGAAAGTGAAAGAGGAGAATGAAAAAGTTGACTTCAAATTCAACATTCAGAAAACGAAGATCATGGCATCTGGTCCCATCACTTCATGGCAAATAGATGGGGAAATAGTGGAAACAGTGACTTATTCAGGGGAATCCAAAATCACTGCATATGGTGACTGAAGCTATTAAATTAAAAGATGCTTGCTCCTTGGAAGAAAAGTTATGATCAACCTGGATAGCTTATTAAAAAACAGATACATTACTTTGCCAACAAAGGTCTGTCTAGTCAAAGCTATGGTTTTTCCAGTAGTCATGTATGGATGTGAGAGTTGGACTATAAAGAAAGCTGAGAGCCAAAGAATTGATGCTTTTGAACTGTGGTGTTGGAGAAGACTCCTGAAAGTCCCTTCGACTGCAGGGAGATCCAACCAGTTCATTCTAAAGGAAATCAGTCCTGAATATACATTGGGAGTACTGATGCTGAAGCTGAAACTCCAATACTTTGGCCACCTGATGCGAAGAGCTGACTCATTTGAAAAGAACCTGATGCTGGGAAAGATTGAAGGCAGGAGGAGACGGAGACAACTGAGGATGAAATGATTCAGTGGTATCACTGATGCAATGGACATGAGTTTGAGTAGGCTCTGGGTGTTGGTGACGGACAGGAAAGCCTGGTCTACTACAGTCCATGGCATCTCAGAGACGGACATGACTGAGAGACTAAACTGAACTGAAAGAAGATAGAGCATATCTCCCCACTCAAGTGTGGGCACTGCACTGTGACTTTATTTCAAAGAAAATCATACAGAAAGGGAGATATAAAGAGTAAGTTTATAGTGAAGAAATCTGTCAAGCATAGTTAACCTATTTAAAAAATTGATATTGCTACTAAAATGACTAACTCTTTTTTAAAGTAGCAGGAAATTGTAATTTGGTACAAACAAACTATGGCAAACATAGGCAAGTCTGGAGAAAGGGGGATGGGGCTGGCTTTTCCAGAAGAAAGCAGGGAACTTGGGAGGACTTTGGTGATTCTGTACTGGCTGCAAAAAATGGGCAGCATGTTGTGGCTGGATCTGAAGAAAATCTTCCTTTTTGTTGGAGTCTGTAAGCTGCTGATGATTCATGTGTAGGACTTCTTCCTTTGGGGCTTTTTTATTCCATTTTAAAACAGAGTTTTTAAATTTTTTCCACAATATCTCAGCAATGTGATGAAAAATAATATGTTGATAGCTAATATTAACATGATATGCTATAAGAAAATGACACTTTCCCTTTGTGGTCTTTCTCCCCAAAACACATTTGTTGTTGTTGTTCAGTCGTTCAGTCATGTCTGATTCTTTGTGACCCCCATGGACTGCAGCACGCCAGGCCTCCCTATCCTTCACCATTTCCCAGAATTTGCTCAAACTCCAAAACTCATGAAATGAAGTGAAAGTCGCTCAGTCGTGTCCAATTCTTTCTACCTCATGAACTATACAGTCTATGTAATTCTTCAGGTGGATCTTCCTGATCCATGAGTCAAACTGGGATCTCCTACATTGCAGGTGGTTTCTTTACCAAATGAGATATCAGGGAAGCCAGTATAGCTCCAGTCTAATAATGGAAAAAACACCAAACAATGATGCAATGACCCCACTCCCAGACATATCTGCAGACAAAACTCTAATTTGAGAAGATACATGCACTCCAATATTCATAGCAGCATTGTATACTGTAGCCAAGACATGGAAGCAACCTAAAGGCCCATCAACAAATGAATAAAGAAGGTGCTACACACACACACATACACACTTACCACACATATACACAATGCAATACTACTCAGCCATAGAAGAGAATGAAACAATGCCATTTGCAGCAAACATAGATGGATCTATAGAGTATCATACTAAGTGAAGTCAGAAAGTTAAAGAAAAATACTATATCACTTATGTAACGAATATAAAATACAATGTAAATGAACATATTATGAAATGAAAATAGACTAACAGACATAGGAAACAGACTTGTGATTATCAATGGGAAAGAAATGGGGGAGGTATGGATCAGGAGTTTTGGATTAGCTGATGCAAACTATTATATAGAGAGTGTATAAACAACAAGGTTCTACTTTCTAGCAAAGACAATTATATAAAATATATTTTAGTAAACCATAATGAAAATAATGTATTAAAATGTATATATATATATGTATGTATGTAACTGAATCACTTTGCTATATACCATAAACTAACATAACATTGCAAATCAACTATGCTTTAATAAAAGATACATTAAAAAATAAAAAAACATCAAACAAATTCCAATTGAGCAATATTCTGCAAAACACTTGACCAAACCTCCTCAAAATCATAAATATCACAAGAAACAAGAAATGTCTGAGAAACTTTCATAGGCCACAGGAGTCTAAAGTAACATAACTACTAAATGCAATATGATGTCTTAAATGAGATCCTGAAACAGAAAAAGGACATTGCACCAAAACTGAGGTAATTTGAGTAATTATAGTGTATCAACATCAGTTCATTAGTTTCAACAAGTGAATCATGCAAAATATTATCAATAGGGGAAACTAGGTGTGGGATATATGTGAACTCTCACAGCCCTCCAAGTAATTATTCTATAAATTGAAATGTGGGAATCTAAGTACCTATGTCAGACTCTTTAGAGGAAAGGCAGATCAAGTGACTTAAAAAAAACAGATGAAATTCCTGCCTCTCTGATCTCATATACTAGGAAAAAGACAAACCACAAATGGGTAAACTAACAAAATGATAATTTTGCATAACATAAAATGATAAGGGAATGAATCATATAGTAAAATAAAGTGTCTTTGTGAGATAAAACAGATGTTGATGTTTGATATTTATTGATATTTAGCCAGATTATTAGCAAGGCAAGTTACAGTGTTAAAAAACACCAAGATTCTGACTATTCACTCACATATTATGCAAAATAAAACAGCAATTTTAAAAGAAGTAAAATATTTTCAAATTATTTTCTTTTGCAAGTTATTATTGTGTTTATTAGTACTCACCCAGAAACTGTATTTGCTGCAGCAATGAAAATATATTTATTTTGATCTTCAGGAAATTAAATCTGAGCTCAGATCTAGAAGGTAAGAAAGAATCAGAGAATTCAAAAGCAAGGAATGGCCAAAAATCCTGAGATTTTTTAATTTTTATTTTTCTATAGGATAGCTCTTGTAGTGGTTAGTTGTCTTTAACTTAATTCAAAACAATTTTTAAAGATTGTATTGTGATAGGTGTAATATCAGCATGCATTAAAAAAAACAAAATTGGTGAAATTTTCATAGCCATTTTAATATTGAAGATGGAAGAAAAATTACCATTTTGGCATACATGCTTTATTATTTCAAGAAAGGTAAAAATGCAACTGGAACACAAAAAGAGATTCATGTAGTGTATGGAGAAGGTCCTGTGACAGATCAAATGTGTAAAAAGTGGTTTGCAAATCTTTGTGCTTGATATTTCTTGCTGAATGATGCTCCACATTTGGGTAGACCAGTTAAAGTTGATAGCAATCAAATCGAAACATCAACTGAGAACCATCAAAGTTATACCACATGGGAGATAGTTGACATACTCAAAATATCCAAACCAAGATTTGAAAATCATTTATACCATCTTGGTTACATTATTTACTGTGATATTTTGGTTCTTTATAAGTTAAACAAAAAAGAAAAAAAAAAACCTTCTTGACCATTTTTCTGCATTCAATTTTCTACTAAAATGTAACAAAAATGTTCTGTTTTTAAAACAAATTATGATGGGTGATTACATAGATACTGTACAATAATGTACTGTAGGTGAGATCAAGGGACAAGTGAAATAAACCACCACCAACCACACCAAAAGTCAGTCTTCATTCACAACAGATAAAGTTGTATGTATGGTGAGATTGGAAGGGAGTTCTCTATTATGAGTTCCTTCCGGAAACCCACACAGTTAATTTCAAGAGCTGCTTACAATTAGGCCACCTGAAAAGCAGTACTGAATAAAAAGTATCTGGAATTAATCAACAGAAAACATGTAATCTTCCATCAGGATAATGAAAGAATAAATGTTTCTTTGATGACAAGACAAAAGCAGTTACGGCTTGACTAAGTTCTGCTTCATCTACTATATTCACCAGACATTGCCTTTGGATTTCCATTATTTTGGCCTATACAAAATTCTCTTAATGGAAAAATTTTTTATTCCCCAAAAAACTGTAAAAGGCACTTGGGACAGTTCTTTGCTCAAAAAGATAAAAGTTTGGAATATGAAGTTCCTTGAAAAAAGCCAGAAGGTAGTAGAACAAAATGGTGAATACATTGTTTAATGAAGTTCTTGGTGAAAATGAAATGTGTCTTTTATTTTTACTTAAAAACCGAAGGAGCATTTCAGCCAACCCAATAACAATGGCTACAGTGAAAGTGAAAGTTGCTCAGTCATGTCCGACTCTTTGCAATTCCATGCAGTACAGAGTATGTGAAATTCTCCAGGCCAGAATACTGGATTGGGTAGCTGTTCTCTTCTCCAGGGAATCCTTCACAACCCACGGATTGAATCCAGATCTCCCGCATTGCAGAAGGATCGTTGTTAGCTGAGCCACCAGGGAAGCCCAAGAATAGTGGAGTGGGTAGCCTATCATTTAGCAGATTTCCTAACCCAGAAATTGAAATCTCCTGCATTGTAGGCAGATTCTTTACCAGCTGAGCTACCAGGGAAGTGATACAGCATAAGTACATACAACAACAACAAAAGTAACAATTTTAAATATATTGAGTGCTTCCCTTATATGCCATGGATTATTCTTAATATTTTATGGGTACTACCTGTTTTGGTTCTAACAACAACCCTGTGTGATAGGTATTATTATGTATCCCAGCTCTACTGGTTAAAAAAAAAAAAATGAGGTTCAGAGATATTTACTTGCCATAAGGTAGGATTTGAGCTCATGTCATCTGAACCCATAACATATACTGTTAACCTTATGACCACACTGCAGGCTCTGATTCAGCCAACATTTGTTGAGTGTTTGAATGACTCCTAAGCAATGTTCTAGGCAATCACTCTCATTAATCAACCAGGGTAGGTTGGTTATAGAGGCCATGATCCATTTAGACACAGAAGCAGGGATGTGTTTGAAGTGCTTTTAGAATAGAAATAAGCCCAGGATAATTAGCAGCAGAGTGTAATTAGGAGATCAGGCTTTGATTGTATTATTTGCTTTTCTAAATACTATCTTCTAGTGTTTTCTTTTCTGCGTAATTGTATTTATGGTGAGGTTTTCATAATTAGTATTTTTTTAACTTCTTGACTTAGAAACATTATTTTTTTTTATTAAATTTATTTATTNTAAGTATTTCATTAGTTCCAGTCTGTTTTCATGGAATTTATATGGCAATGATTCTCCATCCTGGCACTTATCATAGTTACCAGTATTTTTTTTTTTTTTAATGCATTTGCCTAGTCTCCACCTATAGGAATTCTGATTCAACTGATTAATAAGCATTCTGAACATCCATATGTTTTAAAACTTTCTTCCTATGTTTCTAATATGCACATTATCTCAATTATTAGTAGTTCCTTTCTTACTGTATTATAAGTACAGTCTTCTCTAAGTATCCACCAGAGATTGACTCTAGGACCTACCCCAGATACAAAAATCCATGAATATTCAAGTCCCAGAGGTGGCCATGTGTATCTGCTGTTACTCATCTACAGTTCAACCTATCATGAAACTTGAAGTACTGTATGTATTTACTGGGGAAAAAATCTGTGTATAAGTGGACTCCTGCAGTTGTAATCTCTATTGACAAAAGTCAACTGTATTCAGTTTGATGTGGAATCATGACTTCATCCTTTGTCAATAGTCTTAATTCCCCTTCTCTTTGGGCCACAAAGCTTTTCAACCATAATTGGGCCCTCACTTCTGCATTTCAACTCTTCTAAATTTCGATTTCATCTCTTTACCATGGGCTTCTCCATTCCACTTTCCTTCTAGTCTCTGATTCTCAAGACTCAGAAAAAACCTCCTTCCTTCTAGACCAGGCTATAGCCTATGAAAGGAGATAATTTATGTATTCATTTTGCCATCTTGAGTGGGGAAACCCCCAAATAATTTAAACTTTGTTGCATTTGTTTTGTCTTGTTTTGTTATTTAATTCAGACTATCACAAAGTCTAGTATGTTAGTATTAGTCACTTAGTCATATTCAACTCTTTGGGACCCCATGGACAGAGCCCACCAGGCTTCTCTGTCCATGGAATTCTCCAAGCAACAGTACTGGAGTAGGTAGCCATTCTCTTCTCCAAAATATCTTCCCCACCCAGGGGTCGAACCCAAGTCTCCTCCATTTCAGGAGGATTCTTTACCATCTGAGCCACTAGAGAAGTCAATTGTCATAATGGACAATATGAATTATCCAATGGAATATACATTTCTTAGAAGTTCTAAAAGTAATTGGTGGGTGAAATTCTGCCAATGTACCATTTTTTCCTTTTTTTTTTTCCTTTTTCCCTTTGGGAATTTCTGTCTTTTAAAAAATACAAGAACACAGAATATAAGCTCTGATTATAAAATACTCAGTTCATTCAGGGTCATAATTCAGCTTCATGATTGCTAGTCATTCAGTCTGAATTTTCTGTCAGATGCTATATTCCAGTTTCTTGTATCCAAAGTACTAAGTGATATAAACCATAAATGTTTATAGGAGCAAGTGAGATTCTTCCCTGTGCCTTGATCACTAAAGTCTGTGTATCACAGCTGAGCACTAAAATGAACACAGGGAACCTCTCCTTTTAGAGTCACAAGTTGACACAACAGCTTAAGACTCATTATAAAAACAAAGACACTGAGATGGGCCTTTAGGCTTTAAAGCCAGTGCCTTTCAGAGTTTAAAAGAAAGGCTCAGATTTATAAGTTCTCCTAAGAATTCAACTCACCCTACTCTGATTTGATTTGCAGATCACCTAGTTAAATCTATCTAATAATTTAAAATGTTCTGGATGTTTCCTGATGAGATACATAGGCTACATCCTGGAAGCATGACAAGTCTTTTAAGACTGATGATTTACCTCCAGAGGATCAGGTCCTCCAAAAAGGGCTTACATTCTTGACCATATAGGAGAAATGGGGATTACTGTTTAATGTGGTGGCCATATTAATGTTTCATAAAGAAGAAGAAGATTAAAAGGACTTTTCTTTTTTTTAAAGGATAAAGGCAGAAAAAGTGAACTGCCTATCTAGCAGAGGGACCAAAATGTTTTTAGCATGTTTAAGGATGATAGACAGATAGAGTGTAGTACTAATATTAAAGAATAATAGATGGTGCAGTTGCAAAGGTATCATCAAACCAAATTCAGAGTGCATATATATTAGATTAAAGCAAGGTTTCTTAACCTTAACATCTGTGACATAAGACCATTGCATGAGACCATTACCTGTTGTGGGGGCTGTTCTGTGCTTTGAAGATTAAAAGAATCACCAGACCAACTGAAGGATTTTGAATGAGGGGGAAAAAAGTGTTTTATGCTTTATGGAGATAATTCTGGTGATAATGTATAGAATATATTGGAAGTAAGAAGATCTCATTTAGGTGCTAAGTTGCAATAAGACAGAGATCCAGAACTAATTGGTGACTCTGAGAAGAGGAGGGCAAAATATTAGTAAGATGGGAGCTAAGTAAACCAGGTTCATCAGAATGATGACTGAGTTTGAGAAGAGAGAAAAGACATGCTGATGGTTTTGAAGACTTACATGGATACAGTGAATACTACTGTATTATTCTTTTTACTCTTCCAGGCAGATTTTATTGTGATTTCTTTCCTTCTACTTTTATCCAAGTACAAGTTAAATATTTCTTCTTGATATGATGGAGAGAATAAGTTACGGTGATTTAGACATATCTATAAGTTAAAGATGGAGAACAATTTGTGTAACCAAGCAGGATGGGATCCTCCTGTGTACAAAGCCTTCCCATGTCCTTGTTTCTTTTTTGTAGCCAAAAGGCTTCAACTTCCTAGACACTCCCTGAGTTCCAAAGGGCAGATTCAAACAGTTACTCCTTGGGAGAGGAAGATGTGAGGGAATGCAGAAAGAATCAGTAGTGCAGCTATGGAGCAGGGTCCTCGTTCCTCCTGGTACTTCCTCAAAGAATACATAACAATCTGATGCAGAGGTCTGAGTTTTTCTATAAGAACTAAGGCCCCTACCCAGGTGGAGGATGGTAATTTTGGACTGAGCATAAACCTGTGGATGCCAGACCAATTGGAACTAGAAGTTTGATTCCTGGACCACCCTATTTGCTCACCACCAACCAAACAGAGGGAGGTCACACACCTTGCAGATAGTTCCCCAAATTTTGCCTATAAATCTCTTCCCCAAAAACCATTGGAGAGTCTGGGTCTTTGGTGCACGAACCACCCATTCTCCTTACTTGGTCCTTGCAAATAGTCTTTCTCTGTTCTAGACACTGAATCTGCTCCAAACTTCCATACATCAATTTGTTTGGAGTCACTATGTGTTGAGCACATCAACTTGGGTTCTGCAAGTTAAAAATTGGAAAATGACAATGTCATAGGTGAAGATCTTCATGTAGAGAGGAAGAAGGAGGCAGGAGGTGGGAGAAGAAACTGTCAGGAGGTAAATAAAGACTCAAGTCAGAGACAGAAAGAAATAAAAACTTTCAAGAAGAGTAAAATAAGCTTCAATATTTGGGACATTAAATATCATATCTAACAAGAAATCAAAATATTTGTGTGAATAAAAGATACAGGCATTTATTGAGTAGCTTTAGGGGCAGGAATTAGATGGATGTGAGCTATGGGAGTTGGTGATGGACAGGAAGGCCTGGTGTGCTGCAATTCATGGGGTCACAAAGAGTTGGACATGACTGAGCGACTGAACTGAACTGAATTGAACCGAATTGAGCTATGGAATTGTGGATGGTTATGAAGAGGCATAAGCTGAGTATTTTTTAAGTACTTCGTTAGAATAAGAAAATAAAGAAATAGAATGCTATTCTGGGAGCAATTCAAGTAAACAATTTCTGGATGTAAGAGAGATCTGCATATATAGGAGGAATGCATAAATGAGAGAAAAACAAATGAAAACTTGAGAAATTAATTCTAAATGTTGTTAAGGGAAGCACACTGATTGAAACCACCCACCCTGGCCAGGCACCATAGTAACCATTTGCATGAGTTGTTTTATGGACAGGAGCTCCTGATAAGGAATACGGAACTAATAGGCCACCACCAATTGGAAAAGTTTGGGAAAGGTCAAAAGGAGACACCGCATATCCGTCCACTTCCCAGAATCCCTCTCACTAGCATCCATCTTGGCTGAGTGATGCGTATGCCACCAGGAAAGATTCTGAACTAGAATGATTGGCCAAAGACCACCGGGAAACTAATCCCATCACCATAAAACCCGAGACTGCTAACCAACTTCTCCTGGGTTCCCTTACCCTACTGCTCTCCACCTGGGTGCCCTTTCCCAATAAAATCTCTTGCTTTGTCACCATATGTGTCTCCTTGGACAATTCATTTCTGAGTGTTATACAAGAGTCCAGTTTCGGGCCCTGGAAGGGGATCTCCCTTCCTGCAACATAAATATTACAGATTTTGGTTAAATGTAGGCCTATCTCTGTGTTTTGTGTAACTGGGAAGAGCCAATTTTTACTCTTCTGTGGTAGATCTGTTTGGGGCACACTTGAATTATTATAATTACACATAATGGCCTGCCTAGGAGAATCCTACCTCTCTGCCTGATTGTTAAGCTGAATTGCCTTTGTTCAGAAAACTGACAACCTATAGATTGCAGGAAGGAATAAATTAACGTATTCCCCTGGATATGAGCTATGGAATGATGGCTGGTTATGTAGAAGCATAAGATGAATACTTTTTCAATATTTTGTTTGAATAAGAACATAAAGAAATGGAATTGTTGCAGGAAGGGGGACCCCTTCCAGGGCTCAAAACTGGGCTCTTGTCTAACACTGAGAAATGAATTTTCCAAGGAGACACACACGCTGACAAAGCAAGATATTTTATTGGGAAAGGGCACCCAGGTGAAGAGCAGTAGGGTAAGGGAACCCAGGAGAATAGCTCTGCCATGGGGCTTGCAGTCTCGGGTTTTTTGGTGATGGGATTAGTTTCTGGGTTGTCTTTAGCCAATCATTCTGACTCAGAGTCCTTCCTGGTGGTGCACGCCTTGTTCAGCCAAGATGGATGCCAGAGAGAAGGATTCTGGGAAGTGGTCAGACATGTGGTGTCTCCTTTTGACCTTTCCTGAACTCTTTCGGTTGGTGGTGGCTTATTACTTGCCTATTCTTTACCAGGACCCCCTGTCATAAAACAACTCATGCAAATGGTTACTATGGTGCCTGGCAAGGGTGGGCAATTTCAGTCAGTGTGCTTCCCCTAACAGAATGCTATTCTGAGAACAATTCAAGTAAACATTTCTGGAGACAAAAAAAATCTACTTATATAAAAGGAATGAATAAATGAAAGTAAACCAATTGAAAACTTGAGAAGTGAACTCTAAATGTTATACATGTTGGTTAAACGTGAGCCTGTCTCTGTGTTGGTGTAACTAGGAAGAGCCAATTTTGATTTTTCTGTGGTAGATCTGTTTGGGGTGCACTTTTGTTATTACTATCACACATAATGGCCTGCCTCAGAGAATCTTGCCCCTCTGTCTGACTGTTAAGCTAAATTTCCTTTGTTCAGAAAACTGACAATCTGTAGATTGCAGGGAGGAAGAAATTAACATATTCCCTGCCTGAGGCTTGCCATTCTAGGAGATACTTGAAAGATTAAATGTCCTTTATATCTTGATTTTTCACCCCCCACCCCCATCTCTGATCCATAAAAGTTGGGATCTGGCATCCAGACCCCAACAAGATGGTTATTTTGAGACATTAGTCTGCCATTTCTCAGTCAGCCTTGCCTCAGCATTTCATCCCTTGGATTCACTGGCTTCTTGTATGGCAAGCAGAGTGAGCTTAGATGTTGAACTTTTGTGTAGACTTTCATAAATGAACTATTTTCTGCTTTAGTATCTTTGAGCTGTGTTAGGAAAAGCATGTCTCCAAAAGGGAAAAGAAGTAACTGTGTTCTCCTAATGTCAAAGTCATGAACAGAATCACATCCACAAGAATTAATAAGACTTGTGTATTTATAGCCAGTGCTTCTGGATGGAGAAAAAGGTGGCAGTTTTCTTTAGTGAACTTTATACTCTGGCCATTTGATTGTCTTTAAATATTTGCCACATTTTTGCAAGAGGCCCTAAACTTTCTCAGTAAAGCTTGTTAACCATATATGCTAAAACATCAGTTTCACAAACCATATTTACCCAATTTGTTTCAAAAAAGCAAAGTAGCAGAAATAACTTATTTATTAGCTCTAAAACAAGAAGCTTTAGTCATTTCAACTGAAATTATTTAATTTGTTTTGGTTTAAACATCAAAATCAGAACTGGTATTAAAATTCAAAGCTTCAACCTTGCCTGTCTATAGCTCACTGAATTTCCTCCTGCCTGTCTCAGATTTCCACTGTTGCTTTCAGCTGGGGAAGGTAAAATATTCAAATAATATGAGATTTGCTCTTTGAGGTAAGTTAAAATTGTGGACAATATAAGCATTATTCATTTAATGCTGTTTTAAGTCAAGGGTGAAAAAGGACAGTAGTTACTAGATGCTATAAAATAATGCAATGCATATTTTGTATGTACAGTCACCCTTTGTATCTGCAGGGAATTGTTTTCAGGAACTCCTGTGGATACCAAAACACGTAGTAGTTTTTCTATTATATAAAATGGTGTAGTACTTGTATATAACCTATACATATCCTCCCATATAATTTAAATCATTTCTAGATTACATATAATACCTAAAGCCATGTAAATGCCATGTGAATAGTACTACTTACAATATAGATGCTGTGTAAATAGATGCTAGCATGGGGTAAACTCAGGTTTTGTTTTTTGGAAGTTTCTGAAAATTTTTTTGGAATAGTTTCTATCATTGATTGGTTGAGCCCATGAAAATAAGACCTCTGGATAATGGAGCCCAATTGTATGGTCATAGCTGTTTTTTGTTTGTATTTAACTTTAAATTTGCATACTTAGTTATTCAACATATGTTCCTTCACCACAGTCTCAAAGAAATCACGCNAATCAGTTAGCTAAACTACCATCAAGAGAAACTAGAAAAATGGAAGAATACTCAACTGAAAGCAAGCAAAAAATTTTAAAAATAAAACAGAAACCAATGAATTTTCTTCAAAAAGAGAACAGAATACAAGAGAGAAAGGCTATGAAACAGAAAAAAAGAAAAAGAAAAAAGGCTTTCTGTACAGATCAAGAACGTTCATATACCTTTAGCTATATCGCAGGTTAGCAATTTGGCTTGTGCTCTGTTTTCTGAAAAAGGAAAAAAAAAATTTTTACTGCAGCATAGCAATTCCTTCTCTCTCATTTATGTGTTGTCTGTGGTTACTTTTATGTTACAGTAATGGGGAAAATTAGGTGCAATAGACATTATGGCCTGTAAGTCCTAAAACATTTTTTATTTAGCTTTTACAGAAAAAAAAAAAGTACCAATCTCTGATACAGACTGACTAATACAAATGAAAAAGACAAAAATTATCACATTGAGGAATAAAAAAAGGTAATAATTACCAACTTTTCAGAATATAAAATATGGGAAAAAATAGGTCAACAAATTAGACAATTTAGGTAAAGCTAATAAAATCTAGGAAGACAGAAATTATTATAACTTACTCAAGACTACAGGAAAACAAAAGAAAAAATTCTAAAAGTTGAACTAATGATTAAAAATATTAGTCAAAGAGAAGCTTTGACTCAGATTGTTTCAGTGATATATTTTACCACTTTATTTGAAGAAGGAATATCATTTGCAAACACTTCCTGCTAATAAGACAACATTTTCCAGCTTATTCTATAAGTCCATTACCTCACACTAAACCAGACAAACTGGAGGAGGAAATGGCAACCCACTCTAGTATTCTTGCCTGGAGAATTCCGTGGCCAGAGGAGTCTGGTGAGCTCCAGTCCATGGGGTCACAGAGAGTCAGACGTGAATGAATGACTAAAACACAAAACAGACAAAGATATCACAGCCAAAGGAGACTACAGACTAACATTTTTTGTATGAGCATAGACATAAAAATCTTTTTA
The DNA here is from genome assembly GCA_006410875.1 of Neotragus pygmaeus. NCBI lineage: Eukaryota > Metazoa > Chordata > Mammalia > Artiodactyla > Bovidae > Neotragus > Neotragus pygmaeus. The sequence goes on from SJYV01041687.1 coordinate 268,347, forward strand.
ACAAAATAGTAACAAAATGAATGTAGCAACATACATAAAAAATTGTATACCATAAAAAGTAGAATTTGTCTTAGGAATGTAAGGTTGGTTTAATGACTAGAAATCAGTTAATGTAATACATGAAGTTAGTATAATAAAGCATATGAATATCTCATCTGATGTAGAAAAATTAACAATAGTTTATATAAACATAATAAAACTTTTAAAAAACTAAGAATATAAGGGAACTTATTTAACCTCCTAAAGACTATCTATAAAAATCTCATTGCTAAAATTTTACTTAATGATAAAAGATTGAGTTCCATCCACTCTAATATAAGAAAGAAGTTCAGGATGCCTGCTCTTGCTACTTTCAATCAATATTTGCTGTTTATAGGCAGTGAAATCATGTTGAAGGAAGAAAGGAAGGAAAGGAGGGAAGAAGAGAGGAGATAAAGTTATCAAGATAGGAAAACAAAAAATCTTTCTACACAGATTAAATAATTCTATATGTGAAAAATACTAATACACAAGAAGAGAAAAATGCTAAAAAAAAAGTCCAAGTTTATTATAGTGGCATAGTATAGCATCAACACATGAAAAATAAAATTAATTTTACCTCTAAACAATGTCAACATTTGTTCACTAACAATCCAATCCAAAATAATATTAAGGAAACAATTCCATTAGCAATAGTTTCCAAGAAGAAAAAGAAATTTAAAATAAATTAAATAAAACAAATTAAAATATAGATGAAAAATGACAAAACATTGCTGAGAAAAATTTAAACAAAGGTAAAAGAAAAATATTTCATGATTACAGTTGGGAAGAATAAAAATTTCAAAATCAGCTATTTTCTACAAAACAATCAACAAATTCAGCATACTTCATATCAATTATCAGTTGAGTTCAGTTCAGTGTCTCAGTCGTGTCCGACTCTTTGTGATCCATGAACTGCAGCATGCCAGGTCTCCCAGTCCATCACTAACTCCTGGAGGTTACTCAAACTCATGTCCATTAGGTTGGTGATGCTATACAACCATCTCATCCTCTGTCATCTCCTTTTCCTCCTGCCTTCAGTCTTTCCCAGAATGAGAGTCTTTTCAAATGAGTCAGTTCTTCACATCAGGTGGCCAAAGTATTGGAGTTTCAGGTTCAGCATCAGTCGTTCCAATGAATATTCAGGACTGATTTCCTTTAGGGTGGACTGTTTGGATCTCTTTGCAGTCCAAGGGACTTTCAATAGTCTTCTCCAACACCACAGCTCAAAAGCATCAATTCTTGGGCACTCAGTCTTTTCCATGCCTTCTTCCATGAGATCTCCTACCCACGGATGGAACTCGCACCTCTTATGTCCGCTGCATTGGCAGGAGAGTTCTTTCCCACTAGTGCCACCTGGGAAACTCCAGCTATATATCAACTTATATCAACTATAATGGCTTTCATATAAAAAAAAAAAAAGAAGAAGAAGGTAAGAAAAAAAAAAAAAACAGAAAATACAGAGTGTTGGTAGGCACATAGAAAAACTGGAAACCTCAAGTATTGTCACTAGGAATGTTGAATGGTACAACTATAATGGAAAACATTTGATAAACTTTCAAAATTCTAAAGATAAATTTTTCATATGACCCATCAATTATATCTTTAGGAATTTATTTGGCCTTTTTAGGGGAGGAGGGGTATGCCCACAGGCTTCATAGCAGCACTATTCACTGTAGTCAAAAACATTAGGACAGTCGTTATCTTGTAAATGAGTAAACAAAATATGGCATATTCTTGCAATAAAAATGAACCAACTACTGATAAGATAGATACATTTCAAAAGTACTATGAATGAAAAAAGCTAGACATAGAAATATTGATATGAAGCTTCAACTGTATTGATATGGAAACATTTTTTCAGCTGAGTAATGTGTATATATGGTTGCTCAACATATTTTTCAATATATCATTTTAAGTATTTTATAATATCAAAAATTTCAAATTGTAAAAAAGAAACAAGCAATGAGAAATACTAATAATAAAGGGGAGGATAATAAAGCATACCCTCTCCTTTTATAAGAAAATAATATCACAAAATCTCTAATTTTTCCTAAATTCATCTATAAAGTTAATAAATTCCTAATTAAATTGACAACAGGATTTTTAAAGAACTAGAGTAACTATTCTGGGAATTCCCTAGTGGTCCATTGGTTAGACTCTGTGCTTTCACTGCTGAGGGCCTGGGTTCTATCCCTGGTAGGGGAACCAAGGACCCACAAGCCATGGGGGTGCAGCCAAAAAAAGAAAAAGAAACAGTTTTTTTTTTTTTTTTAAGAACTAGAGTTATTATTGTTAATAAATATAAATAAAAGCTCAGCTCATTAATAGGCAGGAAAATTCTGGTATAATCAAAGAGCTGTGAGCAGAAATTAGCCCTGCTTGATACCAACTCCAACTATATAGCTACAGCAGTTAAAAATAGCATGCTAGTGTATAAATAAATGAAACATTACAGAAACAAATGGAAAGTCCAGAAATATACTTAAGTAAATATAGGAACTGAGCATATAAAAGTGGTAATGAAACTTACAGTGGTTTAAATGTACTCTATTAAATAAATGTTGAGGCATTTAATAGATATCTAGAAAATTAATTCACATAGAAAATTAATTCCAGATGAAACAATTATTAAAGGTAAAATATAAAATACTTTAGGTAAAAATATAAGATCTTTATGATCATAACATGAAGAACTTTTTTCAAAATTTAGTGGAAATTCAAAATTATTGAAGATTTATGAATTTGAATTTTTAAAAGGATTTTACATATGTAAAAATCACTCAGTTAAAATATAAATTTAAAGTAGATGAAGATATTTTTAATCATAGTACAGATGAGTTGATAACATCTTAAATAGTTTTATGAGTTGATAACATCTTAAATAGTTTTATGAGTTACTAGGACCATTTAATAAACTCTTTAGGAAAATGGCAAATGACGTGAATAAACAAGTCAGAAAATGAAACACAAGTGGCTCTGGGTAGCTGAATAAAAATCACAGTTTCATTCAAACTAAGAAATGTTCAAATTAAAATTATTATGGGATATCAGTTTTGGTTAGAGTAATAAATTTCAAACAAATTTATAGTACACTCCATGGTTTAATAGGGAAACAAAAATTCTCTTACATTCCTACAATGTAAAATGATTATTCTCTGTTGGGGCAGTTCAGCAACACTTATCTACATTTAAAATGCACACAAACTTTAGCACAGCACTTGGATTTCCATGAATGTGTCCTGCTAATATCAATACTATATGCAGAATAATGAATGTACAGGTTGCATATTGAGTATGTGTGTGTATTAGCAAAAATGAAAGTAATCTAAATGTCCAGCAATGTACTACTTGTTTAAGGATTGTATGGCAAATACATATAACTAGATATCATGCTTCTGTGAAAAAGAAGGAGAAATCCATGTACTGAGGTGGACAAATCTCCAAGGTATATAATACAAATTAAAATAAAGCAGAAGATAAGACTACTTGTATAGGCAACATTGGATTAAAAAATACAGTTCATATTCTATATTTTAAGTATCCCTGGATGGATACAAGAAACCAACAGCAAGAGTTACCCTGATAAAAGGCATGTTTGGGAGATGGTCAAGGACCTTAGAAGGATACATACATTTTACTATATATTTTTTTCTATTAATAAAGTTTTTTGGTTTGAATGCTCAGAGAAATAAATGATGTTCACTTGTATGTAAAGCTTCTGGTTCAGTAATATATCTATTTGTATAGTATCAGTTTTATGAAATGTTCATATATGACTTAAGAAATTAATTTAAATATATACAGGATGGATGATAGAATAGGACTTTTAGTCTTCCATTTTTTAATATCTCTTTTTTAAGATTAGCTAATTAATAATTTTTGGCTCCATTGGGTCTTTGTTGTGGGCTTTCTCTAGTTATGGTAAGCAAGGGTTACTCCATTGTTGCAGTGTGAAGGCTTTTCATTGCAGTGGCTTCATTTGTGGAGCACAGACTCTAGGTTCATGGGCTTTGGTAGTTGTGATTTTCAGGCTCCAGAGCGAGAGCTAAGTAGTAGTTGCCCCCCAGTGTGTATAATTTTCCTGGACCAGAGATCAAACCCATGTCCCCTGTATTGGCAGGTGGATTATTAACCACTGAATAACCAGGGAAGTTTTAGTCTCCTGTGTTTGGTTACAATTATTAGTCTAAGAAAAAAACAAGTTCTGCCAAATATTCCAAAGCAAACTGCTAGACCACTGATGATGGAGTTACATTAACTTATATGATCATTTATTTATTAAAGGCATTAATTACCTGTACTGTTGTTGCAAAAGTTTTCCCAATTTTTCACCTGTCTTTGACTTTGTTTTTTTAGGAGACTGGCAGCTCTCAGGTGTTAGGTTTTTTCCAAACTGTTGTGGGCTACTATGGCCCTCATCTCCCATAATCTCTCCTCAGCAACACAAGGGAAGATTTCCCTTCACCTTGATACACATATAGGGAGTTTTAAGGAAAACCTTTCAAAAATTCATCTTTGCCCCTCGGAGTTTTGGAGTGCGAAACTATGCCATGTAGAACCCCTAAGCAATCTATTTTTGAGAGGATGGCTCAAGAGTCTGAAGGGGGTTTCTGGGGAGCTAGGGACATTTCTAACTATTCTGGGGATAGGTAAATGTTTGTTTTATAATGGGCTCACAGAGTCCACTTTATAATCATATAAAACTTTTATTACAATTTTTATAATTTTAATATGTTTGTTTTATAATATCACAGATGGAAACTTGATTGGGTCACTTTAAATACTGGGTTGGCCAGAAAGTATTTTTTAAATTTTTCTGTAAGATAGTATGGAAAATCCAATCGAATTTTTTTTTTTTTTTTTTGGCCAGTCGCAATAGAACTTGCATTTTGAAAAGAACTGCATCATCTTGGAAAGAGCAATTCTCAACAGTTAACTTCAACAAAAATTGTCTGTCCGATGAGGTAAGCTTTCAGATCTAGGAGCACGCAGATTATTTGTAGCCATCACAGAAGAGGTCAAGAAACTACCCATTTCAGGGAGCTTCAGAAACTATGAAGCAAAGAATCTTCATTCAGAATCCAGAATGCATAGGAGATCCTACCTGTTCAAACAATCTTGCTAGGAGCCAACCCAAAAAGCACTGGAGATCCTGACAGAGGCAGTGAAGAACCCAGAAGGTTACCAACAGGGACAGTTGTTAACACTTCTACGTGGCTTCCCTTGTAGTTCAGTGATAAATAATTTGCCTGCCAATGCAGGACACATGGATTTGATCCCTGGTCTGGGAAGATCCCACATGCCAAGGGACAATTAAGCCCATGCACCACAACTATTGAGCCTGGCTCTAGTCTCCACAACTGCTGAAGTCCACAAGCCCCAAAGCCTATGCTCTGCATCAAGAGAAGCCACTTCAGTGAGAAGCTAGTGCACTGCAACTAGAGAATAACTACTGCTGGCTAACTCTAGAGAAAACCTCATGCAACCAAAAAGACCCAGCACAGCCGAATATATATATATATATATATACACACATATATAACTGATCTGAAACTTTAAAATATACACACACTCCAGGGAGGCAGGAACATGGAGCCCAATATCCCGGGTCACCAGGCAGAAGCTGGAGCCCTGGTGGGTCTGTCAAACTGGAGATGGGGCCACAGAAGAAATGTCACCTGCGACATAAAGAAGGGCAAGAAATACCATGTAGTTTTTCCTTCCCCTTGATCTTAATATTATTCTGATATTTTCCACTGGTCAAGGCCTGAGTGTCAGAGGTCACCCCTTTGCTAGATGTAGAGTCACTAAGTGCCAGCTATCCAGAACTTCAGAGCAAAGTGGAAGGTGGAGGAATGTATGTGAGACAAAAGTGCTCAAAGGCTCTCATTAGTCAGATGAGCCATTCCTGCAGTGCCCAGCACACAAGGGAGACAAAAATCTCAAGGTAGAAGATAGAGAAGCCAATTATTTTCATCACCTATCCTTCTCACTCTGAAATCTCCTCTCCACACAAAGCCTCTTCTCAGGGTATCTAATCAATGCAATATTCAGCAGGCTGTCAAGAATGCCCTAAGTCTGATCTGGCCCACAGTGTCACCAAATCCCAGCCTCTGTACACCACTCATACTGAATTGAATCTCAGAGACAGAGTTTTGGATGAAGCAGAAAAGAATAGCTTTATTGTTTTCCAGACAAGGGAATCACAGTGGGCTAATGCCCTCAAGAGTATGTGTCCTGATCTGGAGGGCGTAGTGAGGAGTTTTATAGTAATGGTTAAAGGGGGTGTGATCAGCTCATCTGATTGGTGATAAGGGGGTCAGCATCATAAGCACTCTGATTCCAACCAGCCTAGGGTCTATATGTTTTGATTAGCAGTTTTCATCTGGTGGAGTGTCTCATTTCATTTCAGTCCCTCCTTCATGTCCAACTCTTTGTGATCCATTGACTGCACCACTCCAAGCTTAACTGACCAACACCAACTCCTGAAGGTTGCTCAAACTCATGTCCATTGAGTCAATGATGCCACCCAACCATCTCATCCTCTGTCATCCCCTTCCCCTCCTGCTTTCAATCTTTTCCATCATCAGGGTCTTTTCCAATAAGTCAGTTCTTTGCATCAGGTGGCCGAAGCATTGGAGTTTCAGCATCAGTCCTTCAAATGAATATTCAGGATTAATTTCCTCTAGGATTAACTGGTTTGATCTCCTTGCAGTCCAAGGGACTCTCAAGAGTGTTCTCCAACACCATAGTTCAAAAAGCATCAATTCTTCAGCTCTCAGCTTTCTATATGGTCCAACTCTTCATCAATACCTTACAATTGGAAAAACCATAGCTGTGACTACATGTAACTTTGTCACCAAAGAAATGCCTCTGGTTTTTAAAAACACTGTCTAGGTTTGTCATAGCTTTCCTATCAAGGAACAAGTGTCTTTTAATTTCATGGCTGTAATCACCATCTGGAGTGATTTTGGAGTCCAAGAAAATGAAGTCTGTCACTGTTTCCATTATTTCCCCATCTATTTGACATGAAGAGATGGGACCATGATCATTTCTTGAGTTTTGAGTTTTAAGCCAGATTTTTCACTCTCCTGTTTCATTTTCATCAAGAGGCTCTTTAGTTTTTCTTCACTTTCTGCCATAAGGGTCGTGTCATCTGCATATCTGAGGTTATTGATATTTCTCCCAAAAATCTTGATTCCAGCTTATGCTTCATCCAGCCTGGCATTTCTCATGATGTACTCTGCATAGAAGTTAAAAAAGCAGAGTGAAATTATACACGCCTGATGTAATTATTTCCCAATTTAGATCCAGTTCATTTTTCCACGTATGGTTCTAGCTATTGCTTCTTGATCTGCATACAGATTTCTCAGGAGGCAGGTCAGGTGGTCTGATATTCCCATTTATTTCAGAGTTTTCCTCAGTTTGGTGTGATCCACACAGTCAAACGCTTTGTCATAGTCAATAAAGCAGAAATAGATGTTTTTCTGAAAGTCTCTTGTTTTTTTGATGATCCAACAGATGACAATTTGGTCTCAGCTTCCTCTGCCTTTTCTAAATCCATCTTGAACATCTGAAAGTTCACAGATCACATACTGTTGACGTCTAGCTTGAAGAATTTTGAGTATTACTTTGCTAGAGTGTGAGTTGAGTGCAATTGTGTAGTAGTGTGAACATTCTTTGACGTTGCCTTTCTTTGGGATTGGAATGAAAACCGACCTTTTCCAGTCCTGTGGCCCCTGCTGTGTTTTCCAAATTTGCTGGCATATTGAGTGAAGCACTTTCACAGCATCATCTTTTAGGATTTGAAATAAGTCAGCTTGTGTTCCATCACCTACACTAGCTTTGTTCGTAGTGGTGCTTCCTAAGGCCCACTTGACTTCATATTCCAGGATGGCTGGCTCCAGGTGAGTGATTGCACCATTATGGCTATCATCTGAGTCTTTAAGATTTTTTCTGCATAGTTCTTCTGTGTATTCTTCCCACCTCTTCTTAATATTTTCTGCTTCCGTTAGGTCCATTCCATTTCTTTCTTTTATTGTGCCCATCTTTGCATGAAAATTTCCCTTGTTGATCTCTAATTTTCTTGAAAAAATCTCTAGTGTTTTCATTCTACTGTTTTCCTCTGTTTGCATTTACCATTGAGGAAGTCTTTCTTATCTCTCCTTTCTATTCTTTGGAACTCTGCATTCAAGTGGGTATATCTTTCTTCTCCTTTGCCTTTCACTTCTCTACTTTTCACAGTTACAATGTCACGAACCTCCATCCATATTTCTTCAGTCTGTCTCTCTATCAGATCTAATCCCTTGAATCTATTTGTCACTTCCACTGTATAATCGTAAGGTATTTGATTTAGGTAATATCTGAATGGTCTAGTGGTTTCCCCTACTTTTTTCAATTTAATTCTGAATTTGGCAATTAGGAGTTCATGATCTGAGCCACAGTCAGCTCCCAGTCTTATTTTTGCTGACTGTATAGAGCTTCTCCATCTTTGACTGCAAAGAATATATTCAATTTGATTTTGGGATTGACAATCTGGTGATATCCATATGTAGAGTCATCTCTTGTGTTGTTTGAAAAGGATGTTTGCTAAGATCAGCGCATTGTCTTGGAAAACTCTGTTAGCCTTTGCTCTGCTTCATTTTGTACTCCAAGATTAAATTGCCTGGTATTCCAGGTATCTCTTGACTTCCTTCGTTTGCATTACAGTCCCCTATGGTGACAAGGACATCTTTTGTGGGTTTTGGCAGGAGTATACTTTCTGTTTAAACAACATAGGAATGTGTGTCAGGCCATATTCCGTATCTTTCAGGGAACTGTGTATTTGGTGATTTTACCATGTGGCAGATTTTTGTCAAAATTATTATCTGTCCCCTAGCCCATTGGCTATTCTTTGTTTCTACATCTTCACATTTCCCAGTCTTTAACTCCTGAGTCATCCTTTTACCTCAAAAGACAACAACATAAAGCATTGTAAACAGTTTTAAAACTACACCAAATGCAGGCTCTGTGCCACATGTTCTGGTTCTAGTCACTAGACAGCTCACCAGCAATAATAACATTTTTCCTAACAAAAGAAAGTAGAACTAGGAAGTTCAAGGATTCTGCTTCAAATATGGATGTGTTTTCATTGATACTAATAAGTTCACTTAAGTTGTTTAAGCTCTCAGAAATGAAATGTGCTTGTCGGTACTTGGGGATAACCAAGTCAAACAAAGTTCATCCCCCTACTTGGGACCAGGAAGATGCCTAATGACTACTGGTCTCTTTCCACAATTTTATTAATTAGAATATTCTCAATCTTCTCTCCATCTATGAGAAACTCAATTATTGGATAAAACCCAACTTAAGTCTCTTTTTCAAGATTAAATCTCTGATGAGTCTTATTTATCCATACATCTCTTTTCCCCATTTGTTTTTGTTCAGTCGCTCAGCCATGTCCCACTCTTTTCAACCCCTTAGACTGTAGCACACCAGGTTTCCCTCTCATTCACTATCACCAGAGTTTGCTCAAACTCATGTCTATTGAGCCAATGATGCCACCCAACCATCTCACCCTCTGTTACTCCCTTTTCCTCCTGTACTCAATCTTTTCCAGCATCAGGGAATGTTCCAAAAGATTGGCTCTTCACATCAGGTGGCCAAGGTACTGAAGCTTCATCTTCAGCATCAGTCCTTCTAATGAACATTCAGGGTTGATTTACTTTAGGATTGACCTGTTTGATCTCTTGCCATCCAAGGGATTCTTAAGAGTCTTCTCCAACATCACAGTTTGAATGCATCAATTCTTTCATGCTCAGTCTTTTTTGTGGCCCAACTCTCACATCTGTATGTGACTACTGGAAAAATCATTGCTTTAACTATATGGACCTTTATTGGCAAAGAAACACCTCTGCTTTTTAATAACACTGTCTAGATTTGTCATAGCTTTTCTTCCAAGAAACAAGCATCTTTTAATTTCATGATTACAGTCACCATCCACAGTGATTTTGGAGCCCATGCTTCTTCCATGTGGTAGTTATTCAATATATTCAACATGAAGGTTATAGAGGATAAACTGTGGAAGAGGTGACTTCACTCACAGAGTGGGTTTCAATCTGCATAAGATGCTTGAAACCAAGTATGGTACACATTAGGCACTAGATAGAGCTTGGATATTGTGATCATTTGGATGTACAGGTAAGCTTTTAGATCTCCTGTTAAGTAACTAAAATACACTCAAGTGTGATTTGTTACTGGGGGAATTTTATATTTATTTGTATTCATTCATTCATTTTGAAAGATTCTCTTCCACTACATTTACCACAACAGAGAAGTTCATATGCACAAAAATAACTTCAAAGATTCAGCCCCCAAAATACCTCAAACAGGCTATTTTGTAGATGGTTTTCCTAAAATAAATGACAGCCTGAATTGAATCCCATGGGAAAATGGAGATCTTATCTATGACAGTGTATCTATATGTATTAAAAATTACCTTTGTATATTGACTATNAAATAATTTCAAAGATTCAGCACCCAAAATACCTCAAACAGGCTATTTTGTAGATGGTTTTCCTAAAATAAATGACAGCCTGAATTGAATCCCATGGGAAAATGGAGATCTTATCTATGACAGTGTATCTATATGTATTAAAAATTACCTTTGTATATTGACTATCTTTGTGTACATTCCTTCCTCACATAATAAAGATTAGGAAAATAACTTTCATCTATATAGCATATATTTTATTTTTTGCGGAAAAGGAAATGAATAAACTTATGTTTTAATATATGTTTGACCTGTTTTCTTTACTATGTATTCTTATAAAGAGATTTGGTCCCCGAATTGACTCTAGTAAAGTCTACATAGTCCTGACATATGGTGTCTTTCACACTTCAGACAGGCTGCAAAGGAGAGAAATCAATTACAGATTGGTTACCCTGGCAGATGCCCTAACCTTAGTGAGCCATCAGCTACTAATTGACAGGTGTTCAGCCTCACATCTCACATTTGTCTCCCTTTTACCTGGCCCATGGTATTGTTCTTAAAACAAAAACTTCATATATCCACATTACAAAGAAGCCACAATTTTAATTGCCTTGGCTTGTGCTTTTCAGGTCCTCTAGTGAACACCTGTCATTTTTAGACCAATAGAGTTTAAAGCACTGTTTGTTCATTTTGCTTTCCTTTCCCCCTTTCTAAATAAAGGTTATATCACTACCCACTCCTCAATACACCCCCCCTCCCGACACTCCTCTACCACCAAAGACACATACAGCCAGGCTGTTTTATGTCCAATTTGTTTGACAGAGGTCATTAATTTTATTGCTTGTGTTTCAAAAAGTAGTTCCTGGGCTATTTACATACTTGATATTAACACCTAAGAAGATGAATGTGCTGAAGATATAAAGTAGAAAGTAAATTGTGTTTCTTGTCGCCTTCTAAATATAATTCATGGCTTAGAAAAGATCTTTATGGTTCATGATCAAATATCTCCTTGTTGTTACATTTGATGTTTGCTGCAGTAACACTGAACATCTTTGGGTCTTTTTATTCCAAGACATTTAGCTTCCTGGTGGATATTGGTACTAAAGGTGAAATTATTACAATTCATCTTAGTAGGTGTAATGCCTCTTTGAATTAACTGATATGAATGTAATGAGTTGCAAAAGATTTTCTTTTTTTTTTAATTTTATTTTACTTTACAATACTGTGTTGGTTTTGGCATACATTGACATGAATCTGCCACGGGTGTAATCAAGCCCCCAATCCTGAACCCCCCTCCCACTTCCCACTCCGTATCATCTCTCTGGGTCAACCCAGTGCACCAGCCCCAAGCATCATGTTTCCTGCATCGAACCTAGACTGGCACTTCATTTCTTACATGATATTACACATGTTTCAATGCCATTCTCCCAAATCATCCCACCCTTGCCCTCTCCCTCAGAGTCCAAAAGTCCATTCTATACATCTGTGTCTCTTTTGCTGTCTCACATACAGGGTCATCATTACCATCTTTCTAAATTCCATGTATATGTGTCAGTATACTGTATATGTGTTTTTATTTCTGGCCTACTTCACTCTGTATAATCAGCCCCAGTTTCATCCACCTCCTTAGAACTGATTCAAATGTATTATTTTTAATGGCTGAGTAATACTCCATTGTGTAAATGTACCACACCTTGCTTATCCATTCATCTGCTGATGGACATCTAGGTTGTTTCCATGTCCTGGCTATTATAAACAGTGCTGCAATGAACATTGGGATACATGTGTCTCTTTCAATTCTGGTTTCCTTGGTGTCTATGCCCAGCAGTGGGATTGCTGGGTCATAAGGCAGTTCTATTTGCAATTTTTTAAGGAATCTCCACACTGTTNCATGTCCTGGCTATTATAAACAGTGCTGCAATGAACATTGGGATACAAGTGTCTCTTTCAATTCTGGTTTCCTTGGTGTATATGCCCAGCAGTGGGATTGCTGGGTCATAAGGCAGTTCTATTTGCAATTTTTAAAGGAATCTCCACACTGTTTTCCATAGTGGCTATACTAGTTTGCATTCCCACCAACAGTGTAAGAGGGTTCCCTTTTCTAACCACTGGACCTCCAGGGAAGTCCCTACATCACGTTCTTAAAAACTGCAATCAAAGAATGCTCTCAATGATTATGTTAAAATTGATTTAATGATTACCATTCAACTGAAATGCTAATGTCAGGAAGAAGCTGCAAATATAGCAAGAGTTTATACTACTAACAAAAATGCTTCAGAGTCACACCTGGTCATACTTTTGTAGCAAAGGGAATTTCAAATAAAAGAGGTTTGTTAATGCTCTTTTATTTAAAATAAATGACATGAGTCTGGATTAATGATTTGCATGGTGATCACTCCACTTGTATTGGGAGCCAATTAAGATTCTATTGGCCTTTTCCTTGTACCAACCAGTGTTGCACAGTGTAGGAAGCACAAGGACTGGACAGGTCACATTCTGATGTACTGAAACTTTGAGTGATTACAAAGTACAGAAGTCCCATGAAGAAAGATCATTCCCTGCTGTGTCCCTTGTCTTCAAAAGTTGTAATCAGATTATCAGCTGTAAGAATATTTTCCCCCTTGGTTACCAAACAATGAAGCTTTTATAATAGCAGATCAGCCTGGAATAGCATCAGCCAACATTAATAAGTTAAAGGCACCACAGGGGCAAGAGAAGAATTGGTAGGATTGCTGATCTTGTTTATTCTCCATGTTAGTTTTTTTTTCTTTCTTCTAGGTTCATTTCCAGACAATCTCTTTCATTTCTTGTGTGTTCATCTTTGCAGTACAAAATGCCTTAGTGGTAGCAGAAAGTAATTAGCACATAGAGCCTGGAATCTCAACTTCTAAATTTTATTAATGAGCCGATTTGAGTTCCCCTTTATCTTTTAACTGACCCCAGGAGCATTAATGAAAAGTATATAAATATGAATACAGGTGTAGTAATAAAGGAGAATTATCAGTCACCCTTAATTTAATTGGGATCACCTTAGCCTTTAGTAGGGTAATAGGGTAGTACTGCCACCCAAAATCATTCAAGACTACATTGCTCACTAATTAACTCACTTAAAAAAATTAAATGACCTTTAAAAAATGAGTAAAACAGGATCTGTTAGGAACCATTAAAATATATATTTGTGAAATAGCATTGGTAGAATATTTAATCATAGAGTCTCAGAGTTTTGAGGGGCCTTAGTGATTCATTTCCTACAACCTCTACACATGAATCTCCTGAAACACCCTCTTGGTACAGACTTTCTGAGACTCTAGTAACTGGAAGTAATTTCACTGTGTCTGACACACGAAAATCTTTTACCTAATTTCATTAATTCTTAGATTCTTTGTATGAAAAATACCCTGTAGAAATAGCATAATGACTGGGAACAATATTTCACTTTTTTGAATAAAGGTGCAATTTATTCAACCCAGTACTTGAGGCATGTGCATTTAAACTCTATTACGACTACTTTTGGCACATAAAGAAACACAAAGCATTGTTGTGCTGCCTTTGAAGAGTTGTAATCTGGGATCTAGGAAGAAACATACATCATCCAAATTAAACACATTTGCTAAGAATTATGAGTAACCATGCACAATTAACAAAAATAGACATAACTGCAAATCAAGCCAGTGGGCATGGCATCCCTTATTCCTTAGGAAAATCTTCCACATTAAAGAAGCTTTCAAAATGACGATTTTACATAGGAAATCCACAGGTTGTTTTTATTTAGGAGACATACCAAGCAGCTCACTGCCTTTGTTGTATATGTTAGTTGGAATGCTTTAACAATGCTCGTGATTTTGGCTGTTATCTGCTGTATCAGAAATGGANTCACTTATTTATCTTTTGTGTGTCTGTGTATGAGAAAATTTGATTTCTATTTTCTTAGAAAAGTTCAATTATACAATACAGTGTTATAAGCTTTATTTTTAAAGCTTTTCCTTAGGGGGTACTGCCCCATCACAGCTTATGGGATCTTAGTTCCCTGATCAGAGATGGAACCGACATCCTCAGCAGTGAAAGCACATAGCCCTAATCACTGGACCACCAGAAAATTCTCTATAAACTTTAGTCAGCATTGGATCATTGAATACCTCAAATTAATTCATAGTAAAAGTTTAGACATTTTTACCAATCTCTTCTTATTTCTCTCATCCCTATAGATGACAACCATTTTTCTTCTTGGGGTGGCAGTGAGGAGATACCCTCGTCCAAGCTAAGGAGCAGCAGCTGTGCTTGGCTGGAGCAGCCATGAAGAGATACCCCACGAACAAGGTAAGAGAAACCCAAAGAAGACGGTAGGCTTTGCAAGAGGGCATCAGAGGGCAGACACACTGAAACCATAATGACAGAAAACTAGTCAATCTGATCACACGGACCACAGCCTCGTCTACCTCAATGAAACTAAGCCATGACCTGAGGGGCCACCCAAGACGGGTGGGTCATGGTGGAGAGGTCTGACAGAATGTTGCCCACTGGAGAAGGGAATGGCAAACCACTTTACTATTCTTGCTTTGAGAACCGCATGAACAGTATGAAAAGACAAAATGATAGGACACTGAAAGAATAATTCCCCAGGTCGGTAGGTGCCCAATATGCTACTGGAGAGCAGTGGTGAAATAACTACAGAAAGAATGAAGGGATGGAATCAAAGTAAAACAATACCCAGTTGCAGATGTGACTGGTGATAGAAGCAAGGTCCAATGCTGTAAAGATCAATATTGCCTAGGAACGTGGAATATCAGGTCCATGAATCAAGGCAAATTGGAAGTGGTCATCAGGAGATGGCAAGATTGAACGTCAACATTCTAGGAATCAGTGAAATAAAATGGCCTGGAATGGGTGACTCTAACTCAGATGACCATTATATCTACTACTGCGGGCAGGAATACCTTAGAAGAAATGGAGTAGCCATCATGGTCAACAAAAGAGTCCAAAGTGCAGTTCAGTTCAGTTCAGTTCAGTCACTCAGTCGTGTCTGACTCTTTGCGATTCCATGAATTGCAGCACACCAGGCCTCCGTGTCCATCACCAACTCCCGGAGTACACTCAGACNGGTCAACAAAAGAGTCCAAAGTGCAGTTCAGTTCAGTTCAGTTCAGTCACTCAGTCGTGTCTGACTCTTTGCGATTCCATGAATTGCAGCACACCAGGCCTCCGTGTCCATCACCAACTCCCGGAGTACACTCAGACTCATGCCCATTGAGTCAGTGATGCCATCAGCCATCTCATCCTCCGTCGTCCCCTTCTCCTCCTGCCCCTAATCCCTCCCAGCATCAGAGTCTTTTCCAATGAGTTAACACTTCACATGAGGTGGCCAAACTACTGCAGTTCAGCTTCAGCATCATTCCTTCCAAAGAAATCTCAGAGTTGATCTCCTTTAGAATGGNTCTTCCTTCAATGTCTGCACTTCCTCGTCTGCAAAACTGAAGAGTAAGATCAAATTATTGCTGAAGTCACTTACATCTTTGCCATTTTAAAATTCACTAATTCAGAGAAATGACAAGGACAGTTAAAATGCAATATTCAGAAAATAGACAAATGGAGCAAAATGAGAAAAGTATTCTATGAGTCAAACAAGAAATTCAGTGTATTCTTGTTATTGCAAAATGACGACAAAATGCAGATGTATGAAAGAGAGACTGAGAAAAAACATTATGCAGAGAAACTGATATGTATTTATGAGACAGTTGAATTTTTCTTAGAAACTCAAGGAGCCAAACTTACTGGTAAAAGAAGATAATCATGAATATTCTGCAGCTTCACATTCGTAGTAGTGTTCATGAGATAAAACTCACAATGCTGAATGCCTAACCTGAAGGGGGAAAAAGTCTATGAATATAAGAAGGGCTTATCACTTATTCATTCATTCAACAAACATTTTGCTTCTACATTTTTAAGAATGAAATACATGCTCCCAGTTGACAATGACTCACAGTCTAGAAATTAATGATTGCAACAGTATGGCAAAAGTCAAAAAATCAGTGACACATGTAATATTATAGGACAGAGGAAGAGTACTTAAACCAAGAAGTATGAAAATATTTCCAAGAGGAAAGAAAACTGAATCTTGAAGGAAGAAAAGAACTCACTGAGAGGACAAGAAGAGGATGCTTGTTTTAGGAAAAAAGAGAACATATGACCTGAGAAAATAAAACTGAAAAAAATATGTTTGACTTAATTTGAGGATTCAAGGTTATCACAGGTGAGATGGTGGTGGTTGTTATTTTTCAGCTGCTAAGTCATGTCAATGCTTTGCAAGCCCATGGACTGAAGCATGACAGGCTACTCTGTCCTCCACTATCTACCTGGGTTTGCTCAAATTCATGTCCATTGATTCAGTGGTGTTATCTAACCATCCCATCTTCTACTGCCCCCTTCTCCTTTTGCCTTCAGTCTTTTCCAAAATCCAAATAAGCCAACTATTAATGTCAGGTAGCCAAACTATTGGAGCTTCAGTTTGAGCATCAGCCCTTCCAGTGAATATTCAGGGTTGATTTCCTTTAAGATTGACTGGTTTGATCTCCTTGCTGTCCAAGGGACTCTCAAAAGTCTTCTCCAGTACCACAATTTGAAATCATCAATTCTACAACACTCAGCATTCTTTATGGACCAAATCTCACATTGATACATGACTACTGGAAAAGCCATAGCTTTGACTATATGCATCTTTGTCATCAAAGTGACATCTCTGCTTTTTAATACACTGTCAAGGTTTGTCACAGCTTTCCTTCAAAGGAGCAAGTGGCTTTTCATTTCATGGCTGCAGTCACCATTCACAGTGATTTTGTAGCCCAAGAAAGTAAAATCTGTCACTGCTTCCACTTTTTCCCTTTCTATATGCCATGAATTGATGGGGAAAAAATGCCCTGATCTTAGTTTTTTAAATGTTGAGTTTTAAGCCAGCTTTTTCACGCTTCTCTTTTACCTTCATCAAGACACTTTTTATTAGTTCCTCTTCACTTTCTGCCATAAGAGTGCATCGTCTACCTATCTGAGGTTGTTGATATTTCTTCCAGTGATCTTGAGTCCATCTTGTGAATCATCCAGCTTAGTATTTTGCATGATGTACTCTGTGTATAAGTTAAATAATCTGGGTGACAATATACAGTGTTGCCGTACCCCTTTCTGAATTTTGAACCAGTCCATTGTTCCATGTCTGGCTGTAACTGTTACCTCTTAAAATGGTGGGTATATATGGAGAAAGAAGTCTGGAAACCCAAGACATGAGGCATGTCCCACTTGGTTTTGTGTTTCTTGCAAAGTGGTTGGTGCTAAATTCTGGAAACTACAATATGGCACAGAAGAATTTGGGACAAGGGAGTACCAAGGCCAGAGTTGGGGATTTTGGAGGTTGGAAGCAACAGGACAAGTTAAAAAGGATGATTCTAATAATGCACAAAGCAAGCTATGAAAAATCCAAGGCAAGGGAATGGAGATGAAAAAAAAATAACGATAGCATCAAAGAAAATATGGAAGATTGTTTAAGAAGTTGCTTGAGTGTGATTTCTTCAAGCCCCCCATCAAAATGTTTTCAATCTGAAACATGGGAAAGAAAAATGTGTGTGTGTGTGTGTGTGTGTGTGTGTGTGTGTTGTGGAAAATCTAAGAGGGTACATTATCACATCAGAGTTGTTTTGCAGTCATTATTCAGATTGCCATATTTCCTAAATGTTAGCGTTTTTATAAGGCTAACATATTACAGAAACTATTGTTTTATGGAAAAAGTGGAATTTTTATTGCATCTTTAAAGCAAGTAATATTTAGCATCTCAGAAAAGAAAAAGGCAGGCTTTCAGCTTTGGGAAGTAAATTAACCAAGATAATGAATTTGATATTACTCTGACTTGAGCTAGGGATAGTGAGAGGAGGACACAAACTAAATAAACCATCCACACATATGGGGGATAAATGTAGAATGTGAAGGGAAAGAGAATAATCATCCTCCTCTTGAAAAATTATTGATCTTGTCTTATGAGTGGTAGTAATAGTAAGAATTGAGGGAGCTGTAGTTGAAGAAATAATTTGAAGGCAAAATGGGGTTAATTTTGATCGGTGACCTGGGCTGTGAGATAGTGAGGGATAGCTTTCAGAATTTGGAGAACAATAGGAGAAAAATCAGGACCTGGGAGAACTGGAAGGGTTTCTAAGATTGGGAGAGATGGAAGAGATACACTATGATAGCTGATTCTTATTTAGTCTAATAGGGACAAAATAGAAAAGGGCATTTCAGACAGCAGGATTATCCCATGTAAAGAGGTGATTATTCAGTGACAAGGCATGTGTACAGCACTATGAATGACCAGGCATGCTGGAATGATAGGGTATCTCTGTGTGTGTGTGTGTGTGCATGCACATGCGTGCACACATATGTATGTGTACATGCATGTGCACATTTGGGCCAGATATGCTGAAAATATGATGAAACACTCATATGTTGAGAGAGAACTTAACCCCCAAAGAGGGCATGAAGTTAGAGAGGTAGGAGCCAAGTTTTAGAGGGTCTTATAGAGAATCACTGCAGATGATAATTGCAGCCATGAAATTAAAAGGCGCTTACTCCTTGGGAGAAAAGTTATGACCAACCTAGATAGCCTGCTCAAAAGCAGAGACATTACTTTGCTGACTAAGGCCTGTCTAGTCAAGGCTATGGTTTTTCCTATGGTCATGTATGGATGTGAGAGTTGGACTGTGAAGAAGGCTGCACACCGAAGAATTTATGCTTTTGAATTGTGGTGTTGGAGAAGACTCTTGAGGGTCCCTTGGACTGCAAGGAGATCCAGCCAGTCCATTCTGAAGGAGATCAGCCCTGGGATTTCTTTGGAAGGAATGATGCTAAAGCTGAAACTCCAGTACTTTGGCCACCTCATGCAAAGTGTTGACTTATTGGAAAAGACTCTGATGCTGGGAGGGATTGGGGACGGAGGGAGAAGGGGACAACATGAGATGGCTGGATGAAATCAGTGACTCGGTTCACGTGAGTCTGAGTGAACTCTGGGAGTTGGTGATGGAGAGGAAGGCCTGGTGTGCTGCGATTCATGGGGTCGCAAAGAGTCATACACAACTGAGTGACTGGAATGAACTGAACTGAACTGTTAGAGAATCCCAATGAGTCTGAGCTTCTTCTGACGATGTGTCATTAAGATCTATGGTGAGGTTTGTAATTTTGAAAGATCTATCCTTGTCATAGACAATGAAAGGAGGTAGGATAGAGACAAAATTGTCATCCTATTTATCTCACCTATCCTCAAATTTTATTTTGTATATTAATCTCCTGAGGACATCATGAAAAAGTATCAGAAAAAGATTCTGATCCACTGTTTGGAGCCAGAGTTTTTGTATTTACAAAATTTCTATCAGCCTGAAGTTATTGGCTTACAATACACATGGGCAAGAGTTTGAAAAGTAAGGATTAAAAAGTCATTTTTCTGACCCTTATGAAGTGTTGAGGCTGTAACTGTTGTCATACACCTGTTTAGTATTAACCAGGGGATTTCCTGGTTAGTAATATTTATGATAGTTAGTATGCATGAATTTCAATCATTCCTTGGTATAACCATTGAGAATGTTCACACCGACTTCTTTCCTCTACACCTTACCTTCTGTGTAAATCAAAACCACATCCTATTGGCATGTTTCTCTTTGTATAGATACCCATTTCATGAAGTTAAATGTCTAACTGATTTTTCTAATAGAAATATAAAAACAGATAACAAATTTTAATGCATTTTTCTAAAATTCACAGGATAAAGCTATTCACAGGATAAAGTTTTTACTCTGAAGTGTAGATGTGTTTGGTGTAAAGATATTCATTTTCAAACTATGTTTGAACACTAACATAACAAGGCTTCTGGTTCCTCTCCTGTACAACAGATTTGAGAATCTGTATTTGTCAGTAAAAGAAACTTTATTATGTTTCAATATTCTTCCAGTGATATGTGCATATTGCTGTACTTGGTCATTGATTTTAGATCAAAATATTACTGGGTATTCATTCTCCAAACTCAAAAAGAATGCTTCTGTCAAATGTTTACTCTTGTCTCTTGGGTCAAGCAATTCCCTAAAGTAACTTTTCCTTCATTATCTGACATAAACTTTGTAAATGATTTGCAAAAATAGCAAATAAATAGGAGCTTGTTTTAGTTGTAAAATATTTTCTCAGGTTCACTTGAGGCTTTTATTTTTTCCTGTGCTGTGCTTAGTCACTTAGTCATGCCTGGCTACTTGCAACCCCATGGACTGTAGCCTGTGACACTCTTCTGTCCATGGAATTCTCCAGGGAAGAGTACTGGAGTGCCCTCCTCCAGTTATTTATTTGTATCTCATATTTATTCTTTCTTACCTTCTGGACTCATTTCTAGTTTCACCTGGGAAATTTTCATGCTCAATTTTTTTTTACTCTTCTAAGTTTATCTTAAAAAATAGATATCTATCAATTAAAAGCAAAAACAGGTGGTGAGTTTTTTTTTTTTTAAGTATCCATTAGATATATTGTCAAAAATTGTGAAGGATAAGAGATTTTACTTTCTTGCAAGCCAATAAGTTCACCAGCCAGTTTCAACATTCTGTGAGAAGATGCAAGCAAGTCTCCTAGGTCAGAATCATAGGACATTTATTCCTGGAAATCAGAGCATAGCATCCCCAAACCTGCTGGTCTTCTTATTTCCTCAGACTAGTTCCACAAGATGAGAGAGTGGAGAGCCTCAGATGGATGCTGTCCATTCAGTGAGTTCCTATCACTGCCAAAGAACCCTAAACTTAGGGAATCCAAATCTTTTATTTCTGCTAGAAGAAGTTATGATCTTTATTATATGGATAGTAAACAAATCTGTCTTTTACTCTGAAGGGAAACGCCATTTCTATACTCCTAAGCTGTTCACTCTATAAACACCCTTGAAAATACAGTTGAACAGAAAAACTGTCAGTATCACTGGTTGAAAGAGTTATAAGAATGTGAGAGGCCCAAGGACAATCGTCTTCCAACACTTATCAGCAGACTTCTTTAAGATATTAACTTTATTTTTGCCTGTTTGGTCAAGCCAGTCCCTAAAGTCAGTCTTCTTTAATTGTTTGACATAAACTTAACTTTGCATATGGTATGCAAGAATAATGGATGTATAGAAATTTGATTTAGTTGTGAAATCTTGACAAACATAAAAGTTTATTTTTTAATTTCATTTTGAAATGTTGCCACCATGAAAAGTCATCATTACATTTCTCAAAGAGGGAAACATTAAAGAGCTTTGGATTTTGAAAGTCATGAATTTAATTGTGGTTTGGTTATAGCTAGATGAACAACTTTGGACAGTATGTCTCGCCTGTTTAAAACTCAGACACCAGGAACCTAAGGAAGGCATACTGCTGCTGCTAAGCCACTTCAGTCGTGTCCGACTCTGTGTGACCCCATAGATGGCAGCCCACCAGGCTCCACCGTCCGTGGGATTTTCCAGGCAAGAACACTGGAGCGGGTTGCCATTTCCTTCTCCAATGCATGAAAGTGAAAATTGAAAGGGAAGTTGCTCAGTTGTGTCCGACTTTTCGCGACACCATGGACTGCAGCCTACCAGTCTCCTCTGTCCATGGGATTTTTCAGGCAGGAGTACTGGAGTGGGGTGCCATCACCTTTCCCAGGGAAGGCATACTAGTATTTCTATAATGCAGATCTCCCAGACAATACCTGGATCACTGAAGACATTCACTGAATATGTCTTTGGTTCATATCCTTCTTTCCTTCCCTTACTCTAGGAGTTTACTCCTATAATTAGGAGCATACTTGTCTTCTGACTTAATTCTAAATAGCTGAAAGAGCTCACCTGTCTACCATTTACTTTCAGGTTATTCTATGACTTATCAAAGCAGGGAAAGAAAATGGAAATATAATCTGGATCAGTGTATTTAGAGGTACAAAAAGCAGATACACTGGACCACAAACTTTATTGAAAAAAAAATTTTTAAGCAATTGTTACAGTGATGTAACTTGATTGGAGTTATCTATAGGCACCTTGTATAATGATTGGAAAGGAACACAAACATTGGAGCTATGCCATCTTAAACCAAACACTGTTGGCTTTGTTCATAAACTTGAAAGGTTATCAAATCTGGATGATTTCAATGTTCTGTGAGTAAAATGAGCTTTAAAATATGCATCTACCCTTTTGTTGGGATTTAATGAGATAAAAAGGTGAAACACCTAACATGCTATATTACAGATATGTTGAAAAATAGTTGATTTCCTCCAAAAAGTAGCTATTTCTTCTGAGTCTAATATTTGTGCCATAAATCTTTCTCTTAAGTATAGATTTGAGGCCTTCCTGATGATGCTTGAGAAACATCTCACTTGACCTTACTCTTCATTCCAACTATATCCTGCTTTTTCCTCAAACTACCAGAATTCACAAATGAGCAACTAATGTCAGTTTTTCTCAAGTGAATTTTCTTAGACATGACCCCTTTTACTGACTACAACCCTGAATTGCATGCATGCATGCTAAGTCACTTCAGTCATGTTCAACTCTGTATGACCCTATTAACTGTAAGTTGCCAGGCTTCTCTGTCCATGGGATTCTCCGGGCAAGAATACTTGAGTTAGATGTAAAACTCAGCTCAGTTCAGTTCAATTTCTCAGTCGTGTCTGACTCTTTGGGACCCTATGGACTGCAGCACTCCAGGCCTCCCTGTCCATAACTCCCAGAGTTTACTCAAACTCGTATCCATTGAGTCAGTGATGCCATCTAACCATCTTATCCTCTGTCACCCTCTTCTCCTGCATTAAATCTTCCGCAGCATCAGGGTCTTTTCCATTGAATCAGTTCTTTGCATAAGGTAGCCAAATTATTGGAGTTTCAGCTTTAGTATCAGTCCTTATAACGAACATAAAGGAATGATTTCCTTTAGATGAACTAGTTGAATTTCCTTGCAGTTCAAGAGGCTCTCAAGCATCTTATCCAACACCACATTTCAAAAGTATCTCAATTATTCAGCACTCAGCTTTCTTTATAATCCAACTCTCACATCCATACATGACTACTGGAAAAACCAGAACTTTGATAAGATTGATCTTATAAGTAATATCTCTGTTAAAACGAAAATCATGGCATCTAGTCCCATCACTTCATGGGAAATAGATGTGAAAACAGTGGAAACAGTGTCATACTTTATTGTTTTGGGCTCCAAAATCACTGCAGATGGTGTTTGCAGCCATGAAATTAAAAGACACTTACCCCTTGGAAAGAAAGTTATGACCAACCTAGATAGCATATTCAAAAGCAAAGACATTATTTTGCCAACAAAGGTCCATCTAGTTAAGATCTTTCACTTAATAGATGACAAAAGTATTTGGAGTAAAAATCATCCCTGGTGGNAGTTATGACCAACCTAGATAGCATATTCAAAAGCAAAGACATTATTTTGCCAACAAAGGTCCATCTAGTTAAGATCTTTCACTTAATAGATGACAAAAGTATTTGGAGTAAAAATCATCCCTGGTGGTGAAATAGGTTGTTAGTGCAAATTTGGGATTCAAACCCAGAAAGTCAAACCTGTGAGCTTGCTCATTTTATCACTGGATTACAGATACAGGCTAGGATTTTGCCAGGGAAATATATTTAGAAAGAGATTAAGAATCAGAGATCAGACAAGGCAAGTGAGGTGCCTATAGCCCAATTTAAGGAAGCATTTGGAGAATCTTAAGCTTTTCTGTTCAACCTCAAATTCCCAAACTATCCTTCCCCCTCCAACCTTCCTCCAGTAACTATAAGTTCATTCTCTAAGTGTGTGAGTCTATTTCTGTTTTGTAAATAAGTTTATCTGTGTGACTTTTTTTTTAGATGCCACAATAAGTGACAGCAAAAATATTTGTCTTTCTCTATATGACTTACATCACTTAGTATAATCATCTCTAGGTCTGTCTATGTTGCTATAAATGGCATTATTTCATTCTTTTTTATGACCAAGTAACATTCCATTGTATATAATTACCACATCTTTAACCATTTATCTGTTGATGGACATTTAGGTTGCTTCCACATCCTGGTAGCCAGGGGTCTGCCTAAAAGAAGGGGAAATACTCAACTTCTTGAAGGTAGAGCCAAGGTATTCACAGATTATGGGGGGACTAGCAATATTGTTGTGGCTATTTTTAGAAAAATCTATCACAACATACAGAATGAAACATGCTTGAAAGAATGGTCAGAGAGGGTGACTTGGCATTGGATTTGGATGGGTTTATTTCAGGATTGTAGGCTTTCCAGGTGGTGCTACTGGTAAAAGATCACCCCAACAATGCAGGTTAGATGCAAGAGACGTAAGTTCAATCCCTGGGTCAGAAAGATTCCCTAGAGTATGGTAGGTACGTTGGCTTAAAGCTCAACATTCAGAAAACTAAGATCATGGCATCTGGTCCCATCACTTCAAGGGAAATAGATGGAAAAACTGGAAACAGTGTCAGACTTTATTTGGGGGGGGGGCTCCAAAATCACTTGGAGATGGTGATTGCAGCCATGAAATTAAAAGACACTNTGATTGAGGTCATGCCTGAATGGTCTAGCGGTTTTCCCTACTTTCTTCAATTTGAGTCTGAATTTGGTAATAAATTGTTCATGATCTGAACCACTGACAGCTCCTCGTCTTGTTTTTGTTGACTGTATAAAGCTTCTCCATCTTTTGCTGCAAAGAATATAATCAATCTGATTTCAGTGTTGACCATCTAAATTAGGATAACTGCTTTATAATATGTTGGTTTGTACAATATGTTTCAATGCTACTCTCTAAATTTGTCTCACCCTCTCCTTACCCTACTGTATCCACAAGTCTATTCTGTACGTCTGTATCTCAATTGTTTCCCTAAACTGATGAATTTCTTTTTGTATAATAGGCTCTAGCTTCATTCACTTCACTAGGACTCAAGTTTTTTTTCCTTTCTGTGGCTGAGTAACATCCCCCATCCATTCATCTGTTGATTGACATCCAGGTTGCCTCCATGTCCTGGTTACTGTAAATAATGCTACAATGAACACTGAGATATATATGTCCTTTAGAATTTGGTTTTCTCAGGGCATATGCCCAGTAGGGGATTGCTGGGTCATATGGTAGTTTTATTCCTAGTTTTTTTCTGGGCTGGATGAAGCAGAAGCTGAAATCAAGATTGCCAGAAGAGATATTAGTAAGTTTGGATATGCAGATGACACGACCCTTATGGCAGAAAGCAAAGAAGAAATAAAGAGCTTCTTGATGAAAATGGGGGAGGAGAGTGAAAAAGTTTAAAAATCAACATTCAGAAAATGAAGATCATGGCCTCTACTCCCAACACTTCATGGCAAATAAATGGGGAAACAATGGAAACAGTGTCAGACTTTATTTTGGGGGGTGCCAAAATCACTTCAGATGGTGATTGCAGCCACAAAATTAAATGATGCTTACTCCTTGGAAGGAAAGTTATGACCAATCTAGATAGCATATTCAAAAGCAGAGACATTACTTTGCCAACAAAGGTCCATCTCAGTCAAAGCTACAGTTTTTCCAGTAGTCATGTATGTGTGTGAGAGTTGGACCATAAAGAAAGCTGAGTGTNGAAAGTTATGACCAATCTAGATAGCATATTCAAAAGCAGAGACATTACTTTGCCAACAAAGGTCCATCTCAGTCAAAGCTACAGTTTTTCCAGTAGTCATGTATGTGTGTGAGAGTTGGACCATAAAGAAAGCTGAGTGTCAAATAAATGATGCTTTTGAACTGTAATGTTGGAGAATACTCTTAAGAGTCCCTTAGACTGCAAGATCTAAGCAGCCCATCCTAAAAGAAATCAATCCTGAATATTCATTGGAAGGACTGATGAAGAAGCTGAAACTCCAATACTTTGACCACCTTATGGGAAGAACTGATACATTGGAAAAGACCCTGATGCTGTAAAAGATTGAAGCCAAAAGAAGAAGGGGATGACAGAGGATGAGATGGTTAGATGGCATCATCAACTCGGTGCACATGAGTTTGTGTATACTCTGGGAGTTGATAACGGACAGGGAGGCCTGGCATGCTGTAGTCCATGGAGTAGCAAAGAGTCAGACACGACTGAGTGACTGAAATGAATTGATTTCTAGTTTTTAAAGAAATATCCATACTGTTCTCTATAGTGGCTGTATCAGTTTACATTCTTACCACAGTACAGTAGAGTTCCCTTTTCTCCACATCCTTTCTAGTATCCTTTGTTTATAGATTTTTGATGATCGTCATTCTGACCAGTATAATGTGATAACCTCCGTTATTTTTAAGGATCAAGCTATGGTGTAACAAAAGAATGGTTTCTGGCCTTGCCCTCAAACTATCCAGTTTAGCTGGTTATTTTCCTGGCTTGAGTAGAAAATGATGTGTATGCTACTTGAAATATATCACTCATGATTTTCCACAGTAAAAAGTAACAATAAGATAAAGTTTTGTTTATTCTTGATTACTCGAAGGAAACACAGATTCCTGAAGGGTTGGAAGACTGTTCTCTTCATCTCACTTTACCCTTCATATAAAAAAGATAACAACAACAAACAAAGTGCTTCATATTTCATCAAGTAATATCCAAAGTGTTCTCACTATTGCATTTGATCATACTTTCAACTTGTAATACAGTAGAAGAAAAGAGTTTGCAATTTCCATTTGATTAAAAAAAATAATAAAGATAAGTAAAAATTTGTGGTGGAAGTATGTACGCAAGCCTGGGCCAAAGCTTCTTGCAAGTCCACAGGAATTGTTGCTCAGTGCAGCAGGCAGGGTTCAGAGGGGAGAGACCACCATTCTTAGAATGTAAAGCCATGCAGGGAGCTGCTAAAGTTGCTGGCAATGCTTCTCAGGTCTGGAAGTGGCTGTAATGGAGGAGGAGGAAGAACAGCATGAAGTGTGTGGGACCCTCAGGGGAGGACAAGGTGGTTCCTAGATCATCTAGATGCTGAAGTGAGTCAAAAGCACAGTTCAAAAGCATCAATTCTGAAAAGAGAGAGAGAATAAAATTTAAAAAGTTAGAAATGAAAAAGATGTTACAATGCTAACTCAAATGCAAAGATTCATGAGACTATTATAAAATATTATATACCAACAAATCGAATCACCTATAAGAAATGGATATATTTCCATAAATTTACAACAAGACTGAACAACGAAGAAACAGAAAATCTGAAGAGAATAATAACATGTAAGAAGTTTGATTCAGTAATCAAAAGTTTTCTATAAAAGAAAAGGCTCCGACCTGATAGTTTTACTGGTGAAATGTATTAAACATTTAAAGAGGAATTAATATCAGTCTTTCTAAACTTTCAAAAACTGAAAATGGAACCAGTCCAAAATCACTTTACAAGACCAAATTCACCCTGAAACCAAAATCAGACAAAACACTACCAAAAAANAAAAGGCTCCGACCTGATAGTTTTACTGGTGAAATGTATTAAACATTTAAAGAGGAATTAATATCAGTCTTTCTAAACTTTCAAAAACTGAAAATGGAACCAGTCCAAAATCACTTTACAAGACCAAATTCACCCTGAAACCAAAATCAGACAAAACACTACCAAAAAAAAAAAAAAAAGAAAGAAAGGAAAAGAAAAAAATTACAGATCAATATCTATGGTGAATATAAATACAAAAATCTTCACCAAAATACTAGAAAACACACTTCCATTTAAAGGATCTTATATCATGATCAAGTGGAATTTATCCATTAGATGCAATGATGATTCAAATCTGTAAATCAATGCAATACACCATGTTAGCAAAATGAGGGTAAAATTATATGATTATTTCAATAGATGTAAAAAGAAAAGCATTTGATGAAATTCAACATCATGATTAAAATTGTCAAGGAATCATATATAGAAGGAATGAACCTCAACATAGTAAAGGCCAGAATGACAAGCCCACCAGAAACTTTATGCTCAATGATGAGGAACTAAAAGCTTTTTCTCTAAGTTCAAAAACAAGACAAAGGTGCCCACTCTTATCATTTCTATTTACAATGATATTGGAATTCCTAGCTAGAGCAATTAAGAAAAAAAATCTAACTCAGAAAAGAAGCAGTAAAATTGTCTACATTGCAGATTACATGGTATATAGAGAAGATACCTCTTAGAACTGATGAACAAATTCCACAAAGTTTCAGGATACAAATTCAGTATACAAAAATCAGTTGCATTTCCATATACTAACAATTAATTATCAGAAACAATTTTAAAAGTAATCCCATTTATAATAAAATCAAAAAATTAAATACCTAGGAATAAATTTAATCAAGGGGATAAAAGACCTGTATACTTTAATCAAGCCCAATCTATAAGAAATTTAAAACATAGATAAATGGAAAGATATTTCATTTTCATGGANTAATAAAATCAAAAAATTAAATACCTAGGAATAAATTTAATCAAGGGGATAAAAGACCTGTATACTTTAATCAAGCCCAATCTATAAGAAATTTAAAACATAGATAAATGGAAAGATATTTCATTTTCATGGATTGGAAGAATTAATATTTAAAAAATATTATCCATATTAACAAAGTAATACATAACTTTGCCATAATCCCCATCAAAATTCCATTGGCATTTTTCTCATAAGTAGGAAAAAAAAAAAATCTGGGCTTTCCTTGTGGCTCAGCTGGTAAAGAATCCACCTGTAATGCAGGAGACCTGAGTTCAATCCTTGCTTGGGAAGCTCCCCTGGAGAAAANTCCCCATCAAAATTCCATTGGCATTTTTCTCATAAGTAGGAAAAAAAAAAAATCTGGGCTTTCCTTGTGGCTCAGCTGGTAAAGAATCCACCTGTAATGCAGGAGACCTGAGTTCAATCCTTGCTTGGGAAGCTCCCCTGGAGAAAAGAAAGGCTACCCACTCCAGTATTCTGGCCTGGAGAATTCCATGGACTGTATAGTCCATGGGGTCGCAAAGAGTTGGACACAGCTGAGCAACTTTCACTAGTAGTAATAGGGAAAAAAACGCCATTTTAATATTCATATGAAACCATAAAATGCACTGAATAGCAAAATCAACTAACTTTGACAAGAGTGCTGAGGACAAAAAATGCAGAAGGAATAGTCTCTTCAATAAATGGTGTTGTGAAAACTGGATACACATATGCAAAAAATAAAACCAGAACCCAATTTTATACCACTCACAAAAATTAAGTTGAAGTGGATTAAAAACTTGACTGAAAGATCTAAAGCAATAAAATTCCTGAAGGAACACATAGAAAAGGGGTTCATTGGCATTGTTTTTGGCACAGATGTTTTGGAAACGGCACTGAAGAGCAAGAAAGAAAGAAAGGAAAAAAAAAAGTCAGCAAGTAGAATGACATTAAACCAAAAAGCTTCTGCACAGGAAGGAAATCATCAACAAAGTGAATAGACAAGCTACAGAATGAAAAATATATTCAAGCCATATATCAGCTGAGAGATTAATATAATATAAAAATATGTAAGAAACTTACAGAACTCGATAACAGAAACAAGTAAACATGATTTTAAAATATTTAAGAGATTTGAATAGAGGTTTTTCCAAAGAAGACATATACATAGGGCATGAAAAGGTACTCAACATTAACTATCAGGAAAGTTCAACTCAAATAGAATGGCTTTTATCCGAAAGACAAGAGATAATAAATGGTATAATGTAAATTACTTTGGCCATGATGGAAAACAGGGGGAAAAATAAAATAGAATCCCATATGATCCAACAATCCCACTTCTAGGTATAAATTCAAATTAAGCAAAATCAACATTTTTGAAAGAATATCAGAACTCACATATTATTGCAGCATTGTTCATAAAGACATGGAAACTACTCGTTTGTCAATGAACAAATTGATAAAGAATATATGAAACATAAATATGTGTATCCATACATCACCGACTTGATGGACATGAGTTTGAGTAATCTCCAGGAGTTGGTGACGGACAGGGAGGCCTGGAATGCTGCAATTCATGGGGTCACAAAGGGTCAGACACAACTGAGCGACTGAACTGAACTGAACTGACCCATAAACATATGCATATTTTCAATGACTATTATTTAGTCATGAGAAAGAAGGAAATGCTGACATTTTTAACAACATGGATCAACCTGGAAGATGTTATGCTAACTGAAATTAGCTAGATAGCTACATGTGAAATGTAAAAATAATAATAACAATTTAAAAAATCAAATTTATAGAAACAGAATAAAATGATAATTACCAGGAGCTGGGGGATGGAAGGGATAGGGAGAGACTGGTCAAAGGGTACAATTGTTCAGTTATAAGATGGATAAGCTCTAGGGATCTAACATATAGCATGGGAACCAAAGTCAAGAATACTATGTTTTGGCTTGAAATTTGCTAAGACACTGCTGCTACTACTAAGTCACTTCAGTCATTTTTGACTTGGTGCAACCCCATAGACAGCAACCGACCAGGCTCCTCCGTCCCTGGGATTCTCCAGGCAAGAGTACTGGAGTGGGTTGCCATTTCCTTCTTCAATGCATGAAAGTGAATAGTGAAAGTGAAGTCGCTCAATCATGTCCAACCCTTAGCGACTCCATGGACTGTAGCCTACTAGGCTCCTCCATCTATGGAATTTTCCAGGCAAGAGTACTGGATTGGGGTGCCATTGCCTTCTCACCACATATGCAAACACACAAAAACAACTAAGTGAATAATGTGTTAATCTGAATTATGATAATTGTTTCTACAAATTATACATATGTCAATTCATCAAATTTTAAGATATATATAAGCATACACATGCACATCTTCTTATCAATTTTAGCTCAATAAAATTGAGGAAATGTTTAAATACATTAATAAAAAAATAGGAATATGGGAATGAGCTAGACAGACTAAATTTTTTATTTCATTTCAGCAGTTTACATCCTTGAAGGATAATAAACAAATAACAGAAGAAATATGCAATATAGTTTCAAATGAAAATAGGTGTTTTTCCAGAAAATAAAGCAGGAAAAGAAGTGGGGAACTGACCAAAGTGTGAATGAAAGCATTATTTTTTTTACACAATGGGGTCAAAAATCTGTGAGGAGACATTTTTACAAGCATTTGAGTAAATGTGAAGACAGCTTTGCTTAGCTGGCATGTTAGTAATTATTGCAGTAAGTACAAAGGCCCTAGAGCCTGAAGAAGAAATTAGACTGTCATATTTTAGAAAGAAAAAAAAAATTGGAATAGCTGGGGTAGAACCTGTATAGAATTTTGATGGCCTAGGTAAGGACTTAGGCTTTAATTATATATGTGAGATAAACAATTGAAGGCTCTGAAATGTGGAAAGATATGACCTTATTTAAAATTGAAAAATATTATTCAGGAGTAGAAATGGGGAGAACCATTGGGAGCTCTTTAAATAAGAGATGATACTGTTCAGTAGTGGGCATTCATGAAACCAAGTGGAAAAGAGCACATTTAGATCTAATAAAGGAAGAAGAGACCAGATCCATTTATCAGTTTAACTTGTGGTATGGCAGAAATGGAAAAACCAAAAAGAGTTCATAAGTTTTTAAGTTTTGTTTTTGTTTTGCCTGAGCAACTGGGAAAATGATGTGTCTAATAAACTATCTGGTAAAAAATGGGAGAAAGTATGCCTTTGGAGTTAGTGAGATAAAAAATTCTTTGGGAGTCACAGTTTTAATTGACTCTTCAGTTCAGTTCAGTTGCTCAGTCATGTCCGACTATTTGTGACCCCATGAATCACAGCACCTCAGGCCTCCCTGTCCATCACCAACTCCTGGAATTCACTCAAACTCATGTCCATCGAGTCAGTGATGCCATCCAGCCATCTCATCCTCTGTCGTCCCCTTATCCTCCTGCCACCAATCCCTCCCAGCATCAGAGTCTTTTCCAATGAGTCACCTCTTCGCATGAGGTGGCCAAAGTCCTGGAGTTTCAGCTTTAGCATCATTCCTTCCAAAGAAATCCCAGGGTTGATCTCCTTCAGAATGGACTGGTTGGATCTCCTTGCAGTCCAAGGGACTCTCAAGAATCTTCTCCAACACCACAGTTCAAAAGCATCAATTCTTCAGTGCTCAGCCTTTTTCACAGTCCAACTCACATCTATACATGACCACTGGAAA
The DNA here is from genome assembly GCA_006410875.1 of Neotragus pygmaeus. Taxonomy (NCBI): domain Eukaryota; kingdom Metazoa; phylum Chordata; class Mammalia; order Artiodactyla; family Bovidae; genus Neotragus; species Neotragus pygmaeus. The sequence continues at coordinate 300,962 of SJYV01041687.1, forward strand.
AACCATAGCCTTGACTAGGTGGACCCTTGTTGGCAAAGTAATGTCTTTGCTTTTGAATATGCTATTTAAGTTGGTCATAACTTTCCTACTAAGGAGTAAGAGTCCTTTAATTTCATGGCTGCAGTGACCATCTGCAGTGATTTTAGAGCCCCCCAAAATAAAATCTGACACTGTTTCCCCATCTATTTTCCGTGAAGTGATGGGACCAGATGCCATGATCTTCGTTTTCTGAATGTTGAGCTTTAAGACAACTTTTTGCCTCTCCTCTTTCACTTTCATCAGGAAGCTTTTCAGTTCCTCTTCACTTTCTGCCATAAGGGTGGTGTCATCTGCATATCTGAGGTTACTGATATTTCTCTTGGCAATCTTGATTCCAGCTTGTGTTTCTTCCAGCTCATCATTTCTCATGATGTACTCTGCATGAAAGTTAAAAAGGCAGGGTGACAATATACACTCTTGATGTACTCCTTTTCCTATTTGGAACCAATCTGTTGTTTCATGTCCAGTTCTAACTGTTGCTTCTTGATCTGCATATAGAATTCTCAAGAGGCTGGTCAAGTGTTCTGGTATTTCCATCTCTTTCAGATTTATCGTCAGTTTACTGTGATCCACACAATCAAAGACTTTGGCATAGTCAATAAAGCAGAAATAGATGTTTTTCTGGAACTCTCATGCTTTTTCTATGATCCAGCAGATGTTGGCAATTTGATCTCTGGTTCCTCTGCCTTTTCTAAAACCAGCTTGAACCTCTGGGAGTTCATGGTTCACGTATTGCTGAAGCCTGGCTTGGAAAATTTTGAGCATTATTTTACTAGCATGTGAGATGAATGCAANCTCAGGAGATGTGTATAAGAGACAGCACACACACACATATATATATACACACATATATATGTATTAATACAAATTTATTTATTTTAATTGCTGGCTAATTGCTTTACAATATTGTAGTGGTTTTGCCATATATTGACATGAATTCACCATGTGTGTATATGTTTCCCCATCTTGAACCCCTCTTCCCACCTCTCTCCCCATCCCATCCCTCTGGGTCATTCTGGTGCACCAACTCTGAGCACCCTGTCTCATGAATCAAACCTGGAATGGCCATTCATTTCACATATGATAATATACATGTTTCAATTCTATTCTCCCAAATCATCCCACCCTTGCCCTCTGCCAGAGTTCAAAAGACTGTTGTATACATCTGTGTCTCTTTTGCTGTCTCATTCATAGGGTTATCATTACCATCTTTCTAAATTCCATATATATCTGTTAGTATACTGCACTGGTGTTTTTCTTTCTGACTTACTTCACTCTGTATAATTGGCTCCAGTTTCATCCCCCTCATTGGAACTGATTCAAATGTATTCTTTTTTAATTGCTGAGTAATATCTCATTGTGTATATGTACCACAGTTTTCTTATCCATTCATCTGCTGATGGACATCTAGGTTGCTTCATGTCCTGGCTATTAAAAACAGTGCTGCAATGAACATTGGGGTACACATGTCTCTTTCAATTCTGGTTTCCTTGATGTGTATGCCCAGCAGTGGGATTGTTGGGTCATAAGGCTGTTCTATTTTCAGTATTTTAAGGCATCTCCACACTGTTCTCCATAGTGGCTGTACCAGTTTGCATTCCCATCAATGCAACAGGGTTACAATGCACCAGTGTAAAAGGGTTCCCTATTCTCCACACCCTCTCTAGCATTTATTGGTTGTAGACGTTTTGATAGCAGCCATTCTGACCAGTGTAAGATGGTACCTCATTGTGTTTTTGACTTGCATTTCTCTGATAATGAGTGATGTTGAGCATCTTTTCACGTGTTTGTTAGCTACCTGTGTGTCTTCTTTGGAGAAATATCTGTTTAGTTCTTTGGCCCATTTTTTGATTGGGTCGTTTATTTTTCTGGAGTTGAGCTGCATAAGTTGCTTGTATATTTTTGAGATTAATTCTTTGTCTGTTGTTTCATTTGCTATTATTTTCTCCCATTCTGAAGGCTGTCTTTTCACCTTCCTTATAGTTTCCTTTGTTGTGAAAAAGATTTTAAGTTTAATTAGATCCTATTTGTTTATTTTGCTTTTATTTCCAATATTCTGGGAAGTGGGTCATAGACAATCCTGCTGTGATTTATGTTGGAGAGTGTTTTGCCTATGTTTTCCTCTAGGAGTTTTATAGTTTCTGGTCTTACATTTAGATCTTTAATCCATTTTGAGTTTATTTTTGTGTATAGTGTTAGAAAGTGTTCTAGTTGCATTCTTTTGAGAGTGGTTGACCAGTTTTCCCAGCACTTGTTAAAGAGATTATCTTTTCTCCATTGTATATTTTTGCCTCCTTTGCCGAAGATAAGGTGTCCACAGGTGTGTGGATTTGTCTCTGAGTTTTCTATTTTGTTCCACTGATCTATATTTCTGTCTTTGTGCCAGTACCATACTGCCTTGATGACTGTGGCTTTGTAGTAGAGCCTGAAGTCAAGCAGGTTGATTCCTCCAGTTCTATTTTTCTTTCTCAAGATTGCTTTGGCTATTCGAGGTTTTTTGTTTTTCCATGCCAATTGTGAAATTATTTGTTCTAGTTATGTGAAAAATATCGTTAGTAGCTTGATAGGTATTATATTGAATCTATAGATTGCTTTGGATAGTATACTTATTTTCAACATATTGATTCTTCTGATCCATGAACACAGTACATTTCTCCATCTATTTGCTTCCTCTTTGATTTATTTTACCAGTGTTTTATAGTTTTCTATATATAGGTCTTTGTTTCTTTAGGTAGATATATCCCTAAGTATTTTATTCTTTTCGTTGTAATGATGAATGGAATTGTTTCCTTAATTTCTCTTTCTGTTTTCTTATTGTTAGTGTATAGGAATGCAAGATATTTCTCTGTGTTAAATTTATATCCTACAAATTTACTATATTCATTGATTAGCTCTACTAATTTTCTGGTGGAGTCTTTAGGGTTTTCTATGTAGAGGATCATGTCATCTGCAAACAGTGAGAGTTTTACTTCTTCTTTTCCAATTTGGATTCCTTTTATTTCTTTTTCTGCTCTGATTGCTGTGGCCAAAACTTCCAAAACTATGTTGAATAGTAATGGTGAGAGTGGGCACCCTTGTCTTGCTCCTGACTTTAAGGAAAACACTTTTTCAGTTTTTCACCATTGAGGATAATGTTTGCTGTGGGTTTGTCATATATATCTTTTTTATTATGTTGAGGTAGGTTCCTTCTCTTCCTGCTTTCTGGAGAGTTTTCATCATAATTGGATATTGAATTTTGTCAAAGGCTTTCTCTGCATCTATTGAGATAATCATATGGTTTTTATCTTTAAAATTGTTGACGTGGTGTATTATATTGATTGATTTGCACATATTGAAGAATCTTTGCATCCCTGGGATAAAGCCCACTTGGTCATGGTGTATGATCTTTTTAATGTGTTGTTGGATTCTGCTTGCTAAGATTTTGTTAAGGATTTTTGAATCAATGGTCATCAGTGATATTGGCCTGTAGTTGTCTTTTTTTGTGGCATTTTTGTCTTTTTTTGGTGTTAGGGCGATGGTGGCCTAATAGAATGAGTTTGGAAGTTTAACTTCTGTAATTTTCTGAAAGAGTTTGAATAGGATAGGTGTTAGCTCTGCTCTAAATTTTTTTATAAAATTCAGCTGTGAAGCCATCTGGTCCTGGGCTTTTGTTTGCTGGAAGATTTCTGATTACAGTTTCAATTCTCACGCTTGTCATGAGTCTGTTAAGATTTTCTATTTCTTCCTGGTTCAGTTTTGGAAAGTTTTACTTTTCTAAGAATTTGTCCATTTCTTCCAAGTTGTCCATTTTATTGGCATATAGTTGCTGATAGTAGTCTCTTATGATCCTTTGTATTTCTGTGTTGTCCGTTGTGATTTCTCCATTTTCACTTCTAATTTTGTTGATTTGATTCTTCTCCCTTTGTTTCTTGACAAGTCTGCCTAATGGTTTGTCAATTTTATTTATCTTCTTAAAAAAACAGCTTTTGGCTTTGTTGATTTTTCCTATGGTCTCTTTTGTTTCTGTTTCATTTATTTCTACCCTAATTTTTAAGATTTCTTTCCTTATACTAAGCCTGGGGTTCTTCATTTCTTCCTTTTCTAGTTGCTTTAGGTGTAAGTAAAGTAAATTCACTCAATTGTGTCCAACTCTTTGCGACCCCATGGACTATAACCTACCAGGTTTCTTCATCCATGGGACTTTCCAGGCAAGAGTACTGGAGTGGCTTGCCATTTCCTTCTCCAGGAGGTTTTTAGAGTTAGGTTATTTATTTGACTTGTTTCTTGAAGTAAGCCTATATTGCTAATGAACCTTCCCCTTAGCACTGCTTTTACAACGTCCCATAGGTTTTGGGTTGTTGTGTTTTCATTTTCATTTGTTTCTATGCATATTTTGATTTCTTTTTTTATTTCTTCTGTGATTTGTTGGTTATTCATTAGCATTCATTCAGCCTCCACATGTTGGAATTTTTAATAATTTTTCTCCTATAATTGGCATCTAATTTCACTGCATTGTGGTCAGAAAAGATGCTTGGAATGATTTCATTTTTTTTTGAATTTACCAAGGCTAGATTTATGGCCCAGGATGTAATCTATCCTGGAAAAGGTTCCATGTGCACATGAAAAAAAAGATGAAATTCATTGTTTTGGGTTGAGAATGTCCTATAGATATCAATTAAGTCTAACTGATCTATTGTATCATATAAAGTTTGTGTTTCCTTGTTAATTTTATTTTTAGTTGATCTATCCATAGGTGTGAGTGAGGTTGTGAAGTCTCCCACTATTATTGTGTTATTATTAATTTTCCCTTTCATATTTGTTAGCATTTGTCTTACATATTATGGTGCTCCTATGTTGGGTGCTTATATATTTATAATTATTATATCTTCTTCTTGGATTTATCCTTTGATCATTGTGTAGTGTCCTTTGTCTCTTTTCACAGCCTTTATTTTAAGGTCTATTTTATCTGATATGAGTATTGCTACTCCTGCTTTCTTTTGGTCTCTATTTGCATGTAATGCCTTTTCCAGCCCTTCACCTTCAGTCTGTATGTGTCCCTTGTTTTGAGGTGGGGCTCTTATAGACAACATATATAAGGGTCTTGTTTTGTATCCATTCAGCCAGGCTTTGTCTTTTGGTTGAGGCATTCAACCCATTTACATTTAATGTAATTATTGATAAGTATGGTCCCTTTGCCATTTCCTTTATTGTTTTGGGTTTGAGTTTATATACCCTTTTTCTGTTTCCTCTCTAGAGAATATCATTTAGCATTTGTTGGAGAGCTCATTTGGCAGTACTGAATTCTCTCAGCTTTTGCTTGTCTGTAAAGCTTTTGATTTCTCCTTCATATTTGAATGAGATCCTTGCTGGGTATATAATCTGGGTTGTAAGCTTTTTGCTTTTTTTGTTTTTTTGTTTTTCTTTCATCACTTTAGGTATGTCTTGCCATTCCCTCCTGGCCTGAGGACTTTCTATTGAAAGATCAGCTGCTATCCTTTTGGGAATCCCCTTGTGGGTTAATATTGTTTTTCTCTTGCTGCTTTTAATATTTTTATTGTGTTTGATCCTTATTAATTTGATTAATGTGTGTCTTGGGGTGTTTCACCTTAAGTTTATCTTCTTTGGGACTCTCTGGGCTTCTTGAACTTGAGTGACTATTTCCTTCCCCATTTTAGGGAAATTTTCTACTATTATCTCCTCAAGTATTTTCTCATGGTCTTTCTTTTTGTCTTCTTCTTCTGGCACTCCTGTGGTTCAAATGTTTGGACTTTTAACATTGTCCCAGAGATCCCTGAGATTGTCCTCATTTCTTTTAATTCTTTTTTTCTTTTTTCCTCTGTTTCATTTATTATTACCACTCTATCTTCTACCTCACTTATCCTATCTTCTGCCTCCATTATTCTACTGTTGGTTCCCTCCAGAGTGTTTTTGATCTCATTTATTTCATTATTCATTATATATTGACTCTTTTTTATTTCTTCTAGGTCCTTGTTAAACATTTCATGCATCTTCTCAATCCTTGTCTCCAGACTATTTATCTTTAACTCCATTTTGTTTTCAAGATTTTGGATCCTTTTCACTATCACTATTCATAATTCTTTATCAGATAGATTCCCTATCTCTTCCTCTTTTGTTTGGTTTGGTGGGTATTTATCCTGTCCCTTTCCCTGCTGGGTAGTTCTCTGCTTTTTCACCCTGTTGATATTGCTATATTTAGGGTGGCCTTTCCATATTCTGGAAGTTTGTGGTTCCTCTTTATTGTGGAGGATCCTTGCTGTTTGTGGGGTTGGATGGGTGGCTTTTCAAGGTTTCCTGGTTAGGGAAGCTTGTGTCGGTGTTCTGGTGGGTGGAGCTGGATTTCTTCTCTCTGGCATTTTATGAAGTGTCCAGTAGTGAGTTTTGAGATGTCAGTGGGTTTAGTGTGACTTTGGGAAGCTTGTATATTGAAACTCAGGGCTTTGTTCCTGGGTTGCTGGAGAACTTGAGAATTTGTGTGGCATACTTGCTCTGGAACTTGTTGGCCCTTGGGTGGCGCTTGATTTCAGTGTAGGTATGGAGGCTTTAGATGAGCTCCTATTGATTTATATTCCCTGGAGTCAGGAGTTCTCTGGTGGTCTCAGGATTTGGACTTAAGCCTCCTGCTTCTGATTTTCAGTCTTATTCTGATAGTGGCCTCAAGACTTTTCCATCTATACAGCACCGGTGATAAAACATCTAGGTTAATGATGAAGATTTTCTCCACAGTGAGTGACACCCAGAGAGGTACACAGAGTTACATGGAAAAGAGAAGAGGGAGGAGGGAGATAGAGGTGACTGGGAGGAGAAGAGGGAAAATCAAAAAGGGAGAGAGCAAGCTAGTCAGTAATCACTTTCCTATTTTTTCGCCACAGTCTGGATCCCTCAGAGATATTCACAGATTTACACAGAGAAGAGAAGAGGAAGGAAGGAGACAGAGGTGGCCAAGAGGATAAAAGAGGGAATCAAAAGGAGAGAGACAGATCAGCCATTGATCAGTTCCCTAAGTGTTCTCCACCGCCTGTAACACACAGAGATTCACAGAGTTGGATAAAGAAGAGAAGAGGGAGGGAGGAAATAGAGGTGACCTGGTGGAGAAAAAGGAGAGTCCAAACGGGGAGAGAGCAATTGAGCCAGTAATCTTTCTCCCAAGTAAAAATGGGTACTGAAGATTGGGTTCTTAAAGGTACGAAATTGATAACAAATATGAAAAAGCACAGATTAAAAATCTAGAGATTAGATTCACAAAAATACAATATTAAAGAAAAAAACAAAGTCACAAAAATTATAATATATGTATATGAAGTTTGCTTTAAAAATAGGGTTTTTTTTGGCAGGGTAATAGTTGGTTATAAAAATGAAAATTAAAGGAGTAATAGAGGACTTAAAAATCTAAAAAAAAAAAAATTTAATGATAATAGTAAAAATATACCTAGGACTTTCTCTGGAGCTGTTGCGGACAGTGTGGGGTCAGTTCATTCTCAGATAGTCCCTTATCCGGCTTATACTTCTCGAGATCTATAGGCCCCTTGTTATGTAGTCGGTGCTAAGTATGCAGTTTTAATCTATTGCACCTGTCATTTCCAAAATGGTTCCCTCTGTTTATTTTAGCTTCTTCTCTTTGCTGGTCTCTTCAGTTTCTAATTTCTGCCCTGACACAAGGGGGCGGTGGTGGTCACTTTTTTTTTTTTTTTTTTTTTAGGCTCACTTGTTCAGTCATGCAGTGGGAAGGGAGGAACACTGCAAACAAATATTACTGGTGTGTAGGGGGAGTGCTCACAGTGTCTCGGCCACACTGGCTTTGCCCCCGTTCATGACATGTGTGCTTTTTCAGTCTACATTGCTCAGGTTCTAGGTTCCTCTGACGGGAACTGTCTGAGGCTGGTCTTGGGTTGTAGGCATTTCCCAGCTATAAGCCACTCAGGTTCAGGTTCTCAGGTAGTCCACAAAGATGTGGACTTAGTTGGGCCTGCGTTTTGTGCCCTTCTCAGATCCGAGCAGATCAGGTGACCAGGTGCTTGGCAAGTGCAGCTGCGCCCAGTCCTTTGGTTTTCTGGGTGTACAATGGCAGTACCATCTCAGGTGTGCCATGTGTCTCTTCTGTGGAGTTGATCTCTGGCTGTAACCCTGCCAGCTGATGTCAACTGTCCAGAATCCCAAGAAGTCTTGGTTAGCAACCAAGGTAGAGGATGCCTCTCTAAGGCCCCAGTTGCCCCCTTCCAGCTCTGGATGCCATCGTCTGCATGTCTCTGGTGGGGGATGAGCTGGTCCACAGTTGGCTAGCTCTTTTCAGTCCTCTGTTCTGTTAGTGGGCATGGCAGTGTCTTCAGTTCAGTTCACTTCAGTCCCTCAGTCATGTTTGACTCTTTGCAACCCCATGAACTGCAGCACACCAGGCCTTCTTGTCCATTACCAACTCCCGGAGTTCACTCAAACTCATGTCAGTTGAATGACTGATGCCATTGAGCCATGTCATCCTCTGTCATCCCCTTTTTCTCCTGCCCCCAATCCCTCCCAGCATCAGAGTCTTTTCCAACGAGTCAACTCTTCGCATGAGGTGGCCAAAGTACTGGAGTTTCAGCTTTAGCATCATTCCTTCCAAAGAAATCCCAGGGTTGATCTCCTTCAGAATGGACTGGTTGGATATCCTTGCAATCCAAGGGACTCTCAAGCATCTTCTCCAACCTCACATTTCAAAAGCATCAATTCTTCAGCACTCAGCCTTCTTCACAATCCAACTCTCACATCCATACATGACCACAGGAAAAACCATAGCCTTGACTAGATGGACCTTAGTAGGCAAAGTAATGTCTCTGATTTTGAATATAATATCTAGGTTGATCATAAATTGTCTTCCAAGGAGTAAACGTCTTCTAATTTCATGGCTGCACTCACCATGTGCAGTGACTTTGGAGCCCAGAAAAATAAAGTCTGACACCGTTTCCCCATCTGTTTCCCATGACGTGATGGGACCACATGCCATAATCTTCATTTTCTGAATGTTGAGTTTTAAGCCAACTTTTTGCCCCTCCTCTTTCACTTTCATCAAGTGGTTTTTTAGCTCCTCTTCACTTTCTGCCATAAGGGTGGTGCCATCTGCATATCTGAGGTTATTGATATTTCTCCTGGCAATCTTGATTCCAGCTTGTGTTTCTTCCAGTCCAGTGTTTCTCATGATGTACTCTGCATAGAAGTTGAATAAGCAGGGTGACAATATGCAGCCTTGACGTGCTCCTTTTCCTATTTGAAATCACTCTGTTGCTCCATGTCTAGTTCTAACTGTTGCTTCCTGGCCTGCATATAAGTTTCTCAAGAGGCAGGACAGGTGGTCTGGTATTACCATCTCTTTCAGTATTTTCCACAGTTTATTGTGATCCACCCAGTCAAAGGCTTTGGCATAGTCAATAAAGCAAAAATGGATGTTTTTCTGGAACTCTCTTGCTTTTTCCATGATCCAGTGGATGTTGGCAATTTGATCTCTGGTTCCTCTGCCTTTTCTAAAACCAGCTTGAACCTCAGGGATTTCACGGTTCACGAATTGCTAAAGCCTGGCTTGGAGAATTTTGAGCATAACTTTACTAGCATGTGAGATGAGTGCAATTGTGCAGTAGTTTGAGCATTCTTTGGCATTGCCTTTCTTTGGAATTGGAATGAAAACTGACCTTTTCCAATCCTGTGGCCACTGCTGAGTTTTTCAAATTTGCTGGCATATTGAATGCAGCACTTTCACAGCCAGCCAGTATACACTCCAGAGTTCCCTAGCCGTTTGACTGAGACTTTCTAGGCCTGCATTACAATCCAACTTTTCCTTTCACAGGTGTTGATTCCTAGCAACACCTTACAGTTTAAACTCTGTATCAATATATGTTTCTGGAACTATATGTTTCCAAAATATTCCAAGGGAGCAGGTTGTTGGCTACATTTGACCTATGATGCCCTCTGATTTCTTAAAGCAAAATCTCTTTTGATATTTATTATTTTGTTTTCAGTTGTATTTAATTTTTCTTATTGAATAAAAATTTGTTATGATTTAAACTTTGTCACAATGTTTTCCCTTTAGTATGCTGGGTGGTGGTTTTTGTTTTTGTTTTTAATGAGAGCCAGCTGAAATTAGATCATTGAGACAGCAGGGAGAAGCTAAGAAATTAGAAAACTGTGAACTGGAGGAGGCCTTAAAGGAGTAGCCAGGTCAGATATCTGGTTGTTCCCTTGATAAAATAAGTGCAAAGGTCCAGAATGGGGGAGATAAGGATGAGAATAGAGGAAGCTGCCTGCCAGGGTAAGGAAGAGGCTAATCTCATAATGTCATGAGACTGTGTCTTGTACATAGTAAGAACTCAATTAATAGTGACTGTTTATTATTATTTTCTATTGTTTTCATTATAATGATTATCAGAAGTAAAAGAAAGAGAGAGAGAGAGTGATGAAGACAAGCTTCAGCTACTCTGCAACTTTGCTTAGGGCCAGTTTTCTTGCCCATACGAACTGCAGAAGAAATGCCTATCCTCATTAGTTAAGCAGAAATAATTGAATAAATCAACTATATTTTTTGCAAAGTCTTTACACAAAAGTAAACATGGGGAAATAAGAAAAATAAATTAGAGATGAAAATAAAACTTAAGATAATGAGCATTTGAGAATAAATGATGATTCATTCTTTTAATAGCAGTACAGATAAGAATTGATTCAGGCCATCTGCAGAGGAGGCATGTGAAAAGAAGAAAAGCAATGTGAATAGCAAAATGATTTCAAAGGAATCAAGATAAAGAGATGAAAGGCTGGAGAAATATTGAATTGGAAATAAACATTAAAAGGATTAAAATGCTATGGAAAAAAACTTCTCTCACCTGTAGAGATAACTCAGTTCAGTTCATTTCAATTCAATTCAGTTCAGTTGCTCAGTCATGTCCGACTCTTTGCAACCCCATGAATTGCAGCACGCCAGATCTCCCTGTCCATCACCAACTCCTGGAGTTCACTCAAACTCATGTCCATCGAGTTGGTGATGCCATCAGTCATTTCATCCTCTGTCGTCCCCTTCTCCTCCTGCCCCCAATCCCTCCCAGCATCAGGGTCTCTTCAAATCAGTCAACTCTTCGCATGAGGTGGCCAAAGTATTGGAGTTTCAGCTTTAGCATCAGTCTTTCCAATGAACACCCAGGACCGAGCTCTTTTTGGGTGGACTGGTTGGACCTCTTCGCAGTCCAAGGGACTCTCAAGAGTCCTCTCCAACACCACAGTTCAAAAGCATCAATTCTTCGATGCTCAGCCTTCTTCACAGTCCAACTCTCACATCCATACATGACCACTGGAAAACCTACAGCCTTGACTAGACGGACCTTTTGTTGACAAAGTAATGTCCCTGCTTTTTAATGTGCTATCCAGGTTTTCATAACTTTCCTTCCAAGTAGTGAGTGTCTTTTAATTTCATGGCTGCAGTCATCATCTGCAGTGATTTTCAAGCCCCCAAAAATAAAGTCTGACACTGTTTCCACTGTTTCCCCATCTATTTGCCATGAAGTGATGGGATCAGATACCATGATCTTCGTTTTCTGAATGTTGAGCTTTAAGCCAAACTTTTCACTCTCTTCTAGGTCTCCTTAAAAGGAATGTACCTGTATCAATATAGGCCAATATCTGTTCTCTTAAGAGAAATTAACAGAACTCTTTTTTTCTATTAAATAATGTTGCATGTCTTGTGAGGCAAGTAGCTCCAGAACATATTTCTTCTAATCCTAGAGTTAAAATCAGTAGAACTGAATGCTTTTAGAACACAATTTAATCTAATCTCTTCATTCAAAAACTGATGATATGGGACTTCCCTGGTGGTCCAGTGATTAAGACTCCATGCTACCAATGCAGGGGGCCCAGATCTGATCACTAGTCAGGGAACTAAATCCCTTATGCCACAGCTAAGAGCCCTCCTGCCCCCATAACAAAGAGCAAAGGTGCTGTGTGTCACAATTAACACAGTGAACAGCCAAACAAATAAATAAAACAAGCAAGCAAAATAAATAAATAAATAAATAAATAACTCACTCACATCCTGAACCACAGTCAAGTACACTTTAAAGTATCACAAAATTAAAAGTATCACTTAATTGCAACTAAGAAGCAGTTCCATTCTTTTTTTTTTTTAATTTTATTTTTTACTTTACAATACTGTATTGCTTTTGCCATACATCGATATGAATCCACCACAGGTGTATACGAGCTCCCAATCCTGAATCCCCCTCCCACCTCCCACCCCACATTGTCTCTCTGGATCATCCACGTACACCAGCCCCAAGCATCCTGCATCCTGCCTTGAACACAGACCAGCGTCTCATTTCTTACATGATAGTGTACATGCTTCAATGCCATTCTCCCAAATCATCCCATCCTCTCCCTCCCCCTCAGAGGCCAAAAGTCCGTTCTATATGTCTGTGTCTCTTTTGTTGTCTTACATACAGGGTCATCATTACAATCTTTCTAAATTCCATATATATGTGTCAGTATACTGTATATGTGTCAGTATACTGTCCATTCTTTTGCCATATGTAACAAACTCTCTTTTGTTCCAAGAAATTTCAGGGGTGTGGTAAACTAGAAGGAGAAAGAACAGATTCATAGCTTTTTGACTTCTGTGATGTAAATATGAACAACTTCAAGCTATTAAAATGACTTCACTGGCTATGCATTTGAAAGAGTGGGTTAACAGTGATAATCACAATCATTCAGGCTATTTTACTTGGTCTATAGCAATCTTCTTCATCTGCTCTTGCTTTCCCAGATTCCTTGTGTGATTTAAAAAAAAAAAATCATTCATTGCAGGATACAAATATGGTTACCTAGAGAAGAAACAAGGTCTTCTACTACAAAGAATCTCTGGAACTTAACCTGCAATGTGAATCACTTGCTTTTAGGGTCCTCAGGAAACAAGTGAGGACAAAATTTCCTCACATCTTCAGGAATTAGGATACAAGATAATATGCTTGGAAATCATATCTCGACTTGTTCCTTAGAGTATTGGATATGTGTAAGTGTGTCATTTACTATTTTAAGCCAATGACAACTTTCATCACATAATTTTTCTAGTCTTCCCCTTAAAAGATTAGAACCAAAACTCTGTGCTAAATATCCTAGCAGGGTAAGTATTAGATTCCTGTCTTCTGACTTCCAAACACTTTCAAATTCACTTCTCTCTACAGATTTAGATGAGGATGAGACTTCGATGACAGAGGATGAGATGGTTAGATAGCATCACTGACTCAATGGACATGAATCTGAACAAACTCCAGGGGATAGTGAAAGACAGGAGAGCCTGGAATGCTTCAGTCCATGGAGTCACAAAGAGTCAGATATGATTTAGTGACTGGAGAATAACAACTGAATTAAGTAGACTTTTGTTTCTAGAAATAGCAATAAGTTTCTATAAAACGATTTTTATCTCCCAGAAATAAGAGAATCTGGAATTGTTTTCTACTGTGGGAGAATCTTACTGACAATTGTGTCCGAGTTCCATAGATCAACCTCTGGGTCCAACATCTCCCTCCTAAATTCTATTATTTCAGTGTGGCATTCTTTCCTTCATGTGTTCCTCCCTTGATTCACTTATAGAATATGTTATCATACAGTAACAAAACTTCGAACTAGCACTCAGAGGGTTCATAGTACAAAAAGGATGACAATCAAATCAAAACAAAATCGACAACAAAGATAATATCAGTATAATGTAACTCAGCTGATAAACAGTCCACCCTCAAGGCAGGAGACATCAGTTCAATGCCTGGGACAGAAAGATCCCCTGGAGAAGAGATAGGCTACCCACTCCAGTTTTCATGGGCTTCCCTGGTGTCTTAGATGGTAAAGAATCTGCTTGCAATGTGGGAGATGTGGGTTTGATTCCTGGGTTGGGAAGATCCCCTGGAGAAGGAATCAGATATCCATTCCAGTATTCTTGCCTGGAAAATTCTATGGACTGAGGAGCCTGGCAGGTTACAGTCCATGGAGTGCAAAGAGCCAGACATAACTGAGTGACTTTCACTTTCTTTTTTCATTACTGTGCTTATCGTGGGAGGTAAGAAGGAAGTAGCTTAATCTTCTGTCATTATTCAGTCACACTAAATTGAGTCCTACTTTTTGTAAACCCATGAACTGTAACATGCCATGCTCCTTTGTCCTCCACTATCTCCGAGAGTTTGCTCAAATTCATCAAATAAGTGACATTAACCATCCTATCTTCTGTCACGCTGTTCTCCTCCTGCCCTCAATCTTTCCCAGCATCAGGGTTTTTTCTAATGGGTCAGCCCTTTGCATCAAGTGGCCAAAGTATTGGAGCTTCAGCATCAGGCCTTTCAGTAAATATTCAGGGTTGATTCCCTTCAGGATTGGCTGGTTTGATCTCTTTGCAGACCAAGGGACTCTCAAGCATCTTTTCCAAGAACACAATTTGAAAACATCAATTCTTCAGCAAAGTAGGCTATAAAAGATTCACAGGGTTTTGGATCTTACAGGATAGTTAGGAGTTTGCCAACATATTGAGGAAAGTGACTCAGGAAGAAAAAGTAACATCTACCTACCCAGATGCTTTTTTCAAGGTTTAACCAATGGACATATTTATGTCTGACATATACTCCTTCTGCATCTTTTTCTCTACCAATTCACCTTCTTAAGTCTAAGGAATATCATCACTAAGGGATCAAGGAACAAAGATCCTTAAATAAATATATATTAAAAAAATTAAAGATCTTACACTTGAATGATTTTTAAAAAGAATTATCTCCAACTGTAAAGTTTGTACTCCAAAAAAGATATGAAATTGTTAAGCCTTTTGTAAAAGCAAAGTGGCACAAAACAGACTTTTAAAAAGTGAGAGATATCTATACATATGTAGTGAATTGCTTTAATATGCTCAGTAAGTGATAGCATATGCTAAAGTAATAATCATGTTAAAGTATTNAATCTTTCTAAATTCCATATATATGTGTCAGTATACTGTATATGTGTCAGTATACTGTCCATTCTTTTGCCATATGTAACAAACTCTCTTTTGTTCCAAGAAATTTCAGGGGTGTGGTAAACTAGAAGGAGAAAGAACAGATTCATAGCTTTTTGACTTCTGTGATGTAAATATGAACAACTTCAAGCTATTAAAATGACTTCACTGGCTATGCATTTGAAAGAGTGGGTTAACAGTGATAATCACAATCATTCAGGCTATTTTACTTGGTCTATAGCAATCTTCTTCATCTGCTCTTGCTTTCCCAGATTCCTTGTGTGATTTAAAAAAAAAAAATCATTCATTGCAGGATACAAATATGGTTACCTAGAGAAGAAACAAGGTCTTCTACTACAAAGAATCTCTGGAACTTAACCTGCAATGTGAATCACTTGCTTTTAGGGTCCTCAGGAAACAAGTGAGGACAAAATTTCCTCACATCTTCAGGAATTAGGATACAAGATAATATGCTTGGAAATCATATCTCGACTTGTTCCTTAGAGTATTGGATATGTGTAAGTGTGTCATTTACTATTTTAAGCCAATGACAACTTTCATCACATAATTTTTCTAGTCTTCCCCTTAAAAGATTAGAACCAAAACTCTGTGCTAAATATCCTAGCAGGGTAAGTATTAGATTCCTGTCTTCTGACTTCCAAACACTTTCAAATTCACTTCTCTCTACAGATTTAGATGAGGATGAGACTTCGATGACAGAGGATGAGATGGTTAGATAGCATCACTGACTCAATGGACATGAATCTGAACAAACTCCAGGGGATAGTGAAAGACAGGAGAGCCTGGAATGCTTCAGTCCATGGAGTCACAAAGAGTCAGATATGATTTAGTGACTGGAGAATAACAACTGAATTAAGTAGACTTTTGTTTCTAGAAATAGCAATAAGTTTCTATAAAACGATTTTTATCTCCCAGAAATAAGAGAATCTGGAATTGTTTTCTACTGTGGGAGAATCTTACTGACAATTGTGTCCGAGTTCCATAGATCAACCTCTGGGTCCAACATCTCCCTCCTAAATTCTATTATTTCAGTGTGGCATTCTTTCCTTCATGTGTTCCTCCCTTGATTCACTTATAGAATATGTTATCATACAGTAACAAAACTTCGAACTAGCACTCAGAGGGTTCATAGTACAAAAAGGATGACAATCAAATCAAAACAAAATCGACAACAAAGATAATATCAGTATAATGTAACTCAGCTGATAAACAGTCCACCCTCAAGGCAGGAGACATCAGTTCAATGCCTGGGACAGAAAGATCCCCTGGAGAAGAGATAGGCTACCCACTCCAGTTTTCATGGGCTTCCCTGGTGTCTTAGATGGTAAAGAATCTGCTTGCAATGTGGGAGATGTGGGTTTGATTCCTGGGTTGGGAAGATCCCCTGGAGAAGGAATCAGATATCCATTCCAGTATTCTTGCCTGGAAAATTCTATGGACTGAGGAGCCTGGCAGGTTACAGTCCATGGAGTGCAAAGAGCCAGACATAACTGAGTGACTTTCACTTTCTTTTTTCATTACTGTGCTTATCGTGGGAGGTAAGAAGGAAGTAGCTTAATCTTCTGTCATTATTCAGTCACACTAAATTGAGTCCTACTTTTTGTAAACCCATGAACTGTAACATGCCATGCTCCTTTGTCCTCCACTATCTCCGAGAGTTTGCTCAAATTCATCAAATAAGTGACATTAACCATCCTATCTTCTGTCACGCTGTTCTCCTCCTGCCCTCAATCTTTCCCAGCATCAGGGTTTTTTCTAATGGGTCAGCCCTTTGCATCAAGTGGCCAAAGTATTGGAGCTTCAGCATCAGGCCTTTCAGTAAATATTCAGGGTTGATTCCCTTCAGGATTGGCTGGTTTGATCTCTTTGCAGACCAAGGGACTCTCAAGCATCTTTTCCAAGAACACAATTTGAAAACATCAATTCTTCAGCAAAGTAGGCTATAAAAGATTCACAGGGTTTTGGATCTTACAGGATAGTTAGGAGTTTGCCAACATATTGAGGAAAGTGACTCAGGAAGAAAAAGTAACATCTACCTACCCAGATGCTTTTTTCAAGGTTTAACCAATGGACATATTTATGTCTGACATATACTCCTTCTGCATCTTTTTCTCTACCAATTCACCTTCTTAAGTCTAAGGAATATCATCACTAAGGGATCAAGGAACAAAGATCCTTAAATAAATATATATTAAAAAAATTAAAGATCTTACACTTGAAAGATTTTTAAAAAGAATTATCTCCAACTGTAAAGTTTGTACTCCAAAAAAGATATGAAATTGTTAAGCCTTTTGTAAAAGCAAAGTGGCACAAAACAGACTTTTAAAAAGTGAGAGATATCTATACATATGTAGTGAATTGCTTTAATATGCTCAGTAAGTGATAGCATATGCTAAAGTAATAATCATGTTAAAGTATTGTTCAGCTCATAACCTTAATGGATTATGAAACACTAATAACATGAAAAAGGGGAAAAAGAAGAAAGCTATAACAAAGCACTGTTTATGTGTGTTATTTGATTCAAGTTAGTGTAAATTTGAAACTTATTCTGCTGTTACATGTATACAGTCAATCCTGCACCAATTGCTTTTAAAATAAAAAAAAAACTATTAATGAAATTAATATGCTACAACTAAAAAAAAAACACTCAATGCAAAAAAAGCAAAAAATGAAGAAATAAACAAAAAGTTAAATGAGACTTATAGAAAGAAAACATTTAAATGGCTCATATAAATTCAAGTATATCAATAATCACATTAAATATGAGTGAATTAAACAGTCTACTCAAAAGGCAGAGATTGTCAGATTGTAATAAAAATAAAGAAACCCAGCTCAAGTATAAGTTGTTTATAGGAGATAGATTTAAAGATACATAGATTGAGAATAAAAGGATAGAATACTTTTATTATGTGAACAGTAACAGAAAAACTGATGTACTTATACCAATATTAGACAATTAAAAAATTTAAACTTTGAGATCAAGTTAAAAATAGATTTTGTTTTAAACATTATAAAAAGGAACCTATTAATAAAATAGAGGCTAACCCATTAGGAATAATAATTATAAGCATGTGCACATAAAGCAGAGTACCAAATAGACAAAGTAAAACTAACCTAAATGAAGAGAGAAAGATACAGTTCAACACTAATTGGAACATTTGATTTCCTATTTTCAATAATGGATAGAACAACTAGATAGAAGATCAGCAAAAGAATAGAAAATTTATTTAGAAGACTACAAGTCATCTAGTCTTAACAGACATCTACATAGAATTCCACCAGAACAGAAAACACATACTTTTCAAGTGTATGGGAGACAATTGATACAAAGTATGTTCAGTTCAGTTCAGTCACTCAGTCGTGTCCGACTCTTTGCGACCCCATGAATCGCAGCACTCCAGGTCTCCTGTCCATCATCAACTCCCAGAGTTCACTCAGACTCACGTCCATCGAGTCACTGATGCCATCCAGCCATCTCATCCTCTGTCGTCCCCTCCTCCTCCTGCCACCAATCCCTCCCAGCATCAGAGTTTTTTCCAATAAGTCAACTCTTCACATGAGGTGGCCAAGTACTGGAGTTTCAGCTTTAGCATCATTCCTTCCAAAGAAATCCCAGGGCTGATCTTCAGAATGGACTGGTTGGATCTCCGTGCAGTCCAAGGGACTCTCAAGAATCTTCGCCAACACCACAGTTCAAAAACATCAATTCTTTGGTGCCCAGCTTTCTTCCCAGTCCAACTCTCACATCCATACATGACCACAGGAAAAACCATAGCCTTGACTAGACGGACCTTTGTTATAATATCTCTGCTTTCGAATATGCTATCTAGGTTGGTCATAACTTTTCTTCCAAGGAGTAAGCATCTTTTAATTTCATGGCTGCAGTCACCATCTGCAGTGATTTTGGAGCCCTAAAAATAAAGTCTGACACTGTTTCCACTGTTTCCCCATCTATTTCCCATGAAGTGATGGGACCGGATGCCATGATCTTCATTTTCTGAATGTTGAGCTTTAAGCCAACTTTTCTACTCTCCACTTTCACTTTCATCAGGAGGCTTTTTAGTTCCTCTTCACTTTCTGCCATAAGGGTGGTGTCATCTGCATATCTGAGATTATTGATATTTCTCCCAGCAATCTTGATTCCAGCTGTGCTTCTTCCAGCCCATCGTTTCTCATGATGTACTCTGTATATAAGTTAAATAAGCAGGGTGACAATATACTGCCTTGATGTACTTCTTTTCCTGTTTGGAACCAGTCTGTTGTTCCATGGAACAACATTGGAATATAGTTGCTTTTAAAATGTTTTGTTAGTTTCTGCTGTATTGAAAATTGAATCACCTATACATATATCCATTGATTTTTGAATTCCTTTCCCATTTAGGTCACAATAGAGCTTTGAGTAGAGTTCAGTGCTCTATCTGGTAGTTTCTCATTAGTTATCTATTTTACACATGGTATCGATAGTGTATATCTGTCAATCCAAATCTTCAAATCCATCCCACCACTTTATTTCCCTCCTTGGTATCCATATGTTTGTTCTGTATGCTTTCATCTCTATTCTTGCCCTGAAAATAGGTTCATCTTTACCATTTTTCTAGATGTCACATATGTGCATTAATTTACAATATTTATTTTTCTCTTCCTGACTTACTTCACTCTATATGACCATCTCTAGGTTCATGAATGTCTCTACAATGGGACAATATTGTTCCTTCTTATGACTGAGTAATATTTCATTGTCTATATGTACCAAATTTTCTTTATTCATTCTTTCATTGTTGAGTCTTTATAGACCTACTTTACCAATTGTTTTTCTGTTTAAATCAAGTATGGATTAAGTATTTCTATATCCTCAGTACCCTGCAATGAAAACTTAACACATTGTGTTTCAGTTCTCTATTTAGTTAATTGTCTTCTCCATTAGAGTGTGAACAATTTGAGGCAAGAGGTTTTGCATCAGTTATCATTGTGTCCTCAAAATCATTCTTAGATCTTGAGAGTGAAACAAGAAGAAACCCAAGTTAATAAGTCTCAACCACAAATCTTTTACTATGCAGAGTTCACAAGCCTATTTAGGTATCATAAAGGAGAACAAGAAAGGAGAGTTTAAAATAACTTGATGGTATGTATTCTGAATACAAGAAGTTTTACTCCATTCCAGTATTTCCATACACTCCACAGTGTATGTTAAGAAAATGAAACATATTTATTCTAAATATAAACAATATTGCACTTGTTATTTTATACTTCCTTACTGTAAACTTTCCTGGTGATTCAGATGGTAAAGAATCTGCCTGCAATGAGGGAGACCTGGGTTCTATTCCTGGGTTGGAAAGATCTTCTGAAGAAGGAAATGGCAACCCACTTCAGTATTCTTGCCTGGAGAATCCAATGGATAGAGGAGTCTGGAAGGCTACAGTGCATGGGGTCATGAAGAGTGGGACATGACTACACAACTAGCACACACTTTCTTATTGTCATATTACCCCTGAAATGATTACTTCTGGGGGGAAGAGTGTTTTCTACCTACTGGTTAAGAACAGTTGGTGTTGGGTAATTAAAATCACATTTATTTTAAACATATATGTCTGATAGATGGTATTTAACTACTTTTAAAAATGATTGGAGAGATTGGTTCAAGAGTAGAGGGACATGTGCCTCTTTCTTCCTGGGAGAGCACAAAAAATGAAACTAGCTGTTGAACAACTATAGACAGGTGGATTCTAGAACCCACAAAAATGATATTCCAATTCTAAAGACAAATGAGAAACCACAGAAAGATGGTAGGAGGGGCTCAACTATAATAAAATCAAATCCCATATCTGCTGGGTGGGTGACCCATAAACAGGAGAATAATAATACCAAAAAATTTCTTCCATTATCAGGTTGCAAGCCCCACATCAGGCTTCCCAGCTTGGGGATCCAGCAAAAGGGCTAGGAATCCCCAGGGGATCTGATTGCAGGGCTTCCACAGGACTGGTGTTAAACAGAGATTCCATACTTAGAGGGCACAACAAAATTTTGTGCACACCAGAACCCAGGGGATAAGAACAGAGACCCCGCAAAAGCCTGAATCAAACCTACTTGCTAGTGTTGGAAGGTCTCTTGCAGAGGTGTGGGTTGGCAGTGGCTCACCACGTGGACAGTGGTACTGGTAACAGCAGTCCTGGGAGGTGCCCCTTGGCATGAGCCCTTGTGGAGACTGCCATTACCAGAGAGCCTGTAGACTACAAGGCTGGATCACAACAGCTAACAGTGGGTCAAACAACTAACAGGGAGGAAACACAACCCCACTCATTAGCAGATAATTGGACTATAGTTTTACTGAGCAAGGCACTGTCCATCAGACCAAGACCTAATTTTTCCCACTGCCAGTCCCTCCCATGAGAAGCTGGTACAAGCCTATTAGTTTCATCCTTCAGAGCTCAGACAGAAGAAACAAGAACTGCAATTCATAGCCTTCAGAATAAAAACCACAATCATAAAAATTTAATCAAAATAAAAAAGCAGAGGATTATGTTCCATACAAAGGAACAAGATAAAAACCCAGAAAAACAATTAAATGAATTGTAAATAAGCTAACTTCCAGAAAAAGAATTCAGAATAATGAAAATGAAGGTGCTCCAGGATCTCAGAAAAAGAATGGAGAAAATGCAAGAAATGCTTACCAAAGACCTAGAGGAACTAAAGAACAAAGAGAAATAAGAAATACGCTAGAAGGAACCAATAATAGAATAACAGAGGCAGAGAAATAGGTAAGTGACTATTATCTGGAAGACAAAATTGGTGGAAATCACTGCTGAAAAATAATATAGGAGGAAAAAAAAAAAAAACAGCAAGTGAAAAGAAATGAAGATAGCCTAAGAGATCTCTGAGACAACATTAAATGCACAAACATTTGCATGATAAGGGTCCCAGAAGAAGAGAGAAAGGACCTGAGAAAATATTTGAAGAGATAATAGCTGAAAACTTCTTTTACATGGGAAAGTAAATAGTCAGTTAAGTCTGGAAGTGCAGAGGGTCCCAGTCAGGAACACGTGGAGTCACATAGTAATTAAGCTGGCAAAAACTAAAGACAAAGATAAAATATTAAAAGCAACAAAGGGGAAAATGACAAATAACATACAAGGGAACTACCATCAGGTTATCAGCTGATTTATCAACAGAAACTCCGCAAACCAGAAGGGAATGACATTATATATTTAAAGTGATGGAAGGGAAGAACCTACCACCAAGAACACTTTACCCAGCAAAAGTTTCATTCAGATTTGATGGAGAATTCAAAAGCTTTACAAGCAAGCAAAATTAAGGGAATTCAGCACCACCAAACCAGCTTTACAACAAATGCAAAAGGAACTTCTCTAGGCAGGAAACAAATAAAGGAAATCATCTGCTAAAAAATAAACCCAAACACTTAAAAATGGTTAACTAACTTCATTATTTAGCATGTACTGT
The DNA here is from genome assembly GCA_006410875.1 of Neotragus pygmaeus. Lineage (NCBI taxonomy): Eukaryota > Metazoa > Chordata > Mammalia > Artiodactyla > Bovidae > Neotragus > Neotragus pygmaeus. Next base: position 323,448 of record SJYV01041687.1, read on the forward strand.
ATATGGATATATATGTTTCTGAGATTTAACAAGTAACTCTATTTGAAGCAAAAGCGTTTCCTGTACTATTGTTTACAAATTAAAATGAATATTTATAATCAAACATATCATGTCATGATATTGCATATGCTGTGACAAAGCTGGTGAATCTCTTTCTGCTGTAGTGATCTTTGGAATTCTAAGAGGGTAACTCCACTGGAAAGTGAGAACACAGGGGATGTTACATCTACTCCCTATTATTCTGGATACTTCTACTACAACTGCTTTGCCTATTAAAGATCTGAAGCCAATGTCAATACAGTGAATTTTGTCTCAGCTTAATTTTACTCTTAAAGAATTGTAAGAGAAGCAGTTGTCTTTCTAGCTTCATAAGTATCACTTTCTAATAATTGTTCCTCTCCCTCAAATGCCACCCTCATTCTCCCCTGAGAGTCTACTTTCTCATTGGTCCTCTAAAGACATGTTTATTTATAGTATAGTTCATATTAACTTAAAAAAAAAGTGGAGAAAATTTTCAAATATGGAATTAATTTATTCATGCCTTTCCAGTTATAAATCTTCCCATCTATTGGTTTAGTCACACTAATAGCATTTTTGCCTGACTTGATTGTTTGTATCAGACATACAATTTTAATATAAGCTGAGGAATTTGGAAATGATTCCTGGAAGTGGTAGAAAATCACATAAAATGAAACTGCTATCAGGAAATGTAGTAGTTTCTGGTAAATGCATTCACTTAGCTGCACTCACTTCTTAAGCTTGTGCCAGACCCTGCTCTGGGCTCCAAGGGTAAGGAAGCAAAATCTAGGTTTGGGGTCTGACTTCCAGAAAGTTATAGCCAATTATAGAGATACTTGTACACAGATTTCTGCAATTCACCATGTGGTAATTCACTGATTCACACAATAAATACTGCAGATGTAGAAATAGGAAAGATTAATATGGTGTGAATTGAAAAAAAAATTGCTCACTTATGTGGGGGAATGAAAAGAATGTATATTGAAAGATGTATTGAGGAGTATATTATTGAAATTTTAGTCACAACAATCAGTGGCCTCTTGATCTTGCCTACAGCTTACCTGAAGTCCTTATACTCCATAGCTAAAGGTAGACCTACATTCTTACACAATGGATGACTTTATAATCACTTGAATTCCAGACCCAAATATGACCATCTGTAGATCATTTCCACCTCTACAATACATAAATCCTTTCGATCAAAATGACCTCAACAGATTTCTTTATTGTCTTCCATAAAACTTCATTCTTCTCTGATGTTATGATTGGCATGACTAAACTGAAACACAAGGAGTCATTCTTATCCTCAACAAATAATCTAGTTGACTTTTCTTACTAGTTGTCTGTCTGTCTCATTGCTGCTACTACTTATTGTCTTATTACAGGCCCTTAAGTTGTTGCACTAACAATTTAATCTGCTTTTCAGTACCTTCCTGGTTCTTCTTATACATTTTCTGCACCTATGTTTGTTTTTGTTATTAATAAAAGTAATTTAATTATTTTAAATTAATAAAATTAATATTTTATCAATATTTAACAGTTTAATAATTAATAATTTATCAATATTTTAACTCACAGATTTCTTCATAATTGAGCATTATATATTGTCAGCAGATTATCTCCTCATCCTAACTGCCCCTTTACTCCCCATTTGTCCCCACAGCTCTGAGCTCCATTCCTCAGTCTTGCTCAATATTATATAGCAAATAAGGGTTAGAGCCACCAGGACACAAAACAAGGTCTGGCTACTTCAGCACTCTTTGTAGCTTCCTTCACACACCTGTAAACACCAGGCTTTTGGTTGCTATAGTTGTCTTTTCCCCGAGGAATTATATTCCATAGACTTCTCCCTGCCTCTTTTTTTCTGTGTCCCATACCTTTCACTCTCAGAAAATGCTTGGAGTGATTATCCTAAGTTACCCCCTCAGGATGGGTCCTTTCTGTCTTGTTCTCTGAAATGGAGTTTGCTATTTCCCACCATGAACCTGGTGACATCTTCAAGGGAGAGCACTTGTCTTTACAAGTACCTTGACGTCATCTAAAAACCAGTCAGGTCATCATATTCTTTAAGGGAGTAAAATTTATGCTATATCTAATTTAAAAAAAAAAAACAGTTAATCAATTATCTTAATGAGTTGTAAGTGGGATTTGAAAGTGCATGCCAAGGTGGATGATAGAAATCAGAGAAGTACTGTTTATATTATTTACCAGAGAGAGCAAATATGTCTGAATACCTGGAGCAGACGAAAAAACTGTCCTATCAAATATGGACTGAATTGTCAGTAAAGGGTCTGGGAGAGGGAGGTAATGTATTCAGAAATTGAACATAGAACTGAAAGCTGCGTCACTGGGATAAGAGGAAATATTTGGAGAAGCAAAGTAAAGGTAGTAGAACTAAAGATGTAGATATACAAAAAATTTATATATACATATATTTTCAGATACTTTTCCCTTATAGGTTATTATTAAGATATTAAGTATAGTTCCCTGTGCTATAGAGAAGGTCCTTGCTATTTATCTATTTTTATATATAATAATGTGTATCTGTTAACCCCAACCTATCAATCCCCCCAACACTGCTATCCTCTTTAGTAACCATTAGTTTTCTATGAATATGAGTCTATTTCTGTTTTTCAAATAAGTTTATTTGTATCATTTTTTAGATTCAACAAATAAGTTATGCAAATTATATTTTTCTTTCTCTGTCTGACTACTTCACTAAGTGCATTAATTTCTAGATCTATCATGTTGCTGCAAATTAATTCCTTTAGAATATAGAATTCAAAGATGACCATATCCCTCAAAGAAGGGAATGCATGTTTACACCAAGGCACATCCAGAAATGGCAAAGGATACACAATGATTGGAAAACTTGGTTTAAGCTTATTTCAGTTGTAATTATTTTACTGAAGGTAATTTAATTTTTTCTTAAATAAACATCAATAACTTACTGAATAAAATGAGAAATTTCACACATATATTTATGAGAATACAAATATTAAAGTAGCATTTTTCAAACTACTTCAGATTATATTTTGATACCCATTGGGTAATGTGTAAAAAAACTGTAAAAGGATGAAAATGATCCATCCCTGTTCCCCAAACTCATTATAACTCTCCAGTGCCAAATCTTCTACTATAAGAGACTTCACTCATTTTTATTACAAAAATATTTATTCTAGTTACTTACAGTTTATGAAACATGGTAAAATAAAAAATAAGAGTTAAGGTCACACGATGAAAAAAATTTAGAACCTTACTTTTTCTACTAATCAGTATCTCATGAGCATTTAACATGTATCTAAACGTGCTTAATAAATAACATTGATAAGGGCTGAATATTACTCTGTTAAGTCTATAATCATAACTCTATAATCATACTCTAAAGTCTATAATCTGTTAAGTCTATGATCATTTATTGTTAGGAATCTACATTATTTTAAGATATTCTATTATACATAATTATTTGATGACTATTTTAAAATAAACATGTGTTATCTAATTCTATGTTAAATGCTTAGGATAGATTCCTAGAAAAGAAAAGAAAACAAAAAAATGAAATAGAGAAAAACCAAAATTCTTCTTTGTTAAGGTTAAATAAATTATTTCCATGTGCTTCTCTTTGGTACAAATGGGTATTCCTATCTAAACAACTCTTCTAGATTAACTGGATTCCTTATGCGATCCCACAATGGGTAATATTCAGACAACTGCTTAGTATCATGTTGCTCAGAAGAGCATTATCTGTCAAAAGTGAGGACCATCTTCTGGAAGGCTCTGTGCCAAGTTTGATGACTGGCAGTTCTGATGATCATACCCCACCTCAGTTTTGATAATTCACTACAAGTACTCACAGAACTCCCTGAAAACCTAATGTACTCACAGTTATATTTGAGTTCAGTGAAAAGATACAGATCAAAATCAACCAAAGGAAGAGACACAGGGCAGAGTCTGAGCTAAATTCTTTGACTCCAACCAATGGAAAGAAGTCGGTGATAATTCTGTTACCAGCAAAGTAAAACAGGCTGTTTGTATCAGCTCAAAATAATGAAAAATATGGTCTTCAAATTCAAAATCCTCCTGGATAAAGAGGAAAGTGTTTGAGAAGGAAAATATCTCAGGAAAAGGAGATCAATGCAGTAAATGGTCACATCTTTGAAAATACTTCTGGAACGTGAGGAGCGCAGATGAGGGGCAAGTAATACAGTTTGAAGGTGAGGAATTGGGTAGAGTTTGAGAAGAAAGTGGACAGTTACAACAAACTAGTCAGGATTAGAAGGGTAAAAGTTAGAACAAGGAAATTCTGAAAAAGTATAGCTCATGCCTACACACACACAAGTACATACACACACATACATACATTTCACACAAGAACCAAAGATTATATGTTAAAATAATCACAGATAACTGCTAGCACTTATTGAACATATAATTATGGGTCAGTTGCTATAATAAGCTCATTGGCTTAATTAGCTTGTTGCTCCTCAGACAGTGAGTCACAAAGAACATATTTTAACTTATTTTTAATCAGTCCCAATTGGACAATAATTCTACTGACCATGATTAATGAGAAGATCATGCCACACACAACTTAGCGTGTAAATTTGACAACATCCAAACCAATCTCTACCCTATTCAACTAGACCTGTCCACTGATTACACTCTTAGATGTCATGACATTGACAGCTTACCATAAAAAAAAAATTAAAGACATCTTAACTTGTGTCTGTGTACCTTCTCTGGACCAGTAAATTAAGAATGCTTCACAGACAAAACCGTTTCATGGTGTGTGACCTCTGCAGGTGTATAGTATACGTGTTTTAAAGGATTTCATCCTTTGTTTAATGCTCTGCTGTCACCATCTTGAAATTCTTAGTAATTGTTGAATTTTCAGTTGAAGGGACCTTCAATTTCATCATGCACTGGGCCCTGCAAACTATGTAGCTGGTCCTATCCAAAGACCACACTCTGAGCAGCACTGTATTAATGCATTGAATTTTCACAAACACCCTAAGAGATATTTACTATTGCTATTTTCATTTTCAGGAGAGAAATGTAAGGTATAGCTTTGTTGAGGTAAATACAACTTATGAGAGAACAGATACATCTTAAGTCAGGCAGCTTGACTCCAAAACCCAGACTCTTAACCACATAGAAAATAAGACTAATTTTGAGAAAATATTAATATTCAGTGTTGCCAAAATAGAAGAAAAAAGCAAGCAAACAACAAAGAAAAAAGACTTGACAGAGAAAAAGAATTTGCCCCTCACAAACAGAAGGAATAGCAGTACTAATCTCGAAGACACTGTAGTATAGTAAGTTCCCTACATACAAATGATTTCTGTCAGACAGTGCATTGTGTCCAATTTGTTTGTAAGTCCAACAAGGTTATCCTAGGTACCCAATAACACAATTGGCTATACAGTACAGTACTATAACAGGTAATATGATTTTTCACACAAATAATACATGAAAAAACACACAAAAAATAAAGAAAATATTTTTAAACTTATAGTACAGTGCCTTGAAAAGTGTAGTAGTACAGTACAACAGCTGGCATACAGGGGTTGGCATCAAGTGAACAAGCAAGAAGAGTTACTGACTAGAGGAGGCAGGGGAGGTGGGAGATGGTAGAGTGGAAGGATCGTCAGCAGTAGGAGATGGAGGGCAAGCTCAATTTCACTCACACCTGATGTTGATGAAGCACTTTCATACCTTTGAAAGTTTGCAACTTCAAGTTTTGTATGTCGGGTACTTGCTGTGCATGGCAATGAGTCTTTATTATTTATAGCCTGGTGAGAATGGCAAGGGAGATTGCACTACATGCCTGTCCTTTGTGGAGTTCCAACAGCAGAAATCTCTGTGAATTTGGAGTGCAATCCTGCCAGGAGTTTTAGTTGTCCAGATGCTTTCTTCTCAACCTCTCTCACATAAGAACATGGGCATGTGACCAGGGGTCAATGAGACAAATGTGTATGCTTCTATATCAGATCAGGAGCTAGGGACAAATGGGAGCAGTGATGGAGACTGGGCCCATGTTCAGTGCAGAACTCTTGGTGGTGCCTTTGATAGGGGCTTACATTTAGCCAGGAGGGCAGTTGCCCCTCACTCATACAGTTCTGGAGTGTAGGTGCTAGGCATACTCTCTTTTGGCTTCTATACATTTACTAGCCAAGTTTTTCCAATGTCTTCTGCCTGACATTTGTTCAATCATTTCCACTTTTGTTGATATCAGCCCTAATCTGTGTGACATGCTCTTGGGAACTCTCACTAAAACAAAGACTGAATGCAAAGATGGCATAAATCTTAACATGTCAAAACAGATGACAGCCCCCAAAGAGTGAGATGCTCTGGGCATGAAAGAAAGAGTTCCAGAAACACCATAAAAATGTGGAATGAGAATGAGGTTAATTATTCATTTTAAAATTAAATATTAATAGTCAAGATTAATAAAATCTTACATTTATGGAATGTGTTTCCTACTTGAAGAGCCTCCAAGAGCCCATTTGAATTTATAAGCTACAGTAATATAGAGAACATAAAATCATTAATTAAAACATGAAATTCATGAAATAGTTACATCTTTAATCAGCAGGAAAAAAAAAAAAGATTATGGAAACCTAACGAGCATTACTCATTAACAGAGTTTCAGGAAGTCACTGGCATTGAGTTGGTTGGTTTTGTCTACTGATACCTTTGTGATGGACAGTCACATTTGTAATGCCGTTTCTTCACCTTGGGTTCTCAGAAATTTCTGTTGGGCTGCTTTTCCCTCTCAAACATTTGTTCATGGCTTAGGAGTCTTAATAATTAGGGGCATGGAGCAGAGTCTGTGGAAGCTAGTCCCTTCTTCAGGCAAGGACTGAGGTTTACATGTGATTCCATCACAGTCCCATGGGAGGCAATGCCCCAAAACAGCAGGAGAGAGTTCTGCATCTGAAGTGTCCTGGGTGGTTAGCATCTCTGAAACATAAACCATTGAATTCCCCATCTACCACCAACTAGTTGGAATATATTACACATTTGCATTTTAATAGTTATTTTATGTTCTTTCTCTTTTAGTTCTCATTAACAATGCATTTTAAAAAATCTCCTTGTGTGGATGAGCACTAAAGTTGAAAAAGATAAAGAAGTAACTCATGCAAGGTCACACAATTTAAAAGTGGAAACCTTAGAGCCCCAAACACACACTAAATTATGCTAGTCTTTCTCTGCCTGGATTTCAGTGTTTAACCTCAAAGACATGATCCTTCTGGGATGAGCGAACACAGTGGAGGAAGACCATAGGCCTTCCTAGAGTTGGTGTCAGAAGTTTAGGTTGAGTTGGAGCTTCAGCTTCAACATCAAAAGGAAAATAATGAACAGTGATAGCAATTATCATACTCTATGATATTCCACATGGCCAGTGAAAATCAGGGATGTGAATTCCACAGACCTAGGCTCAAGTTCATTCTTCTTTACAGATGTGCCAAAGGAGCTTTACCAAATTATTCAACTTTTCTCAGCTTCTATTTCTCCATCTGTAAAAGCAGAAGGAAAGAAAGGAATTAACAGTTCTTTTATTCATAGAATGATTGTGAGAATTTAGTGAAATCATGCAAGGAAGGTATTTTTCCTAGCACACGGAACCATTTCTTGGATCCTTAAGCCTTGTAACATATGATCACTTGTTAACTTGATTTCATGAATTTCTATTCCTCCTCTATGTCTGTATAGTTTGAAAGATTTGATGTGCTTTGTATTTAGGAGAGTCAAAGAAAGAATTCAGCTTTACAAGAGAATTCCCAAGTTAGACTGTATAGAGATACTACCCAGAAAAGAGGAAGCCTGGTTAAATCTTTGGGGTTTGGGGCAAGAAAAGAGGAAAACAGGCCAGGTGAATATCAAGCAGCACTCTGTATGAGGCTTCTCCACCACTTACAATGGCAAGTTCGTGTGTTCTCAGCCTTGGCTGCACCTGATATCACCTAGGCCCCGGCCCAATCATTCAGGCTTCATTGGTCTAGGTACAGCCTGGGTGTTAGTTGCTAAATTTTCTGCTGCTGATAATTTCACTTGCAGCAAAGTGTCTCTTTGGGTGTCACATTAGCATGTTGATCTCCTTCTTCTCAGCCCCTCCAGGAGTCTAGTCTAAAATTAACCTGGCCCTCTTAACTTCATCTTAAACTCCCACTCACATTTTCTGGGGTCTCCACAATATCAAAAGATTTTGGTCACCTCTCTCATTTTTTTCAGTTTGTAACAGAATGTGACCATTCTATGTTAGACACATATGTAGGTCACAGTTGCTTTGACTCACATTATCATCACTGTGGCAACCCACTCCAGTACTCTTGCCTGGAAAATCCCATGGGCAGAGGAGCCTGGTAGGCTGCAGTCCATGGGGCTGCACAGAGTCAGACACGACTGAGTGACTTCACTTTCACTTTTCACTTTCATGCATTGCAGAAGGAAATGGCAACCCCCTCCAGTGTTCTTGCCAGGAGAATCCCAGGGACATGGGAGCCTAATGGGCTGCCATCTATGGGGTCGCAGAGTCGGACACGACTGAAGCGACTTAGCAGCAGCAGCATCATTGTGGGCATCTCTGTGACCATCAAACATGAGCAGACCCCTTGTCCTGTACCACACCCAGAACTTCTCTGTGTGTTAATGGGGATTGTGAGTGACCAGAGGCAGAAGGAAGTTCTGGATACCTTTGCAGTCCCAGCCCTAAAGTGAGGCAGTGGGATCTGTGTGGAAGCAAGCATGAACCAGACGATTTAGGAAGTAAAACTGGGAAATGTTTCATTGATTGACTGTATACATTCAAAAATATCAAAACAATGCAATTTTTCTTGGCAAAAGATGATAAGCACGTGTGTTGGACCATTATTTGTGACTCTCTTTTCCACATCCCACCATCTTGATTGGATTCAGCTTTACTTGGAAGAGCTACTGTATTATAAGATCCTTGAGACAATAACTTCACCTTCTTATATCCATATACGGTCCCAGGCCCCAGCAGATCACAATGTTAGGGTAAGAGTGAATGTCTTTTGATGAGCATATACATATCATCAGTCTTCTTATATATATATATATATATATACATATATATTAAATCCTGTTATAAATCAACCCATGAGAGGAGGTAGCAATTTCATTATCTGTTTGGCTAGAAGATAATGTTAGATTCCATTGTAGACTTAAGGGATACACAGGCTATTACATATTTGTAAGTGTTTTCTATATCACAGAGATTCTAAATGTGTTCAGGAGTATGCTTTTCAGAACAACTCACTCCAACCATTGCATGCCTCCCCAAATCTCTACTCTTCCCAAGGGCGTGGACTCTAGTTTTTCAAGATGGCACTGCTGCTCTTGTCCTGGCACCCTGTTTGCCCAACGAAGAGAGCCTCTTAGAGGAAGGGCACCAACTCTAGTGGCATGTGGGCTTTGTTCAAACAGGGATTCGTTCATTCAAAGAAGTGTACCTTCAGTATGCTTCCCTACCATTGTCTCCAGTCTTTCTGAGAATTCTTGTATAACTTGACAATAAGGTCAGTCTAAAGAAAAAATAAATCCCTCCTTTCTTTTCGGGTACTTCTTATAAACAGTTCTTTCAGCAGTAGCCCCTTATCCTACTAAACTGGCTCTTACCACATGATCTGGAAAGTACTGATGTTTTTCTCAGTCTGCTACAAGCACAATCAAGCTGTTTTGTTGCCACTATCATGCACCCCTGTTTTCTAAAATAGAAGGTCTCCAACTCTCCATTTTC
>SJYV01041687.1:336641-455383 GCA_006410875.1 Neotragus pygmaeus
AAAGAAGAGGATGACAAAAGATAAGATGGTTTGATGGTATCACCCATTCAATGGATATGAGTTTGAGCAAGCTCCTGGAGATGGTGAAGCACAGGAAAGCCTGGCATGCTGCAGTCCATGGGGTCACAAATAGTCAGACATGACTGACTATTGAACAAAAACAAAACTGATTCTCTTTGCTTTACAACACAAATTGCCACAACACTGCAAATCCACTAAACTTTGAAAAAATATTTAAAGAGAAGCTCTTTTTATGTAGTGAGTGCTTGGCATATGTGTCGCTGTTGGCTGGCTGGCATTTCTAATGGAATTTCTAATATTATTGTTTAAGGCAAATATTGTATGCATGACTTTCTGAACAGAGAAAGCATGTTGAAATGGAAACAAAAACAGAACACCACTGTCAGGGCAACACCATAAAACTTTCTCTTAGGACTTGATTAGCTTTTTCAGACCTGAAAAGGTATGACTCTTCTAGGGGTATGTTACCTGAAATTCTCTAAATTCTTTTGCTTTTAACATCATCATATATTTTTTATCCATTACTTTCCAGCAAAGACAGGGATAGTAGAGATTAAGGGAAAAGGAAAGAGTAGATCATTTTATCAGAATTAAGACATCCTCTATGCTTTCTTTTTAATGTGATTTACCAGACCCTGTACTATACCAGGGAGCAAGGTCCCAGATGATTTTGCTTCATCTTCCCTATTGTCATCAACAGCACTGACTTAACTGGAGAAATAGTGGAAAAAGTGATCATTTTCCTATAATAAACAACCAACCAGGGTAAGCCAATCCAAATACAAAGAGAGTTTTGAATGTGACCTTACAGGAAATGAAGAAAAGTCAGCTTAATGGCAACTGAAATGACTTGTTCTTTTCCTCCAGCTCCTTTGGTTTATTTCTTCTCCCCTTTGGGGCTTCCTGCAAGTAATTATGGCAATTTCTTCTGTAATTTCATGACTTTTGCTAAGAATCTTTGAAACGAAAGGCCATTTCTGTCATTTAAAGCAAATCCACATTGCCCTGAGGGTTATAGAGATCCCCCAGGGAGAGAGAGCCTGAACTGGTCTCTTTGTGGAACTGACCTTTGCCTAGCAAAGAGTGGGCAGTAACCTTGCAGGAGTGATGAATGATGCCATGGCTCCCAAATGGAGATTGTGTCCTTCTGCTGGTTCAGGGAATGAGCCTCCCTTCTAGTCTAAGCTACAGTAACTCTCTTTAATGACAAGAGGGCAAGAGAGAACAGCTTTTCAAACTCTCTGAATGTATCTTTTGTCTGTATCTTGAACATATCTGCTTACTCTGTAGGTAGATGGGTTAGGGGGTCCCCAGAGAAAGAGAACCAGGAAAAGTTTTCCTGACATAACCCATTTTTACCTAAGCCATACTGTGATCTAAGCTTAGCTGCACTGCTTGCCCTTGAACAGGTCTAATAATTAATGATCTTAAAGAAGGGAATATGTAAACAAGAGAGGAGAAGTCAAGAAACAGTAGTGCAACTTTGGGAAAGGGTCCTGGTTCCTCACGAGATACATAGTAATATAACTTCTGCAGGAACCTAGGTGGAGGATGAAATGATGCTGCTGACTCTTTTACATTTAGTCAGCTAACGCTTGGACTTTGTAGACCTTAGCCCCAGTTCTATGCTGAATTCTCTTCTTATCAAGCTCCTTCACGAATGTGCCTTAACTTGAAGCTTCCCAATTTTTCTGTTTGTAGAAACACTGCTTTGGGAAGGATCCCTATTGTTCTCCTTACTTGCTGAAAGGAATAATAAATCCTTCATTAGCTTGAGCTTTGGATTGGTTGTGTCTATTGGCTCAACAACTACAAAGAGATGAACTCAGGTTTCAGGTAACAAATCCTGCATCAGTGCCTTTGTACTAGCTCTTTCTCTCAACAGAATACAGTCCTTCAGATAATATTATGTCTGCTTCTTTCTAGCACGTGAGCCTCTAATTAAATACCTTCTCTTTAACCCATTTGAATTGCACACTCTAAGTCTGGTCACTCTCTAATACACATCATGAAGTTGTATTCTTCATAATACCTAGCATGACACAGAGTCATCTGTCATTATATATTCATTTCCTCATTTATTTTCAGTTGCTTCTCATTCAGAGTATTNTTTGAATTGCACACTCTAAGTCTGGTCACTCTCTAATACACATCATGAAGTTGTATTCTTCATAATACCTAGCATGACACAGAGTCATCTGTCATTATATATTCATTTCCTCATTTATTTTCAGTTGCTTCTCATTCAGAGTATTAGGTCATCAAGAGCAGGGATTTAGGTTTCTTCTCACTCTGTTTCTAGTACCTAGAACAGGGCTGACACAGAGTAAACACCTTCAAGACAGAGAGAATGTGAAGAGTAGAGACCATGTGAATTATATTAAACACTCAGTTTGAATGAAACTCACAATCTGTTTGATCTTGAGGAGAATGTTTATATTCTTTGGATTTCAGTCCTTCCATTTTGAAAAGAACACCTAACTTGGGGAGTGGAGAGTAGGACTCCTCATGAGTAGAAGCAAAGTCAAGCAAACAAACAGTGTTTCTGTTTATCTTTTCTGGATTATGTCTGTCTACAGGCATAAGTTGGAGTTGCCTTCAGAAAATGCATTATTACAAAGTCAGTTGGTGCTTTTGTTACTGACAATTAGGTGAAATTATATATGAAATGATTCTAACAGAACACCTGATGAGTTGGCACTCAATGAGTATTATTTTATTTACTCCAAGAAACACTTCATAAAATATAATATTTTCCTGATATTTTCTAGACAAGACAGATACCAATGTCTTAGAACAGCTAAGTCAGAGCTTCTGCTTTTGCATTTGTGGGAAAGAGGTGAAAGGTGGAAGGAATTCAAGTGAGAAAGATAGAGAACAAACCTTAATGTTATTGGCAGCATCAGGAAGGCAATGGAGAAGGGAAGATGCTATAAGATCATCCCATATCCCTGCAGTTTACTTTCTCAGAGAAGACTGGTATAATAAAAATACTGTGCCCATTGCAAACTGACCTCAGATGTGAACCAAAAATCAATTCTGTTTTCTGTACCAGTTACCACACTGGAGTATTAGAGACGNAAAAACAAATAGCCCAATCAAAAAATGGGCAGAAGACCTACAAAGATATTTCTCTAAACAAGATATACAGTTGGCCATCAAGCACATGAAAAGATGCTCAACATCGCTAAGTATTGGAGAAATACAAATCAAAACCACAATGAGGTATCATCTCACACTAGTTAGAATGACCATCATCAGCAACTCTACAAATAACACGTGCTGGAGAGGTTGCAGAGAAAAGGAAATCCCCGCACACTGCTGGAAGAAATGTAAATTGGTACAGCCACTGTGGAAAACGGTATGGAAGTTTCTTAAGAAACTAAAAATAGAGCTACCATATGATGTAGCAATCCCACTCCTGGGTATGTACCCAGAAAATAAAACAAAACCTCTAATTTGAAAAGATACACATATCCCTAATGTTCATAGCAGCATTGTTTATAATAGCTAAGACATGAAAACAACCCAAATGTCTATCAACAGATAATTGGTTTAAAAGAGTATACATACATATATATATATACACACATACACACACACAAACAAAGAATATTATTCAGCCATAAATATGAAATATCACTTGCAGTAATATGACTAGACATATTACATGAAGGAAGTCAGAGAAAGACAAATACTTTATGAAAGTGATTATATGTGTAATCTAAAAAAATAATACAAATGAATCTCTATGAAAAACAGAAACTGACTCACAGACATAGAAAACAAATTTGTTACCAAAAGGGAAGGGAGGGAAGAAAAATTGGAAATATGGGATTAACAGATACAAACTACAAAAAATAGATAAGCATCAAGAATTTACTGTATAGCACATGGAACTATATTTAATATCTTGTAATAACATATAAGAGAAAATATCTGGAAAAAATTTATATGTTGTGACCATTTACAGTTAAATGAAAATGTGGTATAATAAACTTTTCTCATCTACAGCATTTACTCTAAAAATCTCAAATACAGGGGTTTATTATAAACTGTTCTGTTAATATGCCCTTCTTTTTTCAGAAACTCTTTCAAATTCAAAGCACTCTTCAAAATACTTTCCTAATACATGAGAAATTAAACATAGTCTACTGGAATTAGTAGCAATGCAAAATTCTTCAACAATTTTGAAACTTTAAAACTACCTGGAAGTTTAGTAAGCCACTACCACAGTGCAGTGTGACCCCAAACAGATGAGCACAGTGACATCTGATACTCATGAAATGTACCTAACTAAAACATATTTGACAAGTTAGTCTTGCTAGTAGAATAATTGGTGTGTTTGTCAGGATCCTCTAGAGAAACAAAATAGGATATATATAGATACAGAATACAGAAAGAAATTTATTATGAGGGACTGGCTCATGCATTTATGAAGATTGTGAAGTCCCACAATTTGTTATCTGCAAAATGCATACTCAGAAAACCTGGTGATGTAATTCCTGTCCAAACCTGAAGACCTGAGAAGCAGAGGAGCCAGTGGTGTATGCCGCAGTTCCAGGAACACCAGAGAACAACGGACACCAATTTCTGAGGGCAGAAAAGATGGCATTTTAGCTCAAGCAGAGAGCAAACTCACCCTTCCTCCAAATTTTAATTATATTATAAGGCCTTCAGTGGATTGGATGATGCCCACATACAAAGGCAAAAGACATCTCCTGCACCCAGGTTACCAATTCAAATGCTTTTCTCTTATAGAAACACAGACACAAGTATCTGGGCATCTTGCATTCCATTCACGTTGACATATAAAATTAACCAGCTCAAGCAGAATGCGTTTAGAAAATGATACCACAAAACCATTGCCAAGGGATTGAAAAAGTANTATGGCTGCAAAGATCCCAGGGTGTCTTCAGTTCTGGGGGGGCAGGCTGGTCCCAAAAAGCAAATGGCAGTGAAGACGCCAGAGTGTCCTCCACTCCCGAGCATCCTCCAACATCGGATCCAGTCTTTCCTGGAAACCTTTTCCAGTGACTCCAGCAGGGCCTCTGCCTCAGCCCCCAGGTGGTACACTGACCAATATCCAAAGGCCAGTGAAGTTTTGCACACTCAATGAGGACCAGCAGTGAGATAACAAGGACACCAGGAATGTCATCCAGCTATGTGGAGCAGCTGAAGGTCATGTCTTTGCTAGTCAGGGCTGACAAAATGTGGTCCACTGGAAAAGGAAGTGGCAAACCATTTCAGTATTCTTTCTTTGAGAACCCTGTGAACAGTATGAAAAGGCAAAAAGATATGATACTGAAAGATGTGTCCTCCATGTTGGTAGGTTTCCAATATGCTACTAAGGAAAAGTGAAAAATAGCTCCAGGAAGAATAAAGAAGCTGAGTCAAAAGAGAAATGATGCCCAGTTGTGGATGTATCTGGTGGTGAAAGTAATGTCCAATGATTTAAAGAACAATATTGCATAGGAACCTGGAATGTTAGGTCCATGAATCAAGGTAAATTGATGTGGTCAAGTAGGAGATGGTAAGAGTGAACATTGACATTTTAGGAATAAATGAACTAAAACGGGCAAGAATGGACAAATTTAATCCGATGAACACTGTATCTACTACTGTGAGCAAGAATACCTTAGAAGGAATGAAGCAACCTTCATGATCAAAAAAGAGTCCAAAATGCAATTATTGAGTGAAATCTCAAAAATGACAGGAAAAAAAAATCTCCATTCATTTCCATTTAACATCATGGTAATTCAACTATATGCCCCAACCACTAATGCTAAAGAAGCTTAAAGTTGAGCGGTTATATGAAGACGTACTAGACCTCCTATAACTAGCACAAATAAAATATGTTCTTCTCATTATAGTGGATAGGAATGCAAACATAGGAAGTCAAGAGATACCTGGAGTAACAGGCAAATTTGGCCTTGGAGTACAAAATGGAGCAGGGCAAAGGCTAACAGAGTTTTGTTAAGAGAAATTACTCGTCATAGCAAGTACCCTCTTCCAATAGCACGAGACAGCTCTAGAAGTGGACATCACTAGATGGTCAATACTGAAATCAGATTGATTATACTCTTTGTAGCCAAAGATAGAGAAGCTCTATACAGTCAGTAAAAATAAGAAATGAAGCTGACTGTGGCTCAGATCCTGAGCTCCTTATTGCAAAATTCAGTCTAAAATTGAAGAAAGTAGGGAAACCAATAGGCTATTTAGACATGACCTAAATCAAATCTCTATGGTTATACAGTTAAGTGATGAATAGATTCAAGGACTAGATCTTGTAGACAGTATGCCTGAAAAACTATGGACAGAGATTCATAACATTGTACAGGAGGTGCTGACCACAACCGTCCCAAAGGAAAAAAAAAATGCAAGAAGGCAAAGTGATTGTCTGAGGAGTCCTTAAAAAATAGCTGAGAAAAGAAGAGAAGCAAAAGGCAAAGGAGAAAGGGAAACATAAATCCAACTGAATGCAGAGCTCCAGAGAACAGCAAGGAGAGATATGAAAGCCTTAAGTGAACAATGCAAAGAAATAGAAGAAAACAATAGAATGAGAAATGCCAGAGATCCCTTCAAGAAAATTAGAGATTTCAAGGGAACATTTGTACAAACTGGGCACAATAAAGGATAGAAATAGCAAAGACCTGATAGAAACTGAAGAGATTAAGAAGAGGTGGCAAGGGTACACAGAAGAATTGGACAAAAAAAAAAAAATCTTAATGTACCAGACAACCACGATGGTGTGGTCACTCACTTAGAGGCAGACATCCTCAAATATGAAATCAAGTGGGCCTTAGGAAGCATTACTCTGAACAAGGCTAGTGAAAGTAATGGAATTCCAGCTGAGCTCTTTCTAATGCTAAAAACTGATGCTGTTAAAGTGGCACACTAATTATGACATCAAATTTGGAAAACTCAGCAGTGACATAGGACTGGAAAAGTCAGTTTTCTTTCCAATCCCAAAGAAAGGCAGTGCCAAAGAATGCTCAAACTACCACACCAATACACTCATTTCACACACTAGCAATGTAATGCTCGAAATCCTTCAGGCTAGTCTTCAACAATATGTGAACCAAGAACTTTCCAATGTTCAAGCTGCTTTTCAAAAAGATAGAGGACCCAGAGATCAAATTACCGACATCTGCTTGATCATAGAAAAAGCAAGAGAATTTTGTGTACACCTGTGGTGGATTCATGTCAATGTATGGCAAAGCCAATAGAGTATTGTAAAGTAAAATTTAAAAAAATAAATAAATAAAAATAAAAAAAATAAATCTACTTCTGTTTCATTGACTATGCAAAAGCCGTTGACCCTGTGGATCACAGCAAACTGTGGAAAACTCTTAAAGAGATAGAAATACTAGACTATGTTACCTGCCTCCTGAGAAACCTGTACGCAGGTTGAGAAGCAACTATTAGAAATGGACATGAAACAATGGGCTGGTTTAAAATTGGGAAAGGAGTACCTCAAGGCTGTATGTTGTCATCCTGCTTATTTAATTTATTTGCAGAGTACATCATGTGAAATATGGGGCTAGCTGAAGCACAAGCTGGAATCAAGATTACCAGGAGAAATAACAACCTCAGATATGCAGACAATACCATATTAATGGCAGAAAGCGAAGAGGAACTAAAGAGTCCCTTGATGAAGATGAAAGAGGAGAGTGAAAAAGCTGGCTTGAAACTCAACACTCAAAAAACTTAGATTATGCACCTGATCCTATCACTTCATGGCAAGTAGATGGAGGGAAAGTGGAAACAGTGACAGATTTCATTTTCCTGGGTTCCAAAACTGCTGTGGATGGTGACTGCAGACACAAAAATTAAAAGATACTTCCTCCTTGGAAGAAAAGCTATGACAAATCTAGACATCATATTAAAGAGCAGGGACATTACATTGCCAACAAAAATTCAACTAGTCAAAGCTATGGTTTTTCCAGTAGTCATGCATGGATACGAAAGTTGGACCATAAGTAAGGCTGAGAGCTGAAAAATTGATGCTTTCAAACTGTGGTGTTGGAGAAGACTCTTGGTCTCAACAAGGAGATCAAACCAGTAAATCCTAAAGGAAATCAGTACTAAATATTCATTGGAAGGACTGATGCTGAAACTGGAACCCCAATAGTTTGGTCACTTGATGCCAAAAGTCAACTCATTGGAAAAGACTCTGATCTGGGAAAGACTGAGGGCACGAGGAGAAGGGAATAACAGAGGATAAGATGGTTGGATGACATCACTCATTCAGTGGACATGAGTTTGAGCAAACTCCAGGAGATGATGAAGGACAGGGAAGCCTGTCGTGCTGCAATCCATAGGGTCACAAATAGTTGGACATGACTTACCGACTGAACAGCCATACCAGCTTAAGGACTAACATGAAGAGTAAATAAGATAGTTTAGGTAAATACATCTAGCAGAGATCCTCCTATAATAAAGTTTCAAAATCAGCAAGCTATTACCATTCTTTAGCACAGAGGTCCCCAACGACCAGGCCACACACCGGTACCAGTCCGTGGCCTATTATAAACCTGGTCACACAGTAGGGAGTGAGTAACAGGTGAGTACGTGAAGCTTCATATGTATTTACAGACACTCCTCATTGCTCACTCACATCACCACCTGAAATATGCCTCCTATCAGATCAGCGATGGCCTTAGATTCTCATAGGAGTAGAAACTCTACTGAGAACTCTTCATGTGAGAGATTTAGGTTGCAAGCTCCTTATGAAAATCACCTGGAAACAATTCCCACCCCTCTACCCCTGTTTGTGGAAAAATTGTCTTCCATAAAACTGGTCCTTGGTGCCAAAATGGTTGAGGACTGCTGCTTTAGCAGATAAAATTTCTGCATTTTGCCATGCTTCACTGTGTTCTCTTGTGGTACATTTTACAAAAAGCAACTGAAGTCAAGATGCTGATTTTTAAGAAAAGGATCTAAACTTACTTTCTCTGCTATTTATTCGATGTTGCCTTCAGCAACTCATAAAGCAAAGATTTGGGGATATCCAATGGCTTGATCAAGTTCTCCATATCTAGTGACCCTAGGGTCCTCTTGGCCTTGTTTGTCAATCAGTAAGTTTAATGAACTCTCAGGGCTTGACAAGATGCTAAACAAATGAATGGTCTGGCTGGGCTTATTTTTTAAAAAAGATAATTGTTACAAAACTGTCAGTTCAGTTCAGTTAAAAAACAAACCATCATCAAATTGTAATCCAAATACCAAGATAAGTTAAGGATACAAGTATCAGACTAAAGAATTCCACCCTCAAAAAAAAAAAAAAATTGGTTTCACCTAGATCTTCCTGTAGTTCTCTATTTGTATACCTAAATCTATTTGTAGTTCTCTATCTGATTCTTCAAAGCAAAAGCAGGGTTATTCAAGAAGTAATGACTGGAGATCACATAGAATGGGAAATACCATCATGCATGTTACAGTGAGAATGCCTTGTGTAAACATGGAGATTACAAGTTTATCCCCTGACTTCTGTAACCAGAACAGTCTATGAACAGTGGCAGATCCAAGTGAAGGATGTTCAATATTGAAAAAATAACAAAAAAGAAAGATAATGAGGTAGAGAGTATTTCTGCACAATACACCACCGTCTGATTAAATTCTCTTGTCAGAGAGAATTTGTTGCATTTTCTTAGATATTTTGATTATAGTTTCACCTTTTCATAAACTCTGAGAAGATCCTCCCAGGTTTATTTTATTTTTGTGATCTTTAATATCTAGGATTTAGCAGTTCTGTATTATATTCTTGGTCACAAAGAGAAACTAATCATCCTCAAAAATGCTTCCATTTAGTACAGTAATATAAATGGATATGTCTTAAATGCAGGCACTCTGTGTGAATCTACCTTGAAGTAGACTATTGCTCCAGTTTGAAGCTGAAACCAGCCTCTGTACCCTGACACCAAATTAAATCTCAGAGACAGAGTTTTGAGTTAAATAAAAAAGAATGGCATATTGCTTTGTCAAGCAAATAAGACCACAGTGGGCCACTGCACTCAACGTTGTTTGTCCTGCCTTGTAGCGGGTAACAAGGAGTATTTTAGTAATGATTCAGAGGAGGGTGTGAAGTGCTTATGGGAATTCTTCTGACTGATGGTGAAGTAACTAGGAGTCAACATCATCAATCTATGTTCTGACTTTAATAGATCTGAGGGTCTTTGTGCTTGTGGGCAGCATTCAGTTAATTTCTTACACATGGTGGTGGTTTTAATATCTGCACATTAGCTCAAAGATATTGATATGTGTGTCTCCTGAAGTGGAACTGAGACCCTGCCCCAACACTGCACATTTGTTTCTTGGCTGCCCTTCCCTTGTCTCTGCATCCCCTGCCTTCCCTGATTTGCAATTGTTTGAACCTGATCCTTGGAACTCAGGGAAGGTAATGGAAGCTGCATGAAGCCTTTATTGTGTAATCAGGAATTGGGGGATACAGAAAGGATTTTGTGCCCAGAAGGCCCACAGGGTCCTGCTCAATCTCAAATTCAAAGAAGAGAAATTTCATAGACTATGCCATTTTGCTGGGTTTCACAGTGCCTCTCCCCCCCAATTCACTTCCAGTGAGAATCTCAGAATTAACCTTATTTGGAAGTAGAATCTTTGTAGATGTTATTATTTAAATTAAATGATGGAATACATTGG
The DNA here is from genome assembly GCA_006410875.1 of Neotragus pygmaeus. NCBI lineage: Eukaryota > Metazoa > Chordata > Mammalia > Artiodactyla > Bovidae > Neotragus > Neotragus pygmaeus. Next base: position 347,322 of record SJYV01041687.1, read on the forward strand.
GTCCTAATACAATGACCCTTAAAAAAAAATGAAGACATAAAAATGTAGAGGAGATGTGAACATGGAGACAGAGATTAGAGTAACACATTCTCAAGTTACAGAAAGTCAAGGATTACAGCACCTCCAGAAACTAGAAGAGACAAAGAAGGATTTCATGCTGGAGACTTCAGAAACAGCATGGCTCTATGAACCCTATGATTTTGATTATTGGTTCCAGAACTGTGAAAGAATAAATTTCCATGGTTATAAACCATACATCTTGTGGTACTTTGTTATAGCAACCAAATAAAACTAATGGTCATCTGTAGGGTGAGAGGGAATATTATACAGGCAATTAGGCACTGAGTGAAAGTCACTCAGTTGTGTTCGACTCTTTGTGAGTCCATGGAATTTTCTAGGCCAGAACACTGGAGTGGGTAGCCTTTCCCTTCTAATCTAGGGTATTTTCCCAACCCATGGATTGAACCCAGGTCTCTCACATTACAGGCAGATTCTTTACCAACTGAGCTATCAAGGAAGCCTAAATCAGTCAATCCCAAAGGAAATAAGTCCTGAATATTCATTGGGGGGATTGATGCTGAAGCTGAAGCTACAATACTTTGGCCACCTGATGCAAAGAACTGATGCATTGGGAAAGACCCTGATGTTGCGAAAGATGGAAGACAGTAGGAGAAGGGGACAACAGAGGATGAGATGTTTGGATGGCATCTCCGACTCAATGGGCATGAATTTGTGCAAGCTCTGGGAGTTGATGATGGACAGGGAAGCCTGGTGTGCTGCAGCCCATGGGGTTGCAAAGAGTCAGACACAACTAACGACTGAACTAAACTGAACTGAGGCACTGAGTGATGACACTTTTACCATACTTTAAAAAATTTATCTTTTAAAGTATAGTGGATGTACTGTGTTAATTTCTTCTGTACAACAAAGTGATCCAGTTATACATATGCATGCATTCACTTTCATATTCTTTTCCATCATGGTTTATCACAGGATTATGAATATAGTTCCCTGTGTTATACAATAGGACCTTGTCTATCCATTCAATATGTAATCTTTTACATCTCCTAACCCAGAATTCCCAATCCAGCCCTTCCCCACATCCCTTCCTATTGGCAACTACAAATCTCTTCTCCAGGCCTGTGAGTCTATCAATACTTTTAAAATTGGGAACAGAATGCCACAAAAGTATAGAGGAAGATGACAAAATTGTCAATATTTATTCTGACATCCCAAGATAAAAAATAAATCTGCAACCCAAAGCAATTTAGGCCTCAGAAGACATTCTTTTAGAAAAGATAGAGTAGGATTATTGAGTTATACCATCTCTTGGATGAACATTTTTAGAAATTTCCTTCGCTCTCTTTGGTATAACTTCATATTTTACGAGCTCTAGCACAGGAGACCGAAATCCCTTTCTCAATAGAAAGAGTTATTGGCATATAAATAATATGTTAACATACTGGCAAGCTGATGTAGTGGGCCTATTTTCTCTAGGTTTTCAGTCAAGTTACCAATCTCACAAGGAAAAGACTAAGATTCTAAGTGGTTGAGGATGTAAGAGGGTATAAGCATCTGTCAAGGGCAGGTATTTTGGCTTTATTCTAGTGGAGCAAGCACTGGTTAAAATATTATAATTTCAATTCCTTCAGAAGAGTTTCTATATACCTTCATGATACATCCCTTGTTGTTTTTGGTTCAATAGCTTGGTTGTGTTCTACTCTTTGCAACCACATGGACTGCAGCACACTAGGCTTCCCTGTCCTTCGCCATCTCCTAGACCTTGCTCAAACTCATGTCCACTGAGTCAGTGATGCAGTTCAACCATCTCGCTTTCTGTTGTCCCCTTCTCCTCCTGCCTTCCATCTTTCCCAGCATCAGGGTCTTTTCTAAAGTGCCAGCTCTTCACATTAGGTGGCCAAAATATTGGAGTTTCAGCATCAATCCTTCCAATGAATATTCAAGACTGATTTTCTTTAGGATTGACTGGTTTGATCTTCTTGCAGTCCAAGGGACTCTTAAAAGTCTCCTCCAACACCACAGTTCAAAACCATCAATTCTTTGGCACTCAGCCTCCTTTATTGTCCAACTCTCACATCCATAGACGACTACTGGAAAAACCATAGCTTTGACTATTTGGCCCTTTGTTGGCAAAGTAATGTCTCTGCTTTTTAGTATATTGACTAGGTTTGTGATAGCTTTTCTTCCAAGGAACAAGCATCTTAATTTCATGGCTGAAATCACCATCTGCAGTGATTTTGGAGCCCAAGAAAATAAAGTTTGTCACTGTTTCCACTGTTTCCCTATCTATTTACCATGAAGCGATGGACCAGATACCGTGATCTTTGTTTTTTAACTGTTGAGTTTTAAGCCAGTTTTTCCACTCTTCTCTTTCACATTCATCAAGAGGTTCTTTTGTTCTTCTTTGCTTTCTACCTTAAGGGTGGTGTCATCTGCATGTATTGATATTTCTCCTTGCAATCTAACTGCAAGTACTTGAAATTCCTTCACATAATATTTCTCAAATTTTCCTGCACAATGAAATCACCCAGAGAACTTTAATCACATTTATGCTTGAATTTCATCCATAGAGGATAATGTAATTGTGAGACACCAGGATTCTTAAAGCTTTCAGTGTTCAGGGCTGACAGAAAAAACACAGCAGACAAATTGCTGTAACTTTAAAATTTTACCAGAATTGGGTATGTACTTTCTCTATTACTGAAGAAATATTACTTAAACTAAACTTTGAATGTCTACATTGATTAATATCTGAAGCAGATTGCCACCTGTTCAGTCAAGTCTGTTGTCATCAGGAGAGCCAGACTGTCTGAAAAATCTGGTACTGAACCAATGGATAATACTAGAACTTTCTTCTCCCTACCCTACACTGGATTTTTCAGTCAGTGAATATTCCTTTGGATGTAGGTGGAGTGGAACTGACAAAAAAGCATCTGAATTGGTAGAAGGAGGTACACACTAAAGACTCACACAAAAGTAGTTTCCACAAGGAGAAAAGAAGAAAGAAAATAAATAACTCATTTCACACTGAGGCTGAGCTGAGGTGCAGCTGGAAAGGTGAAAACAGACTCGATTTTTTTCATGTCCAATCTCATTCAATAAAGAGAGTTCCATTCAGCTGAAATCATATGGTAATGGCAGCATTTGTACTCTACTTCTGGGTTTCTGGAATTCTGATGACCAGATAAAGCTTACCTTATGTAACACAAAGAAAGCAAGATTCATCCACTCTTCAGAGTTGACTTAAATATTGCATTCTTTGCCTGTGGACTACTGCTTACAACAATAAGATACAGTTTTCCACAGACCAACCACTAAAAAGAAACTAAGCTTTTTATCTCATGCCTAAGATGAGTATAGACAGGAGAGCGGAGGAAGGCATCTAGATAGAATTGGATGGTGATTTCCTGAAGTATATTATTTAGTATCTTTCTCCATAGAATACTGGCTTTTTGATAATTCAAGTCTGGGGAGAACTGCCATTTCTAAAGATTTCTGTAGAATAAAATGAAGGTTTCTTAAGATAAAGGACAGAAAAACAAAAGCACTGAAATCTCATTTCCCTTATGGAGTCTTAAATCTTTACACCATTTTGTCCTTGTGTGATTTAACTCTTCTTGATACAGGGATCCTAAGAACAACATCTGCCCTTCTCTCCCAGAAGGGTTAACAGTCAACGTATTCTAAAATCATGAAAGAAAACATATTGGTTTGCTACAATTGAAGATTTTGCTCCATATCTTTGAATATGTGAAGTGGCTGGCTGACCATATTTATCTGAGGGTCTTGGAGGGAAGAAGGTAACAGTCTGAATGAACTTATTTACAAAACAGAAATAGACCCACAGACATAGAAAACAAACTTATAGCTATCAAAAGGGGATGGTGTCAGGGGTTGAATAAATTAGGAGGTTGGGACTGACATATGCATACTGCTATATATAAAACTGATAACCAACAAGGACCTACTGTATAGCACAGGGAACTATATAGTCAGTATGTTGTAATGACCTGTAAGAGAAAAGAATCTGAAAAAGAATATAGAATTAGTGTAATGTACATCTGAAACTAATACCATACTGTAAGTAAACTATGCTTCATTAAAAGTATAAAATAATAATAAAGAAGGAAAGAATCTGAGAGGCATATTTCATGTGTTATTATGGGGTACTCAATACTATTTTGGGTGTTTGAGGGAGGGCTGAATAAAAAAAAGAGAGAGAAAAAGAAGTCAGAAAGTGAAGGAAAGCAAGAATGGGGGAAAGTTAGCAAAGAGCTTGGGCATCACGACATTATAAATGAGAAGTCTGAATCTGAACCCAGTCAGAAATTAAGACAATCAGTATTGGGTGTGAAAAACTGAAGGGGCTGTACTCTGCCCCACCCAGGTGCTCTTTCAGATAGAATCAGATTTGCAGGCAAAATTGTCTCGGATTAAAAACTTGAAGTAAGGAACCCTGCCTTGACTGGGGAATGAAGAGGGAAACATATGCGTGCATCTTCTAACAGGAAGTCCGTAAAACTCTGTATAAGATCAATTAAGGGGAACATGAACTACCAGAGGGAAAAGTCAGTGGACTCAATTGACACATTCTACTTTCTTTTCTTGCCATTTCTCATTACCATGTTGACTGGGTGGATAACCAAGCTTCTTCAAGTTTGTCAACATGGAAACCTAAACTAAGTTGAAATACCATTTGTGATTTATGTGTGCATAACTGATCATATCCCAAAAGAATTCAGAAAATTTGAAATCACTTACAAAGTCCATAAAAAGTTTACTTTTGAAAGTCTAATCATGAAACACTGTAATGATAAAAGTAGACATTTTCACCTGTTTTAGTACGTACATAGAATTCATCTTATTGACATGTATAAATGATTTCACGTTTCCTTAATTAAAAACAGACACAATTTCAACCCTGAAATTTTATTTGAAGATAAAAATGTAGGCTAAAAATCCTTATTAGTGATGAGAAATTCAAGTGGCAAAGCCAAGTGCCTTAATTGAGTTAGTAACCTGTGTCACATGCTTCTATTTTGTTATAAAAGAAAATAAAAACTGTAAGCAAATAATGAACTCTAAGGGGATTTGAGAGAGAAAAAGATGAAATGTTTTCAGCTCCCAAGAGAAGCCACATATCTATAAATGGGTACATGGGAAGTATATATTTTCCTGAAAACACATCTGTTTCATGCAAAGAAATTGCTAGCACACTTATATTTCCATAAATAAAATGTAAACTGCAATACTTTGCATTTAGAATGGCACAAAAAAACAACCTTAAATGGCTCTGTGGATGGGGGCTAAATTGGTAGTTTTTCTAGGCTTATTTCTCCCCAGTTCCAGAGTAATTATGACTGATTCAGTGAGATTACACAAGAGACAGCATTGAAATATATAGATGTTAATATATACAGAATATTCCACAGAAAGCATGGCATCATAATGGAGAATACAATTCTGCCAGCCAACACCCTCTAGTTATTGATTGAGCATCATGACTGAACCCTTGTTCCTGTGAGAAGGGCTCTCTGTCTCCCTCTCATACACACATACACACACAAATGCCCATGTGATGATCTAACCCCTTCCTATACAAAGCAATAATTTTCCTGTTTCAGCTTAACAAGTCAACCATGAGAGCTTTTCCCTTTTATTCCAGAAGACCTAAAATTAAAATCTTTGTACACTGCTTGTAAATGGTTAATATACTAGCCTTCAAATGGTAATGTACTTTGGAGATTAACATCCTTTAAATCAGAAGTGTAGTTGAAACTGTATGTGAAACTTAACTGGATACAGGAGTGTCACTCACAGAGCTGATATGAAAATGGCGAGGCTGAAGGGATGTGTGATGATAGCTCACAAGAACAGAGGAAATGCTGTGGTCTCCCTAGATCTTCCACATGCAAATTTTTTTATAGAATTGACCTGGATAGGAAGTGCTTACAAATTCACACATGAAAGTATGAAAGTCTCTTGCTACAACCAGCCAGAAAACATCACACAAAAAGACTGCTTACCAGGGACTGAACCAAGGTTATAGGGAACCTTATTGGCAGAAACAACTTGCCTTGGTTATTAACGCAAAAGGGACTTCTGTGGTGGTCTAGTGGAATGATGGTTAAGAATTCTTAATGGTGGTTAAGAATCTGCCTTCCAACAATGCACGGGACACAAGTCTGATCCCCAGGGAACTAAGATCCTACATTCTTTTTTTTTAATATAAATTTATTTATTTTAATTGGAGGCTAATTACTTTACAATATTGTATTAGCTTTGTCTTACATCAACATGAATCCACCACAGGTATACACGTGGACTGCATTCTGTAGAGCAACTAAACCCCTAGAGAAGTTTGTGTACCACCAAAAATTAAAAATAAATAAATGAAAAAAATTCAAACAAAACCCAAAAATGATCAACCATTCATAAGAAACAACACAAAACAATGAAAAATGTTATTGCCAATAACTGAGGCTAAAGTGAAACAAAATGAGTACAAGAAATGCCTTTGGAAAGACTAGAACACAGAATAGTTAAATGGGATTGCTTGCTCCTACAAGATTACCTGTTCTAGAGGTATTAAAATAAACCTCAAAAGTTTGATGTCATGACTTTGACATTAAAATTTACTCTACTTAAGTTATGTAAACTGTTGATAGGCTTGAAAAATTAAAGGCCAGATATCACTTCAAAAACATGGGAGGAAGATTGGAAATCTAAACAAGAGAGTTCTAACATTGGCTATTATTTTTTACTTAAAAATAGACAATTGAAAATTAGTCATAATTAAGTTTAGGATGAACATAAATATGGAACAAAAACGTTGCAGGGAACAGAGTAGGAACTTGTTGGAAATCTGAGTGCAGATTTCCACTCAAAAGCTAAGCAGTAAATGTGAATTCTAAAATGACTAGACACAAATCAATGTCAATAAGTACAAAAATACCATTAAAGATTTCACAATGGATACTCCCCCACCACATTTATGTTAAGAATGAAACAACAAACCTGATTGACATGTGAAAACATATTATTCAAAAATCTTTCACATTTTATAAACTAATATCCTTAGATGAAAGTTAAGGCTGACCAATCTTTTATGTGTATCCCATACCAATTACAAATTTAGGGCTTGTAGTCCTGATATTGTTTTGTGGTGACTTGGTTTTCTAATACACTATGCTGAAGCTCCAATAATTTGGCCACCTGATGAGAAAAATTGATTCAGTGGAAAAAACCCCAAAGCTGGGAAAGATTGAAGGCAGGAGGAGGAGGGGACGACAGAGGATGAGATGGTTAGATGGCATCACTGACTGGATGGACATGAGTTTGAGCAAGCTCTGGGATTTGGTGATGGACAGGGAAGCCTGGCTTACTGCAGTCCATGGGGTCACAAAGAGTTGGACATGACCGAGTGACTGAACTGACTGATGCTGATGCTGCCTTAGCCAGGAATGATACCAAATGAAAACATTGCTTTAATAGTCAGGGAATAAGGAAATAATGTCATCTTTGGGCATGAAACACAACCTGTATGAAATTGAAACTAAGGATTTTCAGTTTTGAGAAAGCCTCTGGAATAGTGGTCTTTTTGCTAAAAGAGAGACTAAAAACACCTCACCCAAAGTCCTCAAGAAATGTCAAGTCAATATTAGTGAGAATCAAATCGATAGCACTCATGAATCTGCAGCACTCATTTACATGCTGCACACTGAATATGAATCTCTAAAAGAAGAATTTAACCCCAAAACACCTGTGAACAATGGTTCTAGTTCCCTAAAACCACCTCCATAAATGTAGGATAAAGTAAAATTTCAAAAAGAGTAATCCTCAAATGTATTAGGCCAACAAAAACAACTTGCAAACTACACAGGCCATGAGGCAAAACCAAACAGAAGAGTCAAATGGGTGAACAGTCCAAAGAAGGGAGATAAGAAGACAATATGAAAGACACTATAAAAATGTTTAAGATTATTAAAGGGATAAAAATCCAAATAAATAAAACTAAAAGAAGAATATTTTTAAAAAATATATAACAGCTTTCCAAATGCACTTATTATAATGCCTGAGAAAGGAAAATAAAATCATTTAAATTAACAACTTAATAAATTTAACAGCTGATTCACTAAAGTTGAACTGAAGATAAACATAAGATAATTATTTGAAATGCAGAGAGATGGAGAAGAAAAAAGTAAATAAATGAACAGTAAGGAAATAAGCATTAATAAGGAAATAAAGCAATCATTGAACACTCAGAAGGTGATATAAATGTGAATTAAGAGAATGAATATAAAAGAGATGGTGGTTGAGAATTTTCCAGACTCAATGAAAGAATAAATCCTTGGATTGTTACAAGCAGGCCAAATCCTGAGCAAGATAGAGGGAATTAAATTCATACACAGAAATTCTTAGTGAAGTAATAGAACTCCAAATGTTGGAGATAAAGAATTTTAAAAAGAGAAGGAAAAAGATAGAATGTGGAGCAATATTATTCTCACAGTGCTGATAGAAAATAACTATCAACCTAGAATTCTTCACGCAGCAATCTCTCACTAAGAATTAGAGTGAATTCAAGGTATTTTCAGTCAAAAGGAGTTTATAGTTCACATATCCTCTTGGAAGCAAGTTTAGAGAGGGGAAAAAAAAAGATTGATAAAGGTGAAGGGAGTATCAGATGCATTTGTGAGCAAAAATAAATAAATAAATAAATATAAATGAAAACTAGGCATCTACTGAAAAGTAAAAACAAAAATAGACTAATTTTGAATATTCAAATGAGCCAGAAAATTATAAAACAAAACACAAATAAAATATGACATATTGCCTCTGTTGTTAGTAAGGATGGTGGTGATATTAACTTTTTGTAGGTGCAATTATATTTTAAGGGAAACTATAAAAATAATGTAAATAAAAGAAAAACTTCCAAGCTGAGAAGAGGAGAGAAAACAAAGAAAAAATTGTGTTTAATAGAAAGATGAAAAAAATTATTTCTAGAAATAAGGTACCAGTATGAAAAATAACAGTGATATAAGGAACAAACCCAATTAAACAGATTATACTTTCTTTTAAAAGTTAGAAATTCATAATTTGAGTTAAACAACTGTTTTCTTTAAATTAGCTATGTTTATTTGTGAGTTGTCTAGCAAATAAACAACTGAACCCTAATGAACCATAAAGTCAAATAGACCTAAATGCTCTTCATTATTCCCTTTATACCTTCTGCAATGTTGTGATCCTCATGTTGATCATTAATTTTCTTTTTCTGATCTGTATTTTATATTCAAGTATTCATAGGCATGATAGTCTTTTAAATAAACTTTTTACAAAATAACTGAAGGTTCATACACAACTGTAAGAAATAATAGAGAGATACAGTCTGCCTTTTATCCAGTTTCCCCCAAAGGTAATATCAAAACCACAACAGGACAAGACTCCCTAGAAACTGAACTTGATGCAGCACTGTACTGAGCAGACCCATCATGAGGGTTCATCATGTTTCCCTTTTAAATGCATACCTAATTACCTCTTACTCTCACCCCTTCCATAACCATCAACTACTACTGATTTGTTGTTCATTTCTGTGTGCTGTGTGTGCTCAGTTGCTCAGTCATGTTCGATTCTGCAACCCTGTCGACTGTAGCCCACAAGGATCCTCTGTCTATGGAATTTTCCAGGCAAGAATTCTGGAACAGGTTGTCATTGCCTCCTCCAGAGGATCTTCCCAATCCGTGGGTCAAACCCATGCCTCTTACATCTCCTGCCTTGACAGCCAGATTCTTTACCACTCTGCCACCTGAGAAGCCCGTTCTCCATTTCTACAGCTTTGTTATTTGAAGAATATTATACAAGTGAACTTTTCCACTCAGCATAATTCTCTGGAGATTCATACAAGTTGTTGCTTGTGTCAATAATTTATTCCTTCTTATTAATGAGTAGTATTTCACAGTATGATTTTATTACATGTCTACCCATTCACTCATTAATGAACACCTGGATTTTTCTAGTAGTTGGACATTACAAATAAAGCTGCTATTTGTGGGCTTCTCTGGTAGTTCAGACAGTAAAGAATCTGCCTGCAATGAGGGAGACCTGGGTTTGATCCCTTGGTCAGGAAGATCCCCTGGAGGAGGAAATGACAACCTACTCCAGTATTCTTGCCTGGTGAATCCACATGAATAGAGGAGCCTGGCGGGCTACAGTTCATAGGGTCGCAGAGTTGGACATGATTGAGCAACTAAGTGCACACATATATATTTGCGCACAGGTTTTCATGGACATGTTAATCTGTTTCTTTGGGATTAAAACCCCAAAATATAATTACTGGGTTATATGATAGCTACATGATTTGCATTTTTGTTTGTTTGTTTGTTTGTTTTGAGGGTTTTATTTTGTTTCATGTTAAGAAACTTCATTATTTTTTCCCCAGAGTGACTGGACTGTCACATTCCCACAACAGTGTATTTGAGGTCCAGCTTCTTCTTATACTAGAAAATATTGTCCCTGATTTTTTTCCCTTTTCTTTTTCTTTTATTTCTTTCTTTTAAATTTACTACAAAAGTTGATGAGCTTACTAAGTATTCTAATTTTCAAAATATTTCTAATAGGACTTTGAACAAAGACAACATTCTTGGTCTTAATCTAAATTCTACTAGATAATCACCCTTCTAATACCTTAAAGAAGTGGTATGGGAAGTATCTTTTTTCTTCCCTTAGGTGTGGTTTTGTGATCCTCCATCTTGTTATTTCCAGTTAATATTTCTGGTGTTACTTCATATTCCTCAAAGAGTTATCAAAATCTGTGGACTCTCTTTTTATTTTTTTATTATAATCTTGTTTATATTTATTGATTTACCTTTTGACCTGATTCATCCATTCCTTCCACTTCCCCACACCTCACTTCTGGTAACCACCAATCTGGTCTATTTCTATTGATCTATTTATTTTTCTATATTTCTTTATCCAGTGATTTTTTCTAATTACTTAATTTATTGCATTGAGCATCTGCTATGTGCTCATCACCAGTTTCATCTCCTGGGATACCTCAGGGAACCAAATATAGAAAAATGCCTCTCCTATGGAGGAAATAACTGGTGGGTCTAGAGAACACAAATGATAGGCAATTATCAGCAATACCTAAGTTGATTAGTGCATATGTAAGATCTCAGGAGTACATTACATATCTACTATAGTCACACAATATGAACTATATTAATCAAAAGTTAAGACTTGTAGTCAGGTATATAAAGAAATTATATACTCTATTAACAAAAAGTAACTAACCTAAAAAGAAATATTAAGCAAAATATGTTAACATCTCACAAAAGCAGGTATAAAGGAAAGAATTATATATAACATGGGTGAATCTCAAAAATATTATGCTAAATAAAGGAAATTTTATATGTAAAAATTCCATATTATATAATTCCATTTACATGAAATCCTGAAGTACATACATTCTTCCTATGTTTGACTAAAAAAAAAAATCAGTGTTGTAATTATTTGTGGGGGCAGTGATTGTGGTGGTAGGAAATGACTGATAGATTATGAAGAAATGTTCCTAGGTGGGTGTAAAGTTTAGTATATTGACAGAGAGGTTTGGTTTTATAGTGTATGCTTTTGTCAAAAAATAACGATATATGCAGTTTATCATTTGTAAACATTACTTCAAAAGGGAAAAGCACTATTAACAAAATATATACATGGTATATTATAATTATATACATGTTAGAGCATTTATTATGTATATCTATTTAATTCACTTGGAAACACATCAAAATGATGTTCTAATAGCTGAAGATAAGGATGGATAGAAAGACGTCCTATGATTAAAACAAGCATAGTAAAATGTTAACAGTAAAATCTAGAGGTGTTTAGTGTAAAATTTATTCAATTCTGTGTTATCTTTGAAAATTTTCATAATATAATGTTGAAAAAAATTAAATGAGAATTTAAAAAATAGTCAGAGCCTGTAGGCTTCCAAGCATCCTAAGTGTGCTTCTTGGTCTAGTTGTACATTTTATGTTTGTTTTCAAGAAACCATAGATGGGCAGGATTCCAGATTTCTTCCTGTCTGGACTTGGAAGGCTACAGGCCATGCCACAGTCTGGGTGTGACCTGACATTTGTCTTCCTGGCCTTCAAAATATAACTTTAGCTAAGAGATCATCTGACCAGAAAACAGACACATTACTCTCCCCCTTGTCTTTGAGAGATATAAAGAAATATATGTTTTCCAAGAAAGTTTTATTTAAATGTCAAAGATGTGACCCTTGCTCCAAAACCACAAAGCACATGCTGTTGACCTCTGTTGAAGCTGGTCAGATTGCTCCCTTATGAAACTTTTCAGCAACAATCCCACCGCCAGCCAAATCAATACCTCAAACTCGATACCTGGAGCTGGGGTGTTTTATTACCACCAAAGATTTTCAAACATACTGTTTCATTGAAGTGAGTTCAAATACTATTACTCAGAAGAAGGTTTGATAAAAAAAATACAACTCCATATTCCCTCAAAATTAACACTCCTTGAGGCAAATATTGTAAAATGGAGAGTAAGAATTACATAGCAGACATGCTTTAAATTGCATTTTAGGCAATTTTTCCCATCTGAAGCCTTCCTCACTTTTCAAAACAGATCTAGATGCCCCAGGCTCCAGTAACATTGGCTAAACAATTTTGAGGAAAATTGTAACAGTTATCACCCAGTATTATAACTGCTTGAACAGAGAACTTTCTACTAGATTATGAGCCCTTTGAAGCCAGGCCAATAAACTTCTCATCTCTATATTTCAGCTATATATATTTACAAGGTAAAACTAAACTAGTTTTCTCTGGTGAGTCAAAAGAACTGATTAACTGAAAAAAGAATGTGTTGGTTAACTTGATTGTGTTTAGAGCTTGATTCTATGTGTTACCTAATGCCACTTGTAAGATGGTATAACAGGGATATTTTAGTTGCAAATGTACAAGAAAAAAAGCAGCCCATGTTGACTTAAGCAAAAAGACTCATGCAACAAAAAGTTGTTGTCACTGTTAAAGAATCCACCTGTAATACAGGAGATGCAGCTTCAATCCCTGGGTTGGGAAGATCCTCTGGAGAAATAAATGGCAATCCACTCCAGTATTCTTGCCCAGGAAATCCCAAGAACAGAGAAGTCTAGCAGGACACAGTTTAGGATTGCAAAACAGTCAAACATGACTTAGTAAGTAAACAGCAACAACAAGACTGGTTTCCCTGGTGGCTCAGTTGATAAAGAATCTGCTGCAATTCAAGAGACTGCACACAAGACAGTCTGCAGTTCAGGAGACCTGGGTTCAATCCTTGGGTGGGGAAGATCCCCTGGAGAAGGAAATGGCAACTCACTCCAGTATTCTTGCCTGGGAAATCCAATGGACAGAGGAGCCTGGCAGGCTACAGTCCATGGCATAAGAGTTGAACATGACTTAGCAACTAAGCCCCCAAATATCAAGTTTTTAAATGTACATATTCTGGGACAAATGTGAATCTTTTTTTTCCATCTCTCTGGTCTCCTTTAACCTACTCTTCTCCACATTTTTCTCTTAGTCACTTTTAAACCCTCTTTTAAATCTCAACAGATGCAGCCCTCAGGCAACATCTTTGCAGCTTCTGATCAAGTGAGGGAAGAATCTCTCCCTCTGTATGCACAACAATCATTCTGAGAGCTACAGTTTGTTGTAGCTTGAATGTATCCCCTTCTGGCATGTCACTGTTTTTGTTTCCCATAAACTATCACTTTTGACTTACACAAATACATGTTTTTAAGAAGTCTGTAAAGACTCCATAAAGAACCTACAGGCTCATTTGAATGATATACATACATTTTTCTCACTCATTTTTCAAATGTGATACTAGGTAAGTTTTTTATATTACTTTTTTCCAATTTATCTTTCCACCAGGTGATATATTACATAGAAAACTACTTCGTTAGTATTGTTCTCTGTCTTTCCATAAAAACTTTAAAACTTTAGTCTTTGCTAAAGTCTCTTAGTGTTCATCCGAATGCCACCTAACCATCTTTCAATGGCTGGTTCAAGCTCTTTCTTTCCTTAAGGAAATAATTTCTTACTCCCCAAAAGACAAAGATCACGCCTCCTGTGTATGAATTAAAATTATATATTTAGGGTTCTTGTCAATCATTGTGTATCACTCATTTTATGTATACTAGCATTGAAAGTGGTCCTTAGTTTAAGCTAGTACCTAAAAGTATCCTGCATAAATTTAGTTAGTGACAACATCTTTCACCTTATTGTTTTTCTTGAAGAGTGAATAGAAAATGCACACATCATCAGTCTAGCAAGGAATAAAGCGATTCAAAAAGCAGTATGTTCAGAATGTGTTTGGAAAACAGTAAACACAGACGTTATGAATACAGTAAATGCAGAAGTAGTAGGTTCAATTGTAATTAATTCATTATGACTTTTTGAGGACAGATAACCTGTTCCCAAATGTTGTTTTCTTTTCTGTATCTTTAGCAAGAACCACAATTCTTTGAAGATCAAAGGTGTTCAATATATTTCGATCAAATATCTTCAGTTGCTATTACAAGTGATGGGAGATTTGTGCAGTGGAAATTTTCAAGCATAAGACACCATATGCTGGTAGAAGATATCTTTTTAGTGAAATATTTATCAGTTTTTGATACTGTTCTTGTCTTTTCTAAAATAGTTCTGTCTGCAATATATTTTTCAGGAGTTCTTATCCATAGAAGTCTATCCATACAGAACAGAGTGGTCAGTATAACAATGAGCTCTTTTCCATTTTTTTTATCTTATTGAAATAAGCATCTAATAGTAATACAATTGAGAAGGGAAAAATAGTTATTAATAAGGGATTATTTTAAGGTGGACAGGTTCTCTTTGTCAGAAACATTCTTAGAAAAGGATTTTCNGTATAACGATGAGCTCTTTTCCATTTTTTTTATCTTATTGAAATAAGCATCTAATAGTAATACAATTGAGAAGGGAAAAATAGTTATTCATAAGGGATTATTTTAAGGTGGACAGGTTCTCTTTGTCAGAAACATTCTTAGAAAAGGATTTTCAACAAAATTATTTGTCTCCGTTGTACATGCATCTCATAGAATTTCTGAGCTTGAATTTTTAGATATTTCCAATACTGCAGCCATGAAATTAAAAGACATTTGCTCCTTAGAAGGGAAGCTATGACAAACTTAGACAGCATATTAAAAAGCAGAGACATCACTTTGCCAACAAAGGTCCACAGAGTCAAAACTATGGTTTTTCCAATAGTCGAGTACAGTGAGTTGGAACATAAAAAAGGCTGAGCCCTAAAGAACTGATGCCTTTAAATTGTGGTCCTGGAGAAGACTCTTGAGATTCCCTTGGCCTGCAAAGAGATCAAACCAATCCATCCTAAAGGAAATCAACCCTGAATATTCATTGGAAAGACTGATGCTGAAGCTGAAATTACAATACTTTGGGCACCTGATGCAAAGAGCTGGCTCATTGGGAAAGATGCTGACGCTGGGAAAGATTGAAAGCAAAAGGAGAAGAGGGTAGCAAAGGATGAAATAATTAGCATCACTGATTCAATGGGCATGAATTTGAGCAAACTCCGGCAGATAGTGAAGGACAGGGGAAAACCATAGTTTTGACTTTATGGACCTTTGTCTCCAAAAGGATGTCTTTGCTTTTAATATGCTGTCTAGGTTTGTCATAGCATTTCTTCCAAGGAACATGCATTTTTTAAAAGTGTTAATGGTAAAGTGTTACCATTTGTTAAATCTTATTGATTGGTGCATGATAATTTGCTATTTTTTTGTAAGAATGTAATCAATGTAGTCTCAGGATATATTTGAAATATCTCACAAAAAAAGAAGTAACTAATAGAGGTGTCAACAGAGAAGAATTGATGGTGTGCAGTGAAGCTCAGAGAGGGCACTGAACCATATTTCTGGAGCAATGGCAAGAAAGTTTTATTAAGAAGACAAAACTACCTCTAAATCTTATGAGTTTTAAGAATTCACAAGGGAGGTACATTGGGAACAGAAATGCTAATTACAAGAAACTGTTTAACCAACAGTATAAAGGCACAAGGGGAGCTTCTGTGGGAAATGCCATAGATTAAGCTTCTGTGAAGAGGACAGCAGAGAAGGGGCAAGGCTGGTCCTCAAAGTGGGCAGAGAAGAGGATGCCTTCATAAGCTGCTCTGCTGTAGGTATTTCTGGATCCCTATGCTAAGTCAGGGAAGATGTTATACTTACCCCCAGTGGCACAAATAGCATATTTTATAACCACAACAAGTCATTTTTTAGCCAATCTCTTTTATTAGACAAAATTATTTTCAGTATTAATAATTCAATAAAATTAATAATATCAATAAAAAAGAAAGGCAAGATGATTAGTAAAATTGTTATTACAAAAAACTTTGCCTGGGAGGTGGAAGTGATAACCACTCCAGTATTCTTGCCAGGATAATCCCATGGAGAGAGGAGACTGGCAAGCTACAGCCCATGAGATCACAAAGAGTCAGACATGACTGAGCACACACTGAGCTAACTAACATATGTCCTGGATGCGTTCCAGTGTCTCCTAGTTTATAGTGAACTTGAATAGAATTTATATCCTACTCTTGTATACTGCTGCTGCTGCTAAGTCATTTCAGTCGTGTCTGACTCTGTGCGACCCCATAGACAGCAGCCCACCAGGCTCCTCTGTCCCTGGGATTCTCCAGGCAAGAACACTGGAGTGGGTTGCCATTTCCTTCTCCAATGCATGAAAGTGAAAAGCGAAAGTTAAGTTGCTCAGTCGTGTCTGACTCTTCAAGACCCCATGGACTGCTGCCCACCAGGCTTCTCCGCCCATGGGATTTTCCAGGCAAGAGTACTGGATTGGGGTGCCATTGTCTTCTCCACTCTTGTACGAAAATTATACAAATCTTAATTATGTTGAATAGGTTCATGGTGTTTTCGGGTCTATTATATCCTTTTAATTTTTTATATATACATTTTATTAATTTTTGAGGACTTGATATTGAATCTCCAAATAAAAATCTTATCTACTTAAAAATAATTGTAATAAATAGTGGAACTATATATAACTTTGTTCTGCATTTTCCAAGTCTCTTGTAAATGTGCTATCTTACTTCCATAATTAAAAAAAATTTAATGGAAAAATGTCTTTATATAATGATGTGAATAAAAATTAGAAAAATAAAAAGCAAAATGAAAAATACAGTACAAAAATGGCATACCAATTCTACTTCAATAATAAAATGCATATATGAATAATATCATGTATGATTTTAATTTTATACTTATGAAGGAAAAATGTTATACCTCACCATTTGTACTTTTTCATAGATGGATTAATTAATTTGGCTGTGGTAATCAGTTCACAATATATAAAATCTGTACAGTACCACCAGCACTGATGTCACATAACCCCAAACAAGCTTAAATAATCACAATCCATTCCTAATTTCTTCTTCAGGTGAATACATGTAGTGAGTACAACAAAATATTTCAGTCCCTCATCTTGCCTCACTTTATTGGATTTGGGAGCATCAGCTGATGAGTTCTTCAAGGATTGGTTATTTGATCAACAAAAAAGCATGCAGAAGTATCAACTCCTTCTTGGAAAGGGTTTCTAAGTTTCAGTCTAGTAAAGTTTTGGTTAATAACTAATACTGGACATTTAAAATTATTAAAATGAGATTCTGGGATCTGAAGTATCTCTAGAATTTCAGTTATCTAAGATCCCCAGGAAGTCATTAAGTTTTACACCAGGTATACAGAATGGATGCTTTCACTTTCTCTCTAAGCTGATAATGCCTAGAAATTAGTGATTGTGTTCATCAAACTGGGTATTGGACCCAGTATAGAACAGTCATTAAAGTATCTTGTACAAGTTTGATTTGATTATGAGACAACTGCTTTAGTCCACTAAAGCTGCCATAACAAAATACTACAGATAGGATGGGTTAAACAACAACAACAATAACAAATTATTTTCTCATCAGTTCTGGAAGCTAAAAGTCCAAGAACAAGGTGCTGTTGGGTTTGGTGTTGGTGTGAGTTTTCTTCCTGGTTCACTACCTCCCAACTGCCTCCTCACCTCTTCCTCTGTGTGATTATACAGAGAGAGAGAGAGGATTCTTTCTCTTCTGTATCCTTCTCTTCTTAAAAAGACACCAGTCCTGTTGGATTAAGGAACTACCCACATGACTTGATTTAATCTTACTTGCCTCTGTGAAGACCATTTCTCCAAATGAGTCACATTGAAAAATAGGGACTCAACATACAAATTTGACAGGAGATAAAATTCAGTTCATAAAATAAGCCTGGTAGAGAAAAGACTGATAAATATTCATGTGTATTTTTTTATATCAATAATATGCTACAGGAAAGAGTCAGCTGATGACGTGATGAAGTGTGGTTAACAGCTTTTTGGGAGGACAGGACAAAGAAGTCAACCTAGGAAGGGAAGTGAGGTTGTTAGTCTACTGTCCCCTCAGTCCTACTGATTTAGGCTAATATCTCAGGGGAGGAGCATTGTTCACACCTGAATCACAAATATATGTTTGAGAAAATCTAGTTTAAATAATGTAAATTTGTTCAAACTTGTGTAAACTAGTATTTGTAATATAACTAACTTTGATGAAAAAAGATGGGGGGAAATAAGATACTACAATAAATAAAATATTTAAAAAATGCAAAAGGGCTCTTGAAAAGCAAAATTATAATATCAGAAGCTACCCAAGTGGAGAAACACAATCAACAATGTGTAAAAAAATGTCCATGAAGCAGAGTTAAAATGATGGAGGAATAGACCCCCCCCCCAAAAAAAAAGAGAGAGAGGGAGAATCAGACCTAGATTCCTCAAACCATTTGTTCCATATAGACAGACAGATAAATCAGAAAAGAGAAATTTATCAAAGAATGCTTGAGTTTTTTAAACCACAGCCTAGAGGGGTTTGCTGTGTGAGAAACACAATGAACAGAAANGAGAGAGAGGGAGAATCAGACCTAGATTCCCCAAACCATTTGTTCCATATAGACAGACAGATAAATCAGAAAAGAGAAATTTATCAAAGAATGCTTGAGTTTTTTAAACCACAGCCTAGAGGGGTTTGCTGTGTGAGAAACACAATGAACAGAAAAATACTAAAAAATGGCAGTGTCATCATGGAATTCCAGAACAGCAACAAAAGGAAAACCCTCAAAGTCTTAGAAAGTGTATATAAGCAGTCATCTTATGTTGCATAAGGAATTGAAATGACATAAGATTTTCCAGTCCCTCTGTCCAAAGTTAAAATTGCTGCAAAGTATTGCCTTCAAAATTCTAAAGGAAAATATTTTCAAGCTAAAAATTCTGCCTAGCAATCAGGTAAAGAAAAGAGCTAGGACTTTACATATAATGAAGGTCTAAAATTTTTCATTATCCTTATCTGTTTTTCTCAAGATACACTCTCCCAAATAAAAGAAATAGTCAAAGAGCAGAAAGACATGGTATACAGGTAAAAGGAATAAAATGTAAAATAAAACATGGAGTAGTGAATTTCCTGGATGATGGTGAAGCGAAACCCCAGGAGGATAGCTCAGTAATGGGCCTGGAGAACAGAATTAATGGTAGGAACAGGCAGATCAAAGTCTTTAGAATAAAGGATAAAAGGAAACCACAGACCTGATGTATTTCAGCAGATTGAAAGGACATTCACATGTCAGGCAGTCTAATGCTAAGCTTATGATAGGCCATATGACCAATGAAGCAGGTGAAAATATAAGGAAATAAATATTTGTAAGAGAATAAATGCAATTGTATATTAATTGGCCCAGGTTGGCTAATATGTGCATAGTCACAATGATATAAACACTGAATATTAATGCAAATAATTATGCATTCATTGTTCTGTGTGGATGGTAGAGGGTATATAAGAAAAGCCAATCCTTATTGTCAACAATAGAAAAATCTTAGCGATATTTAAAATTGAAAAGTCAAAAGTTAGTAGCATAAGCATATTATTTGGAAAAATAGACAATAGTACCAGAAGGAAAGGATGCCTGGTGGCTCAGTGGTAAAATATCCACCTGAATACAGGAGACATGGGTTCAAACTCTGGATTACTAAGATACCGTGGGGAAGGAAATGGCAACCCACTCAAGTATTCTTGCCTGGGAAATCCCATGGGCAGAGGAGGCTGGTAGGCTAAAGTCCATGGGGGTCACAAATCAGTGACTAAACAGCAACAATCAGAAGAAAAAGCTGAAATAGATTTAAGTCTTTTTGGGGAGGGGTCAGAGGGTGGGGGGACAGTTAAAATCAGGAGAAGNGGCTGAGTAGTATTCCATTGTCCCCTGGAGTAGGAAATGGTAAGCCACTCCAGTATTATTGCCTGGGAAATTCCATGGACAGAGAAGCCTGGTGGGCTACAGTTGATGGGGTTGCAACGGGTCAGACATGACTGAGCACACATGCTGTGTTCCATTGTATATATGAACCACATCTTTATCCATTCATCTGCCAATGGATATTTAAGTTGTTTCCATGTCTTGTCTTTGAGAATAATGCTGCTATAAATATATAAGCACATGTATCTTTCTGAGTGATAGTTTTGTCTGAATATATCCCAAGAGTGGGATTACTGGGTCATGTGGCAGCTCTTAGCATTTTGAGGAAACTTCATATTGTTTTCCAAAATGACTACACCAATTTACATTCCCATTTCCCTGATGGCTCAGGCAGTAAAGAATCTGCCTTTAATTCAGGAGACTGCCTCCAATGCAGGAGACCCGAGTTTGATTCCTGGGTCAGGAAGATCCTCTGGAGAAGGAAATGGCTACTCACTCCAGTATTCTTGCCCTGAAATTTTCATGAACAGAGAAGCCTAAGGGGCTACAGTCTATGGGGTAATAAGAGTTGGACATAACTTGGCAACTAAACCAGCACCACGTTCCCATCACTGGTGCACAAGTGTTCCCTTTTCTCCACATCCTCTTCAGCATTTATTATTTGCAGATTTTTAATAACTTCTATTCTGACTGGTGTAAGGTGGTACCTCATTTATTGGCTTTATTACTATCCCTCTTTTACATATGAAACACCTGAGGATCTAAACAAAACATCTTTCTTAAGCCCACATTATTTAGTAACTAGTTGGGAGTGAATGAGCATTTCATGGAAGTTTGCAGCTTTCTCCTCTGAAAAATAAATATATTTGGCTTAGTGTATTCCAGGACATCTGTGACTTATTCTTACAGTCTATAATCTACAAATTGTGATTTTCTTTTGGGGTTTGCTGGGGATGTGATGGAAAGAGTAGTGTGTTCCCGACATATTTATGCTTTATTTTTGCAATTTGAATAATAGTATCCATTTCTCTCAAAGTTTAAGAAAGAAAGAAAAAAATAAAAATATATAGATGGTGGTTAGGTCCCCAATGATTAAAAATTCAATACTGCATTAGCTAGTTTGCTATTGTGACCCCATCATTGTTGAAAGGTGGCCATTGCTGAGTTTGTATTTCAGTGACTTTTAGGTTTGAAAAACAGCCCAGTTTATAGGTCCATGCACCTTTAACTTGCATTCTAATTGTTGGGTAATTTTTTTTTTAATTAGTCAATGTTTATTTTATTATTATTATTTTTGTTACTTTATTTTACTTTACAATATTCTATTGGCTTTGTCATAACTCGACATGAATCCACCACAGGTGTAACTGGATGTTTGACCTAGAGCAAAGTACTTAATCTCTTGGTGAATTACCTGCTTCATGTGACTTATCTGATATGATGACAGTATTTGAGGCCGCACCTGCTCATCCAATATTAAGAACTGATATTATCAGACCACAGCTGAGGCTTTCTCAGTGCATATATTTTTCTACTGGCTACTACATAGAAATAGAACTCAATTGTTGAGATCATGGGATCTGAACTCAAGACATGTTCTTGAGTCTTTGCTCTAAGACCTTGGTGCTCTCAAAAACTGTTTCCTTATCTGAAAACTAGGAAAGAAATAATAATAATGTCCATTTCATAAGGCTATTGTATTGTTTCTAGCATAGTACCTAATGTTTTAAGTTTCAACACATAGAAAATATTCTTTACATTAAAATTTAGTGTGGTCCTAATTTTTTAAAACTTTTTTCAGGAACTTATCAATGTGTGTCTCCATCTTAACCCCAATCAACTCATTGGTTATTTAAGGAACACTTCTGTGTGTAGTGATCCTTCCAAAGGTTCACTTGATTTTGCATTTCGGGATGTCTGGCTCTAGATGAGTGATCACATCATTGTGGTTATCTGGGTCATAAAGATTTTTTTTGTATGGTTCTTCGGTATACTCTTGCCACCTCTTCTTAATATCTTCTGCTTCTGTTAGGCCCATACAACTTCTGTCCTTTATTGTGTCCATCTTTGCATGAAATGTTCTCTTGGTATCTCTAATTTTCTTGAAGAGATCTCTAGTCTTCCCCATTCTATTGTTTTCCTCTATTTCTTTGCATTGATCACTGAGGAAAGTTTTCTTACCTCCCCTTGCTATTTTTTGGAACTCTGTATTCAAATGGGTATATATTTTCTTTTCACCTCTGCATTTATCTTCTCTTCTTTAATCAGCTATTTGTACAGCCTAGTCACACAACCATTTTGCCTTGTTGCATTTCTTTTTGGGGGGATGGTCTTGATCACTGCCCCCTGAACAATGTCATGAACCTGCGTCCATAGTTCTTCATGCAGTCTGTCTATCAGACTTAATCCTGTGAATCTATTTGTCACTTCCACTGTATAATCATAAATTATTTGATTTAGGTCATACCTGAATGAATGGTAGTAGTTTTCCCTACTTTCTTCAATTTATGTATGAATTTTGCAATAAAGAGTTCATGATCTGAGTCATTCTGCTCCTGGTCCTGTTCTTGCTGACTGTAGAGAGCTTCTCCATCTTTGGCTGCAAAGAATGTAATCAATCTAATATTTGCATTGAACATCTAGTGATGTCCATGTGTAGAGTTCTCTCTTGTGTTGTTGGAAGAGGGTGTGTGCTGTGACCAGTGTGTTCTCTTGGCAAAACTCTGTTAGCCATTGCCTTGCTTCATTTTGTACTCCAAGGCCAAATTTGTGTGTTACTCCAGGTAGCTCTTGACTTCCTCCTTTTGCATTCAGGTCCCCTATAATGACCTGGGTGTTAGTTCTAGAAGTTCTTGTAGCTCTTCATAGAACCATTCAACTTCAGCTTCTTCAGCTTTCCTGGTTGGGGCATTGACTTGGATTACCATGATATTGAATGGTTTGCCTTGGAAACATCATTACGAACAAAGTAGTGATCACAAACACAAAGCTAGTGAAGGTGATGGAATTAAAGTTGAACTATTTCAAATCCTAAAAGAGGATGCTGTGAAAGTGCTACACTAAATATGCTAACAAATTTGGAAAACTCAGCAGTGGCCAAAGGACTGGAAAAGGTCAAATTTCATTCCATTTCCAAAGAAAAGCAATGACAAAGAATGTTCAAATTACCACACAATTGCATTCATCTCACATGCTAGAAAAGCAATGCTCAAAATTCTCCAAATCAGGCTTCAATAGTACATGAACAGTGAACTTCCACATGTTCAAGCTGGACTTAGAAAATGCAGAGAAACAAGAGATCAAATTGCCAACATCTGTTGAATCATTGAAAAGCAAAAGAGTTTCAGAAAAAAAAAATAAAAAAAAAAATCTGTTTCTGTTTTATTGATTATGCCAAAGCCTTTGATTGTGTGAATCACAATAAACTGGGGAAAATTCTGAAAGAGATGGGACTACCATATACACAAACTTGTCTCCTGAGAAATCTGTCTACAGGTCAGGAAGCAACAGTTAGAACTGGACATGGAACAACTGACTGGTTCCAAATAGGGAAAGGAGTACATCAAGGCTGTATATTGTCATTTTATTTATTTAACTTATATGCAGAGTACATCAAGAGAAATGCTGGGCTGGATGAAGCACAAGCTGGAGTCAAGATTGCTGGGAGAAATGTCAATAACCTCAGATATGCAGATGATACCACTCTTATGGCAGAAAGCAAAGAAGACATAAAAAGCCTCTTGATGAAAGTGAAAGAGGAGAGTGAAAAAGTTGGCTTAAAACTCAACATTTAGAAAACAAAGATCACGGCATCTGTTCCCATCACTTCATGGCAAATAGAAAGGGAAACTGTGGTAACAGTGACAGACATTTTTTTTTTTAAACTCCAAAATCACTGCAGATGGTGACTGCAGTCATGAAATTAAAAGACACTTGCTCCTTGTAAGAGAAGCTATGACCAATCTAGACAGCATATTAAAAAGTAGACCTTACTTTGCCAACAAAGGTCCATCTAGTCAAAGCTATGTTTTCTCCAGTAGTCAAAAATGGATGTGAGAGTTGGACTATAAATAAAGCTGAGCACTGAAGAATTGATGCTTTTGAACTGTGGTGTTGGAGAAGCTCTTGAGAGTCCCTTGGACTGCAAAGAGATCCAACCAGTCCATATTAAAGGAAATCAGCCTTGAATATTCATTGGAAGGACTGATGCTGAAGTTGAAACACCAATATTTTGGCCACCTGATGTAATGAGTCCTTGGAAAAGATCCCGATGCTGGGAAAGATTGAAGGTGGGAGGAGAAGGGGATGACAGAGAATGAGATAGTTGGATGGCATTGCTAACTCAATGGACATGATTTTGAGTAAGCTCTGGAATTTGGTGATGGACCTGGAAGCCTGGTATGCTTCAGGCCATGAGTTGTAAGGAGTCAGACATGACTGAGCAACTGAACTGACCTGAACTGAACTGATACATAAACATTTTAGAACAATTATCCCCCAACTCAAAAACTGATAAATAAAAGATAAAATATTCAAATCATAAATTGAATTAGGAAGATCCTCATAATACATCTTACCTAATTCCTTCATTTTAAGGGAAAATGAAGCCCAGAATGGCAAAAGACCCATGGACACACATAGTTCATTAAAAGAATAATTCTGCTTAATCAGAGGGGTTTCACACATTTAATGGAGTGTTCATCATCTTTTTTTCCTTTAATTTAATGTCATATTCTTTTTGTTTGAAATATAAAGGAAAACAGCAGGGCACAGCCTTTAAAAGAATGACATAGCCATATGATAGTTGAAAACTGGTTAGAATCAATTAGGTCCAAGATGAAGGAATATTCATCTTCTAGTTCACCATAAACCTCATCATGTGCTTATTGTCATACATTAGCCCAAACAAAGTGACCCATCCACCAGCATTATTCCAATTCTAAGGCTAATCATCCAAAACCAGAAAGTGGGCATTGGCCCAATTTCTAGAAATCTATGACTTTCCATCCAAATAGTTGGAATACTCCCATTTATTAGCCTTATGAGATTACCCAGATGATAAAAATTAACCACACCATATTCAAGGTATTCTCACCTTCTGAGATGATTCATACTCTTTCTATGGAGTGTGTTTTTCTCAAAATAAATCTGTTCCTTACCTATGACTTTCTCTGTCACTGAATTCTTTCTCTAATGAGACATCAAGAACCTGAGATCCAGTAAAACCAGGTTTATGATCTTAGTTAAAAGACTGTGGGCTCAAGTTCCAATTTGAGTTACAGTTTCATTTTTAAAAATCTTTTTTTAACATTTGTGTAAATCCTGACAATTAATCACAATATTGTCTGCCTCTTTTCCTTTTGCTTGCTCTCTGATTAGCACAGCATCTGGGCTCTCTTTTCTGTGGAGAAATGCACTTTCATCTTTCCAGTAAATATTGCTAACCTATTTAAAACCAATCTTCAAGGATAGTGATCATATCTGGTAGCCTGTACCAATGGCCACAGAACTACTCAGAAATGTGTTTTCTAAAACTAATAGTCTATCTCTCACCAGACTGACACTACCGTATTCAAATTCCTGAAATATAAAAGATACAGCACTACATTCCCTAAGTTTTTCTCAACTTTCACATGCATTAATTCTGATTCTTCAAATTTTTCCTCTTTTGGGATCCACTTTGATGACCCATTATTTCCTCTGCCTTCTCTCTTTTCTCCTTCCCAGAGGGAGGAGGGTCCCAAGATATAAGGGCATTTATTTGAATGCACCCAGTGGGAAATCTCCTCCTGACAAAAAAAATATGGGGACTAAGGCTAAGACCATGAGGTATCTTTAACATACATTTAGGAGGATGAAAAGAGATCAAAATAATCAAGAGAAGAGAGGTAATATATTCCATGACTCCTACAGACATGTAACTAGAAGGTCTTGCCTCAAGGAGTGAGAAAGTAAAGAAAGCTTGAAGAAGACTTAGTGATGCACTGGAGTTTTATTTCATCTCCTGTTTGCCTGCTTACCCCATTCAGACCTCAGTTCAGTTCAGTTCAGTAGCTCAGTCGTGTCCGTGTCTCTTTTCAACCCCATGAATTGCAGCACGCCAAGCCTCCCTGTTCATCGTCATCTCTCAGAGTTCACTCAGACTCATGTCCATCGAGTCCATGATTCTATCCAGCCATCTCATCCTCTGTGTTCCCCTTCTCCTCCTGTCCCCAGTCCCTCCCAGCATCAGAGTCTTTTCCAATGAGTCAACACTTCGAATGAGGTGCCCAAAGTACTGGAGTTTCAGCTTTAGCATCATTCCTTCCAAAGAAATCCCAGGCCTGATCTCCTTCAGAATGGACTCGTTGGGTCTCCTTGCAGTCCAAGGGACTCTCAAGAGTCTTCTCCAACACCACAGTTCAAAAGTATCAGTTCTTTGGCACTCAGCTTTCTTCACAGTCCAACTCTCACATCCATACATGACACAGGAAAAACAATAGCCTTGACTAGATGGACCTTAGTAGGCAAAGTAATGTCTCTGCTTTTGAATATACTATCTAGGTTGGTCATAATTTTTCTTCCAAGGAGCGAGCCGGCACACTGAGTGCAACTGAGAGAAGCTATCCCACGTCCGAGGTCAGGGGCAGCGGCCTAGAGTTCCAGGCTGCGACGGCACAGGAACGGCCGAGAGGAGAAGGGAATGGCAAGCCACCTCAGTAGTGTTGCCTTGAGAACCCCATGAACAGTATGAAAAGGCAAAATGATAAGATACCAAAAGAGGAAGTCCCCAGGTCATTAGGTGCCCAATATGCTACTGGAGGTCAGTGGAGAAATAACGCCAGAAAGAATGAAGGGATGGAGCCAAAGCAAAAACAGTACCTAGCTGTGGAAGTGACTGGTGATAGAAGCAAGATCCGATACTGTAAAGAGCAGTATTGCATAGGAACCTGGAATGTCAGGTCCATGAATCAAGGCAAATTGGAAATGGTCAAACAAGAGATGGCAAGGGTGAACTTCGACATTCTAGGAATCAGCAAACTAAAAGGGACTGGAATGGGTGAATTTAACTCAGATGACCATTATATCGACTATTGCAGGCAGGAATCCCTCAGAAGAAATGGAGTAGCCATCATGGTCAACAAGAGTCTGAAATGCAGTACTTTCATGCAATCTCAAATAAGACAGAATGATCTCTGTTCGTCTCCAAGGCAAAACATTCAGTATCACAGTCATCCAAGTCTATGCCCCAACCAGTATCACTGAAGAAGCTGAAGTTGAATGGTTTTACNCAGGCAGGAATCCCTCAGAAGAAATGGAGTAGCCATCATGGTCAACAAGAGTCTGAAATGCAGTACTTTCATGCAATCTCAAATAAGACAGAATGATCTCTGTTCGTCTCCAAGGCAAAACATTCAGTATCACAGTCATCCAAGTCTATGCCCCAACCAGTATCACTGAAGAAGCTGAAGTTGAATGGTTTTACGAAGACCTACAAGACCTTTTAGAACTAACACCCAAAAAGAGGTAAGCTTACAAGGTGAATGGAAATAACTAGAAACTTCCCATTTACATCCTACCTATTTAGCAGTCCTGACAAAAAGAATGCCTCTTTCAAGTAATTCCAGCAAAATCCCTCAGCCTAGTTTATATCACACCTCTGATATAAACCATTGTATTAAAAGGTTGAATATGCCAAGGGGCAAGATTTGAGATATGTGCCTAAACTTTACATTCATGGGTGGAGTTAGCTCTACTGACTGAAAGTGATTAAGGGGGTTATTCACAGGTTAACAGAAGGAAAATATGGTAAATCTGGTTATTATAACCAGAAGAGGGTTTTTTTGGAGGGGGAGGGGGCAGGAGGCGGGTAGATATATGGGTAAAAAAATGACCATGTGCAGATTATTTCTTCTTTAATGGGAGTTTGAGAAGTGCAGAGATTTGGACTATCAGTTCAGTTCAGTTGCTCAGTCATGTCCAACTCTGCAACCCCATGAATTGCAGCACACCAGGCCTCCCTGTCCATCACCATCTCCCGGAGTTCACTCAGACTCATGTCCATCGAGTCCGTGATGCCATCCAGCCATCTCATTCTCTGTTGTTCCCTTCTCCTCCTGCCCCCAATCTCTCCCAGCTTCAGAATCTTTTCCAATGAGTCAACTCTTCTCATGAGGTGACCAAAGTACTGGAGTTTCAGCTTTAGCATCAGTCCTTCCGAAGAAATCCCAGGGCTGATCTCCTTCAGAATGGACTGGTTGGATCTCCTTGCAGTCCAAGGGACTCTCAAGAGTCTTCTCCAACACCACAGGACAAAAGCATCAACTCTTCGGTGCTCAGCCTTCTTCACAGTCCAACTCTCACATCCATACATGACCACAGGAAAAACGATAGCCTTGACTAGACAGACCTTAGTCAGCAAAGTAATGTCTCTGCTTTTAAATATGCTATCTAGCTTGGTCATAACTTTTCTTCCAAGGAATAAGCATCTTCTAATTTCATGGCTGCAGTCACCATCCGCAATGATTTTGGAGCACCAAAAAATAAAGTCTGACACTGATTCNATGATCTTCGTTTTCTGAATGTTGAGCTTTAAGCCAACTTTTTCACTCTCCTCTTTCACTTTCATCATTCAGACCTACCTGGGTTCAAATTCTAACCCTTAAACACTTGACCTTATATTTTTGACTTTATTTAGCTTTTCAGTTGCTGTATGTGGAAACTGGAAATATGAGTGTCTAGAATTCATTTTGTAAAAATCTTAAATTGTCACTCAACATATGGTAGGAAAGATGATTCTGCTGTTGATGGGGAGTTAAAGAAAACAGGCAGTGTTTGCCCTCAAATCTTGGGGGAAATGATGTTTTCTTAATTCTTCAGGCTATTCATTTATTAAAGCAAACATAGTTTCCTTGCTCTGGAACTCTAATCTATGCCATTAGCTATTCAAACTATAGCAACTAAGTTACTTACTGCTGAAGAAGGATAAACTATCAACAGAGAGTATATTCTGGGCAGATCATCAATACTAATATGGTGGTAAATGGGGATAAGAGTGGGTGAATTTCACTTTGTGGTTGATGTCATGGTGGTTAACTAAATCTTCTTACACCAAGTATTTCTGAGTGTTTTCTGCCAAAATGTTCTGTTACTTTACTTTGATGTGCCTGAATCTTGCATTCTTTCCAATCAATTGCTCTCCTGTTTCATTGTTCATCCTTCAGATTCACCTGTGTTCAATTTCTTTGGAAACTCTTAATATTTTGAGCAGAGATCATTCTGTCATTTTTAAGATTGCATCCAAGTACTGCATTTCAGACTCTTTAGTCGACTATGATGGCTACTTCATTTCTTCTAAGGGATTCTTGCCCACAGTAGTAGATATAATGGTCATCTGAGTTAAATTCACCTAGTTCACTGATTCCTAAAATGTCAACGTTCACTCTTGCCATTTCCTGTTTGACCACTTCAAATTTGTTTTGATTCATGGACTTAACATTCCAGGTTCCTATGCAATATTTCTCTTTACAGCATCGAACGTCACTGCTATCACCAGTCACATCGACAACTGGGTGTTGTTTTTTCTGTGACTCCATCTTTTCATTGTTTCTGGAGTTCTTTCCCCACCGATCTCCAGTAGCATATTTGACATTTACTGACCTAGGGAGTTCATCTTTCAGTGCCATATCTTTTTGCCTATTTATACTGTTCTCAGGGTTTTCAAGGTGAGAATACTGAATTGGTTTGCATTCACTTATCCAGTGAACCACGTATTGCCAGAACTCTCCTCTATGACCTGTCTGTCGTGGGTGGCCCTATATGGCATGGCTGATAGTTTCATTGAGTTAGACAAGAGTTCAGTCCATGTGATCAGATTGGTAGTTTTCTGGTGATTGTAGTTTTAATTCTGTCAACCCTCTCATGGAGAAGGATGATAATAGGCTTCTGAAAGTTTCCAGATGGGAAAGACTGACTAAGGGGGAAAGTGGGTCTTATTCTGATGGGTGGGGCCATGTTCAGTTCAATTCACTTCAGTCGCCCAGTTGTGTATGACTCCTTGCAACCCGATAGACTGCAGCACTCCAGGCCTCCCTATCCATCACCAACTCTCGTAGTTTACTCAAACTCATGTCAATTGAGTCGGTGATGCCATCCAACCATCTCATCCTCTGTCTCCCCGTTTCCTCCTGTCTTCAATGTTTCCAAGAATCAGGGTCTTTTAAAATGAGTCAGCTCTTCCCATCAGGTGGCCAAGGTATTGGAGTTTCAGCTTCAACATCAATCTTTCCAATGAACATGCAGGACTGATTTCCTTTAGGGTGGACTGATAGGATCTCCTTGCAGTTGAAGGGACTCTCAAGAATCTTCTCCAATACAAAAGTTCAAAACCAATAATTCATGATAGGGATTGCCCTTATCAAGCTACGAGTGGTATTTTCTACAGAGCTAGAACAAATAATTTCACAATTTGTATGGAAATACAGAAAAACTCGAATAGAAAAAGCAATCTTGGGAGAAAGAAGAATGGAAATGGAGGAATCAACTTGCCTGACTTCAGGATCTACTACAAAGCCACAGTCATCAAGACAGTATGATACTGACACAAAGACAGAAATATAGATCCATGGAACAAAATAGAAAGCCCAGAGATAAATCCGCACACCTATGGACACCTTATCTTCAACAAAGGAGGCAAGAATATACAATGGAGTAAAGACAATCTCTTTAACAAGTGTTGCTGGGAAAACTGATCAACCACTTGTAAAAGAAAGAAACTAGAACACTTTCTAACACCATTCACACACACACAAAAAAAGAAAACTCAAAATGGATTAAAGATCTAAGTGTAAGACTAGAAAATATAAAACTCTTAGAGGAGAACATAGGCAAAGCACTCTCCGACATAAATCACAGCAGGATCCTCTATGACCCACCTCCCAGAATACTGGAAACAAAAGCAAAAATAAACAAACGGGGCCTAATTAAAATTAAAAGCTTCTGCACAACAAAGGAAACTATAAGCAAGGTGAAAAGACAACCTTTGGAATGAGAGAAAATAATATCAAATGAAGCAACTGACAAGCAACTAATCTCAAAAAATATGCAAGCAACTCCTGCAGCTCAATTCCAAAAAAATAAATGACCCAATCAAAAAATGGGCCAAAGAACTAAATAGACATTTCTCCAAAGAAGACATACAGATGGCTAACAAACACATGAAAAGATGCTCAATATCACTCATTATCAGAGAAATGCAAATACAATGAGGTACCATTTCACACCAGTCAGAATGGCTGCGATCCAAAAGTCTACAAGCAATAAATGCTGGAGAGGGTGTGGAGAAAAGGNAACCTTGTGTTCTAAAACCATAACATCTCATGCTACTTTAAGTTATCCACAATGGGTTATTTGATGGTTTGCTAGCTTCTTTTCTTTTTTCTTTTGTTTTATTTCTGACTGGCCTGTAATTTTTAATAATTTTTTTCAGCTCTTAAGGATAGGTACCTAGGTTAAAATGCCAAGGACCGTGGCGAAGAAAATTGAAAGTCTGAAGGGCATGACATTCAATCCTTCTGATTTAAATAGACACTGCTCATGGCTCTTTTTTATCATTCAACACTGCGATTTGACCTTGCAACAAAACTGACACTTATTCTACTAAAAGCATTCACATCCAACCTCTTTTTTTCAAACTGAAAGGTAAATAAGTCATATGAACTCCAGGATTTTTATGGTTTTCTGTTTAAGAGCTCTTTTTTTTTTTTCCCTAAAAAGACAAAAAACTTGTGTAAATTTTCACAAGCCACTCCCCTCCCCCTTTTTTGGAGTTTTGCTTAACATTGTCTTGCTAGCTTTAGTCTTCTTATATTTAATCCTTAAATAGCCTTCCAATTGCTTTCTGCTTAACTATTTAGTTTATGTTGCCTATCCCATTTCCAAAATAGAGATTTGGGCTTATTGAATTTGAGCGACCTTATCTGAATCATTATTTTAGGAGCTTCAGACATGGTCCCCAACTTGAGTAATCCAGTCACCCAAAGCCCTGTTATTTCTCAATAGGAACTTAGGGAATCAGCATCTTGCTACAGGCTTGAAAACTTAAAATTGGCCTATTGAGTCTTCTTATACATTGACATTATCTGTGCCAAGCATACAAAACAATATCTTTTTCTCTCCAATAATTATTTTCTTTAAAATGACTTGGCCTAATTAACTTGATCATACAATTAAATGTAACAGCCACTCATACCCTGTGGCATTTGCAAAAGTTTCTAACTTCTTTTGGCTCTCCCAAACCAAACTAGCAAGATTACAACAAAGAAGAGAATTTATCATCATTCACATCTATATAAACTTTATGGATAACAAGTATCTTCATATTCCTAGCCTCTTCTGTTTTCTAAAATTTTATTTTCATAGCTACTCTTTGAAGTAAACAGGAAACTGAAGTCAACCAGCTCAACCAGCTCATGCTAATAAAAGTTGTGGTGCAAAGGGACCCTCTGTTTTAACCCCGTTTCATTAAACTCACTCAAGAGAAATCTTGATCTCTTTTGAATTCCACATCTCTCAATTNAAGTCAACCAGCTCAACCAGCTCATGCTAATAAAAGTTGTGGTGCAAAGGGACCCTCTGTTTTAACCCCTTTTCATTAAACTCACTCAAGAGAAATCTTGATCTCTTTTGAATTCCACATCTCTCAATTGAGTTCAATCACTCAGTCATGTCTAACTCTTTGCAACCCCATGAACTGTAACACACCAGGCTTCCCTGTCTATAACTAACTCCTGTAGCTTACTCAAACTCATGTCCATCAAGTTGGTGATGCCATCCAAGCATCTCATCCTCTGTCATCCTTTTCTTCTCTCAGAGAGTATTCAGAGTTTCAATCTTATTTTCTATGTTTGTGTGCACATTTTCATGATACTGGGTGAAAGAGAAAAAGCAAATATTTTGTATCTCCACTTCTCACACTAACAGAGGCCGGACTTAAAATTCAGTGAATAATTTGTTTAATTAAGGAGTTAACAAACTATGACCTGGAAGTCAAATCTGGCCAACTGCCTATTTTTGTACAGCCTGTGAATGGAACATATTTTTCTGCATTTTTAAATGGTCGAAAAAATCAAAAGTAGACATTTTTTAGTTTCCTGTCATGTGAAAATTCTATGTCATTTAAATTTCAGTCTCTAGGCATAAAACTCTATTGGAACATGCTCATTTATTTCCATAGTGCCCACAGCTGCTTTTATACTATAAGAACATAGTTGAAAGGGCAAAAACTGGTCCTCAAATCCTAAAATATTTACTGTCTGACTTGACTGTTTAATTGATGGATATTTTTCCCCAGTATAGGCTTGGAGATGTAATATTAATTAATATTTGTATTGCTCTATGTAGTTTTAAAAATGCTTTCACATTTCTTATTTTATTAATTGTTCATAACAACTCAGTAAACATTCCATACTCATCTGAAAAGTTAGACATGCAAAGCTGAAAATACTAATTCAACTCTCCCTGGTATATGTAGCCAGAAAGGAGAGAGTTAGGACAGGTTGGGAATCATCTGACATCAAATCCAACTTAACACTTGCTTGGACATGATATAACTTAAATATTACATAAAACCACTTCACTTTTACATATCTCTTGCTTTGCCACTTTTGGTTTCCTTACTCCCATGAAACTCTGATGTGAAAGGTCATTTTTACATCTTTGCTGAGTTGCCTGTCATATTTGAATAACAACTTTTTAACTGTGTCCTAAGCCATATTGAGCTATGTACAATTTCCTAAATTGGCACACTTGTTCTTGCCTTCATTTTTAATTAATTAATTAATTTACTTTGGTGCCTCAGGTCTTAGTTGCACTACATGGGATCTTCCTTGCAACATGTGGGATATTTCATTCTACACATGGATTCTCAAGTAGGCATCTCCAGTTGTGGAACACAGGTTTCATCACTCTATGGCATGTAGGATCTTAGCTCCCCAAGCAAGGATCAAATTGGCAATCCCAGCACTGAAAGTGGAATTTTAACTACTGGATCACCAGGTAAGTCCCTCTCTTATTTTAAACCTAAATTTTAATCTTTTTCTAGTCTTCAAGACACCAATGAAATAACACTCACTTCAGTCAAATGCATGGTTCCTTATGACTTTTGCTGCATAGAACTCTGGGCCATTCACTGTAGCACCTGCTTTACAGCTTGTCCTTTACCTGATGGCTTCCCCAATTAGACTTAAGGGCCTCTGCCAGAAGAGATCATGTCTTATTATGTGATTACTCCCATAATCTCACTTGAAATCCTCATCAAAAGAGCTCACCACTGTTTGATGAATGAATGAGTTAATGAATAATGAAAGAGGAAACAAATGGTTAGCCTCTGATAATATACAATGGTGGTGGTATTATATATACCTTATCATACTAACACTATGAAAGTATCCACAAATCCTAAAGGGTAACAGATTTAAAAGATGTGTTTTCATAAAAGGTAAAACACCGACAAACTTACACATATATCGACATTTTGATCCCTATATGTTTGACTTCTTGCAATTTGGTTTGTTTTTGCTTATCTTGTAAAATGTAAATTGAGAAAGCATAAATAGGGAATTCAACATCTAGCACACTGCAGGTTCTTAATACCACATACTATTCACAAGTGTAGGCTTATTGAACTTCATAGATTCAAAGGCAAGATCCATCGGAATTGGAGTATACTATTACATGAGAGTACCACTAGTATGCCATGATGGGTAACACCCTTGAAAAATCTTTGTTTGATTATTGAGAGGGGGCATTTAAGGTTTACTTGGTTGAAAACTTCCATGCTTCAAAAGGTTTCCTATTGCCCTAGTCTCAGGTTAGTATTATTCTTCCCAAAGATAATATGTCTTTTTAGGTATCCACAAAGAAAATATCAGCTACATGCCACCATTCACAAGGGATTGGCCTTGAGAGTAGGTGCATCACAGAGTGATTTTTGCAGGTACAAAATGATTCCTGCAGTCCTAAGTCACACTCTACTGACATCTCAGTTTCATTGTTGATTAAACAGAAATTTTTCAAGCTTGAGAAAGCCTGGCTTTGGTATTTATGACTTCTAACAGCTCTCTTGGAGAAGACTCTTGAGAGTCCCTTGGATTGCAAGGAGATCACACCAGTCAATCCTAAAGGAAATCAACTCTGACTGTTCATTGAAAGGACTGATGCTGAGGCTGAAGCTCTAATACTTTGGGAAGGCTGACTCATTAGAAAAGATCCTGATGCTGGGAAAGATTGAAAACAGAAAGAGAAGGGGGTGACAGAGAATGAGATGGTTGGATGGCATCAGAGACTCAATGGACATGAGTTTGAGCAAGTTGCAGGAGATAGTGAAGGACAGGGAAGCCTGGCATGCTGCAATACACAGGGTCACAAATAGTTGGACATGACTGAGTGAATGAACAACAGCAAAAACTCTCTTTGTGTATGTGTGTGTGTGTCAGTCACTCAATCATGTCTGACTGTTTGCAGCCCCATGGACTGTAAACCTCCAGGCTCCTCTGTGCATAGAATTTTCCAGGCAAGAATACTGGAGCAGGTTGTCATGCCCTACTCCAGAAGAGCTTACCAACCCAGGGCTGAACTCATGTCTCTTGTGTCTCCTACATTGGCAGGTAGATTCTTTACCACTGAACCACCTAGGAAGCAACAACTCTCTTTACCAGCTATTTATCTTTTTAGGTGTATGTCTTCCTTCAGTGTCACTGAGCAGTAGAAGTCAGGAACAGAGCAGATGCACCAGGCCCCAAATATATTACTTGAATCAGTTTGAGCAGCAGCTGGATATAGGTAGCTATGATTTAAGGCCAAAGCATTTTAAATATTTATTCTTTTATACTCATATATATATTATTTTTTTATGTTCTTTTCTGTTACGGTTTACCCTAGGATATTGAATATAGCTCCCTGCACTACACAGTGGGACCTCATTTTCCATCCATGGTTATAATAGTTTGCATCTACTTACTCCAAACTCCCAGTCCATCGCTACCACTTCACACCCCTCCCTGTTGGCAATCACAAGTCTGTTCTCTATGTCTGTGAGTCTGTTTCTGTTTTGTAAATCAACCATACTTCACAAAAAGTAAATTTATAAAGGATACATTTTTACTTCTTCATTAAATGTGATTCTGTGAAATAGACATTAATATTCCTATTTTCTAAATGCGAAACTGAGACTCAGATAGGGTAAGAGGTTTGTCTTAAAGTTATATAGGTAACAGACCAGGCATGGAATCCAAGTATTTGTGACAGCAAAAACTACGCAGTCCTTTTAGCAAATTAATTTTCTCAGGCTGGATATTTTTATTTGCACAGTGGGAAAAAACATCTCTCTTGTAGTTTTAATGTGACAATAAGAAAGAAAGTGTTGCATAAAGTACTCAACGTGGGCTTCCCTGGTGGTCCAGAGGTTAAGACTCTGAACTTGCACTTCAGAGGATGCGGTTGGATCCCTGGTCAGGAAAGTTCTACATGCCCTGGGGTTTGGCCAAGGTGGGGGAAAAAAATCCAACTAAACCATTAAGACTTCTTCATTAATAAATTAATAAATAGTTTCTTTAATAAAATAGAAATAAAATAAAATAAACTACTTGACCTACAATAGGTCCACAACCATTGATAAGGTAATTATTTTNCAAACATTGATGGTGGAGCTACAACTAGAATTCAAGACCTCTTCCTGGTCTTGTCTTGTCCACTTACAAACGACGTCTGAGCCCTCTTAAGAAGCAAAGCAGCACTGCCTTGTCTGGGCCTCTTTGTATTAAATTCTAGGTGATACATGCTATTTTATTCTACACATTAGGAGGTGGTAGGGTGATAATGATAGGGAAATTTTATGGAGGGCTCCGAAGACGATGGACCTGGCTATTTGCTGCTGCTGCTATTGCTGCTGCTAAGTCGCTTCGGTCATGTCTGATTCTGAGCAACTCCACAGACGGCAGCCCATTGGGCTCCATCATCCCTGAGATTCTCCAGGCAAGAACACTGGAGTCGGTTGCTATTTCCTTCTCCAATGCATGAAAGTGAAAAGTGAAAGTGAAGTCGCTCAGCGACCCCATGGACTGCAGCTTACCAGGCTCCTCCATCCATGGGAGTTTCCAGGCAAGCGTACTGGAGTGGGATGCCATTGCCTTCTCCACCTGGCTACTTGGTTTGCACACGTTGTTTCATTTACTCCTAAAGATCTTTAAAGATTTTTTGTTTTATTTTCCAATTTAAGTATGAAAAATGTAAGGATTATGGTGGTTCATTTAAGACACAAAACTAGAGAATGGATATTATATGATTTGAACCCCAGTGCCTGGTTCAGGGCTTCCTAGGTGGCACTAGTGGAAAATAACCTCCCTGCCAATACAGGAGACATGAGACACGAGTTCTATTCCTGGGTTGGGAAGATACCCTGGAGGAGGGCATGGCAACCCACTCCAGTATTCTTGCCTGGAGAATCTCATGGACAGAGAAGTCTGGCAGACTATAGTCCATAGGGTCACAAAGAGATATGACTGAAGCTACTTAGCATGCACATATGTATGTGCCTAGTCTAAGTCCATGTATATGTACATACTATTGGATTCCTTTAAGCCTTGTCCTTGGCATCCCCTACCTTCTCCATGGTGTCAGAAGACTCCAAGCAGAATTTTCTTTCCACGTCTTTCTCAAGTGGCTCTAAAAAGGGTCTTGGATACCTTTTCTTGCTAAATATGTTTATTCTCATCTCACTTAGTTTCTCAATAGAGTTGAAGGACTGTCCATTTCTCCTTGATTAAGCACTTTGTTTTCTGGAGCCCAGCTTACTCATCTGTTTTTCTTCCTCCCTCCATGTCTGGCCCTTGGTTCTCTGAAAGATCACTGTTCCACTGTCTAAAATGTTCTAGCTATACTCACAGTCTAGACGATCTTAATGAGTCTCTCTCTCTCACACACACACGCAAACATACATATATGCCGGTATCTACACATGTATATACTTCCCTGGTGGCTTGGTGGTAAAGAATCCTCCTGCCAATGCAGGAGACAAGGGATCAATTCCTGGGGCAGATTCCCTGGAGTAGGAAATGATAACCTTTTCTAGATTCTTGCCTGGGAAATTCTATGGTCAGAGGAGCCTGGTGGTGTCACAAAAGGTCCATGGAGTCACAGAAGAGTCAGACAGAACTCAGCCACTAAACAACAACAATACATACATATATGTATACATATATCTTCCAGGTGTCTCTCTGGACCAGACCTCACTCCTGAACTGCAGACATATATACCTAGATATTCGCTCTGAATCCACACCTATTACCTAGTTGGAATCTCAAACTTCACAAAATCCAAAGCTGGATTTTTTACCCACTTTTTACACTTTATAGTCCACACTCCTCTAAAACATAACTGTTTGCTCCCACCCATTCAGTCACTTAAGTCCCCAGTTCTCATCTTTCTAGATTCTTTGTTTCCCTCATGCTTTCTCTTTAATCTGTCAGCAAGCCCTATTGGTTGTGTCTAGACACAGCTTTATTACAACTTCCAGCTATGAGAGCCCTGGTCCCAGACACCATACCCTCCCACAGGCTTCTGAAATGCATCCCAACTATTTTCTGCCTTTTGTTTTCAAGGTCCACTCTCCACTGCACAGTTAGATGAGTTTTTAAAAGTTAAGTGTGAGTCTGCTTCATTGACAAGTTCATTTGTGCCATATTTTGGATTTCATATATAAGGGATAACATACAAGATCCTACTGTAGAGCATATGGAGCTATATTCAATATCCTATGATAAAGCATCAAGAGAAAGAATATGAAAAATAATTTGTATATTATGCAAAACTGTATTGCATTGCTGTATAGCAGAAATGAACAGGGCATTGTATATTAACTCTACTTCAATAAAATCAGTAAATTTTAAAAGAAAGTTAAATCTGACAATGTCGTGGTTCTGTCCCGTTGAAAAACCATGTCAGTTTTCAATTTATGTTTGTTGGCTCCATACATAGAAATCTTAAGAAACATTCAATGAAGTGAATTCCATTTCATGACAATGCATATTTAGTATCTCAAACATATGGAATTAAGACTGTCTCTGATAAAAAGGGATAGCCAAGGAGAGGTATGGGGGATGGCTTCTGTGAATGAGTGGGTGCTGAGAAAGGTTTTGGAGAGCACCCATCCCAGATTTCATGTGCATCCCTGAAGCCAGAGTGACTCCTGAGCCTTGAACTTGACTTCTAATGAAGTCAATGAGCTTGGTCTTGTGTACATATGAGCCAGTATAAACCACTAAGCTCTCAGAGAGCCCATAGCAGCACTTTTAGACCTGGTAAAATCAATAAACCTGGGGACTGTGAGGTTCATGTTTCTGCAGCAACCCCACAGGTCATGTTGTCTAGGAGTTAATGGTCTAAGGAATGAGAATGGGTGTTAGGGGATTAATTGTTTGACTCTTCATTAACCCAAGAAAACACAGTGAGCCACATTTGTCTTCCACACAAAATCATACAAAATTCTCTCTTTATTAAATATACATTATTTACAGTGTAAGTCTTTCTTCTGTACAACAGGAACCATAGAAAACAAAGAAATCTAAGGCTAACTTTTATTTTTTTTTCCCCATACAGTGTATTAAGACATGTTACATGGTCTACAAAAATGACTTGGAATGAGGCAACATCACTTGGGATTCTGTTTCAGGAACAAATATGAGAAGGTCAATAGGAAAAGCTAGACTCCAGAAGATCTACAGAGACGTGACTTGTTTTGTGCTTTTGCCATAATAAGTATCTGATATATATTTTTTGAAGAAGAGGTTATTTTGTATTTTATTATTTCCTTGTTAAAAATAATTTCCCTGCTCTTTCCCATTCTTCAAGAAGGAGGACCACTCTATGCTAGAGGAAAACTGATTTTCCATCTGAAGTGGACATTGTAATATTGTATAACAAGGATCAGCAAACTATAGCCCATGAACCAAATTTGATATGTTGGCTATTCTTGAAAACAAAGTTTTACTGGAACATAGCCATGACTCTGTCCAAGTTTGGCCCACTTCCTACTACAACAGGAAAGATGAGCAACTGCAATGGACACTGGCTGTCCTATCAAGGCTAAAGTACTGACTATCTGGCCCTATGCAGTAAACATTTGCTAGTTCCTTACCTAGCATATCCCAGAGACTTTGTTGTTCCCCCTCAGCCTGCTTTCCAATTCCCATTGACACCTCTGCACCTTCTGTGCCTCCTCCAGTAGATTGAAGGGAGTGACAGCCCAAAGCAGCACAGCATATCAGGAGACCCGTCAACTACCAGATTCAGAAGGAAAGCATTTTTTACGTTGGACCTCATTAAATACAAAGTCCCTCTTGCCATATAAGCACACTGTTGTAAGCAAGGTTTGGTATTTTTGCATTACTATTTAAGGCAGGGCAAGATTACACAGGTTGACACTGCCATTCAAAGAGAAGAGACTATAATTCCCGTGAAGACTGGGGGATGATGTTGGCTATAAATATCTGACTAGGCAGAAGCTCATTAGTACTATTCCTTAAGGTTTACTGAAAATTCTATCTATGAGGAAGCATTCCAAAGAGTCTGCAGGGCAATACAACAGTCTGTTTCATCCAGTTTTCGTGTCCCCTGAGGCTACTTCTGGCATTGGAGGCATGGAAGAATATGATGTTGAGGAAAATTAAGACTAGGATTTAATCACTAAAACAATTAGCTTCACCTTTGATTGTGACCTAAGAGAGCCCTCTTAGTTTGTCTTGCTGTTTTTGCAAAAGTCTCCCTGTATAACTGGGGATAATTGAAGAAAGCGGTGTTCCCAGATAGTGTTGAGTGATAAGGTCCCTGAAAATATTCACTGTCAGGTATGGGGAGTAGCACATCTCATCATCATTCTGGCATGTCCACACATGGCTGGACCAATAAAAGGAAGAAAATCCCTAGGCTGATTTCAGGACCTCAGGGCTTCTACTGATGGAGAATGCTGATTCAGGGTAGTGGACCTAAGGAGCTTCCTCATAGTTCCTCTAAGTGTTCAATTTGGGCAGATTAGATCATTAAGGTGATAGCTCTAAAGCATCCTAGAAAAATCCTAATGAAATACAAATCTAGAAAAAAAAATGTGGTTGATGTACTGGGAAGAGACAAAAATATTGTACCAAGTTAAGTAAAAAATTTCTCATGCAAACCCCATGATATTGCCTCTTTTCCTAATGGGTAAAATGAAGATCCAAATGCACTAAAGAGATTCGCAAATTAAGAGCCAGGAAAGTGGGAAGAGCTGCCACCAGTGAGTCTCTCTGGAAGCAGCAACCCTTCTATGGGAAAGTCATCAGTTCTTACCAAGTTTACGAACTGTTCTCTCTTTCTCTTCGTTCTATTCCCATCAAGTGTGGTCAAAACACCCAAATCACTTTTACTTTAATCTTTGCTCATGTCTGTTCTACCATTTTGTAGACTATAAACGTTACAAAAGACAGACAACTCACTTACAAAATACAGTAGTTCACTAAAAAAAATGTGCTTTTCTGTTCTCCCTCAGAGTACTTTAGTGCAAAGTAAGACAAAAGATACTAAAAAGCAGAAAAAAGAGTTAAATATGCAAACCTCTGAAAGTTTCAAATAACTGTCAACTCAAAAGAAAATGTGTTTCTTCTTATCAAACAGAGATGTATGGAGGATGTCATAAAGGAAGCCTGTATAATAGCCCTATTTTGACAAAAAGATTGTGTATGTATGTGTTTGTGATTTTTTTTTCCTTTAAGAGGTTCAAATATTTGGAATTTGTGAAGCAGAGATAAAAACGAAAAACAAGCAAAATCTGCAAACTAGATGACTTAACAAGTAAGAGTGTGGGTGAGGAAATGGAGGGAGGGTAAGAAAGACTCAAGAACAGAATAGAAATAATTCAATCACACTTTGTGTCTATGTGTATGTTTTTAAGAAAACACTTTCAAACTGCATGAGAGACATAAAATAGCTCTTAGCTGTCTTCCAAGTATTCTGAAAATTTTGAGTTGGATGACACCTTACTTTAACCATTTCTGCATTGTCAGGAACAAGGAAGCCTCTTTATTGATTGGTCTACTCGAGACTTCTAGGACAAAGGAGGATTAAGTATGCCTCAGCCTTCAGGTTAAAGAAGAGTATTAGAGCTATACACTGTGTCTCAGATTGCCTTTGGCAAGCTCAGGCTACAATATGGTTTTGATGGATTGTAGCTATGTAGAAATTCAAAAGATGCCAGTTATTGGTGGACAAGCTGTCAAGAATTTTTATAAGAAAGAACTCAAGGACCTGATTCCTATCTCTGTAAGGGTCTTGGAATCTCCCAGGGTAGCTCTTGTAATGAAATGAGCTTCTTGCAGAGACGACAAATGTGTGATTTTTTTCATAATTGGAAAAATCCCCCCAGAGCACAGATATGAGGCTTCATTTAGATGGATGATACCTTTGAGTCAATGAGTTACTCAAAGCAGTACTTCATCCAGTTCTCTGAGATCTTCCTAAATTGAGTCAGTATGGTTCATCAGGATGCAATAGGGTTTTAGGAGAAGCTAGAGTATGACAAAAGTGCTTTAAGGAAAATATGGAAGAATAAGGGCATGCAATAGGTCATGAATAAATTTCATAAAAGAACTGGGAAATGAAAAGGGGAAAAAGAGATTGTTGGGTCTGACCCTTAGAAGGAGGGCTTTCAGAATCTCCTACCCAGAGTCAAAACAAGAATGGAGAGAATACAGATTCCCCAGTAGTACTTTAGAGATGGAGATCATTTATTCTTGTCCCTAAAGAGTCAATCCATCTCCCTCCAGAGAAATATGCCCACAGAGATTGACACTTGCTTTAAGAAAGGAACACAAAGCAGCTTATTGAAGGCAGAAGTAATAAACAAAAAGAAATATATAGAAATGTTTTCCAGAAAGTATCTGTTTCTTTCAGTCTCCAGCAAGTCTATGACAACAACATATGCCTCCCCTGCCAGACTTTGGACTTTCCAAGGTCAAGAACAAAGTGCAAGTATATGTTAATATACTCAGTATCTAACACAGCCCTTAGAGTATTGGGTAATAATTACTCCATGAATGAAGTATAGACCAGTTTTCTTCTTTTGTTCTGATCCTGCTCCTGCAACCCTGTGGTGGGCAATAGTCTAACAAAAGATGGAAGTCAGGTTAGTACCATCTCTGTTATTACTCAAGGGTATAAAAACTGTTTTGAAAAAAACAGCCCTAGGATCCTTAAAATAAATATTACCCTTGCAGTTCAGAGTAGAGAATAAGTGAAGCTCTTCTTAAAAATATATCTAGAGAAATGACAAATGTCTAACTCTCTAGACAAATTCTCCTATAAACCATAGCATTCAAACCTATACACATAAGGAATGATGTAGCATTAAATATATGTTTACGGTAAGCAAACACACTGCTGCTTACATAAATAGATTTGTTTGGTTGGAATGATATCACTGAAATGGCCCCCTTTAAATGTGAAATTTCACAGGTGTTTTTGGTTTTCCTATAAAGCACAGTCTATAAAATACTTTGGTAAACAGCAATTACCAAAGAGAGTTAAAGTGTAGGATTATGGCGATCCAACTGGCCAACATGTGCATCAGGAAACTCAAAGCAGAAAACTGTGGTTAAGGAGGCATCAGAATGCTTTCAAACACTTTTGCTTTAGATTATAATTGTTCAAGGATTGAAACACACAAATCAACAGTTACACAAAACTCCATGGATTTTGGTACCAATAAGGAAAGATAGGCAGAGTTCACACTTCTTTGTCACTGAAAAGTGTGTTTTCCTTTGGAAGGAGCAGCATGCTTGCTTTCCATATACATCTAGTGAAAGTTAGTATTCTCTGGGGTTATGAAATATTCCAACCCTGTAAAAATAAGTTTTATTTAGCCCTGAGACTCTGCTTATAAGAGTGACGGTGCTGATTGCACTGTCTTGGCATTCGTCATTAAGTCTGTGATACGTAGTATGTATGGATAGATAAGTCTACTGATATGGGAAGGTTTGCTGGTAGATTCTGTAGTAGAGATGTAGCAAGGATGGAGTCTCCCAAAGTTTTCAACCTACAGAACTACCCACAAGCATAAGTAGATGAGAAAAACGAATACTCCAAGTCAGCCTCTGTTAGTCCTCCATTTCTTATATCTGTATTATGTCAGCAAAATATAGGCCCTACTTCTCAGAGGCTTGAATAATGAGCAGTTCCAGTTTTATTA
This sequence comes from Neotragus pygmaeus, assembly GCA_006410875.1. Lineage (NCBI taxonomy): Eukaryota > Metazoa > Chordata > Mammalia > Artiodactyla > Bovidae > Neotragus > Neotragus pygmaeus. The sequence continues at coordinate 391,931 of SJYV01041687.1, forward strand.
CTCAACCTTCTTTTTCCTTCCTTTTTATTATTGGAGATGCTTCAGGCTAAACCCACTGCACTACATGGTGACTTTTATTTCAGGGGACAGAGGACGATATCTCCAAGCAAAAGGCTGATTTATAAAGTCTTTTTATAGAAATAGAAAATTCAAAAGTGAACATTGGAAGTAGGAGAGAACAGGCAGGAGGAAACAATATTTTAAGATCTTTCCTCTTATGAATGGATCGTTCATCTTATTAAAGTTAGAAGGAAAAAAAAAAAAACCTTGTTAGAATTACTTTAAAATAAATTTGCTAGCAAAAGGATATAATGGAAATGATTAAGTAAGAATCCACATAAAATTTTAAAAGAGAATGTGTCTTTAGAACACCTTCTATTTGAGAAATATGATTGCAAACAAAATCCTGTTTCCATGTTCTCTGACATTGAAAACCTGAAATAGACCTGAAATAGGGTGAAGCTGAGGAGCCCCTCATTGTGAGCCTCATCATGCAGGAAAGTGTTAAAACACTCAGAGGTGACAGACACAAAAAGGAAAAGATGGGATTCAAATTGAATCTGTCTTGTTAAGAGAATCAGCAAGTACTTTCCATATCTGTGGCTCATTCTGTTTGCATTCCCAGCATACTAGAACATTTATATAGTTTCCCCCTTATCTTTTTCCTGAAGATGGCCCAGAGGCAAAGAATGAGGAATGTTCCTATAGCAAAACCACCAGGATTCTTACCACTACCTCGAGGATGAGCCCAAGATAGCTTCTTGAAGGAATGATGACGTTTCTCGGCTGTTTTGGTACCAAAATGATGCATACTCTGAAACATGTCACTGCCTCACCTGGGAGTTTATGCCTATAGAAAGAAGCATGTTGGGACCTTTACATACATAAGAGGCAGCAGACTTGAAAATACGATGCACTGTAGAAACCAAGGGCTCCTCTAAAATTATGAAAAGCAGTGGTAGCTTGCTGGAGCTAGTCAGAATGTCTCATATGTCAGTTCATCCTAAACCTCCTAGAAAAAAAATGGCTCAGTGGCAGATGTGGGTTATTATCTCTATTCTAAAATGTGAACTTGTGTTTATGCTTTTCACCAGATCTTTAGTGAGGGGATGGAAGGAAAAAAATTCTGTTTGGCATTTCTTTGCTTTCATGCGGTTTTTGTTTGTTGTTTGTTTGCTTTGCTTTTTGTTTTTGTCTTGTTTTTATTTTTCTTTAAAGCTGAGTTGAGATGGTTTAAGCTCTTTCATGGAACCAAATACTATTTTAGATTTTGAGTTGCTTTTTGATGCAACAGATATATATATATATATCAGTATAATAATCTCAGGAATAACCTAGCTAATATTCTTACAAAATTAGAAGAGGCATTTGCGAAGTTATAGAACATCTACTTCCTAGCAGCTGTCTTTTTACCTCCTAGTTTCAAGCGACTATTTTCCATGCTTCCCCTAGGTTTATGCTATTGTGTGCTGTTCTAAAGTGTCAGCCCAAGGAGAGAGTGGTAAGAAAGGAACACAGTAATAGCTTATGACTATCAGGAGTCCTATTTTTGAAAATACTTAGGGGATAAGAGAGTGAATAATGATGATGAGTTAGGGCAATGGGCTTCCTATAGTAAGGAAAATTAATACACAACAAACCTCTCTTTTTCCTTTTAAAGTGCCACTGACACAAACCAGGCCCTAGCATTTTCCTTTTTGGTACCCTGAGTTCTCTGATCAGAGTGGACTTGAAATGGGGGGAAGGTGTCGAGGATGATGGTTACATGCCAAAGTCACAGGGCTCAGGTTCAAGGTAAGCCTGCAAGACTGAATAGTTGCAGAACTGAAGGCTGCATCTTAGAAATCAGAAATACAGAGCAGAATATGGACATGTGCACACTCATGTGTCTCTTCCTTGTCTAAAGTAGTCAAATCAATCTCTTGAGTGATCATTTTCACCATGATAAGTTTGTTAAAGAGGAAGGCAGTGGCCATAGCTGCCTAGTATTCTGGGCTAGTTTGAGGGGATAGATGCTGTGGTGAATGCAGGTACGTCCCCAAAATAAAAGGGAAACAGAGAAAGAGAATGACCTAAATTAAAATATAGGAGTAAGTGGATAAAGAGAAACCAAAAAATGAACAAAGAAAGAATATGAGATGACCCTGCAGTTTTTCAGATGAAATATTCCCGCTTACACTCGCTCACTGTGTTTTGTAAATCAATGTCATTTCTAAAGGAACTGTCCAAATTTTCTGGATATTCCTTCTCCTTCATTTGGTTGGTGCGATGTGACTGCTTATGCTGGTAAAGGAAGCGGCTCATGATGCCAATGATGGAGAAGATGATGAATATCACCACTGCTATTACTCCTGTTGAGAAAGGGACAAAAGAGAAGGCAATTATCACAAATCATCTGATCAAGAGAAAGAATTTAAAGAAGACAACAAGGTCACTTAGGACAAAGAACCAAACAAAAACAAACAAATAAGCAACAAACTCTGCCACATGTCCAGAAATAAACACAGGCTAAAATGTTTTCAGGTTTCAGTTACCCAAAAACCCCCTCTTTCAGACTAGTGACGGAGCAAGCCAGTTTATATCAGAGAAGGCTATATTTAACAGACTAAGAATGTCATCAAATAAACATGGAATCAGACTAGCAAATGATCTCTTAATAAATTCCTTCAAGACTTGCCTTCAAGAATATGCCTCAATCACTTTTAATTAGCACATTTCTTTGTCACCTTGCAAATAAGTATCTTTTAACTATTTCAGCATCACTTCCCAGTACATTACATGGATGTAAATTTGTTTACAATATATGTTTGCTTGACTAAAAATGTCTTATTAATAATGAAATGCTTACTAAACATTCAGGGCATTTTACCCTGCTGCACACTCTGCAAAATGCAGGGTAGTCTGAAGATGGTTCCCTTCTGTCCTCCAGAGTCAACTACAATAGCAAATGTCTGCCCTATTGTGTCAGATTCTCCCATACTTTGGATTGATTCTGATTTTACTGGACCTACTTTGCAAGTCATCCTCACTGATCCTAAGATTTTGTCCCTACCTTTGCCAGGAATTCTCTTGAGAAGTGAATAGCAAAGTCAGCAAAAGATGATAAAAATGTGGATGCTTTCAAATTTCTAAAGAGAGAAACAATCTATAGGAGAAATAATGTTTCTAAACATTAAAAACTTTTAAAAATATTTATGATATTCAAAGATAAACTCATTCCCAATAAAGCATATTTTCTGTTGTTTTCTTATCTAAGTAGAATGACTCTTGAGACAAAATGTTTATTTTATAAATAAGATGGTTTACTTTTTAAAATATTACTAAACCATGATATAATATTTTCCCCAACTATTTTAAAACAAGGCAGAGTAAAACCAGGTAAGTTAACAAACCTAGAAATAAACTGGGTATAGTGAGTGAGACCCAGGAATGGGCTGCAGCTTTAAGAGATGAAATACAGAACCAGTTTCTACTCCTTCAGGACATGGAATACTTAGTGTGGGAGGCTGTGAACCCCCTAAGAATTTTCTTCAGGGTTTGGGATGAATATCTTGTTCTTAGACTCTAGGAAGCCTGTACACTAGTGGGAAAAAGTCAGCAGTCATTAAAGTCTTTTACTACTTGTCAAATGAAAAGTTATATGAAGAGAAACAGGCATCAAATGATTTCCGATATTTCTTGTCATAAAACAAAAATCAACTTGGACTTTATTCCTGAAGCAGAAATTCAGGCCAGACATTTGAAGAACTTTGTTAAGGAATCGTGTGTATGTGTATGTGTGTGTTTTCCTCACAATCTTATTGTAATTATGCCCCTCTGTGCTCCCCTTGCCAGTTGTGCTGCCTTCCTTAAAACATCACTCACTGGTTCTGTTGTTACCTGTTTACCCACCCCATCCCAACCAACTCCAGCCAAGCTATGAGTTCTTAACAGGGCAGCATCCATGTTTTTCCTCATCCTACTTCTATACTTAGTGCTGGTCCTGACCTGTAATGGGGCTCATTCCATAGATGTTAAAGAGATGGTTACTGTTGATTTTTAAGAGCAAACTCAATCTGGTGTAGAACAGCTCATCTAGCCTGCCAGAAGGCAGAGATAGGGGCACTGTGAGGACCCTGGTTCTTAGATGGAAATGAATTCAGTCAGTCTCCCACAGGCATCTTCCATTAAACAATGTTTAGGAGTCATTCTGTGTTGCAAGGCCCAGATGGACAAATCAAGCACGTGGAGGTAGCAGCCAAGCTGAGGAAGAATACATAGTGGAGAGACCAAGAGGCAGGGAGAAAATGGAGAAGTAAGGGAGGAGAAGGGAAGGTGGGGTTCACAGCAGAGCAGACAAGATCTGCCTCTGTAACCATATGTGCTGCTGGATTGGAAACTACCGTCCTGTGAGCTTTACCCTGCTCATTTGATCCACTCGGTAGAGAAAACCCAACAGGATGATGGCTTTGCCCATGTGTTTGTGCCAACATGGCTTCTTTCCATATGTAGTTTTATTGATTTGCTTTGTTTGTGCTTTAGGAAAAATGACACCTGGATGAGATCAACAGGATGCATGCTGCCTGTCTCGAAGTAAATTATCCAGCTGTTGACTCTGTGCTCAGCTGCCTAGTGGTTGAGGGGAAAGAAGACTCCATGGAGCTGCTGGTACCTGGCCTGGGGGGAGGGTGTCTTGGATCATCAAAGCATTATGACTATTCATGAAAAGGCTCACATTCTTGCAGATCATGCAGGGCTCTGGGTGCTGGATGGCCACAACTGAGGAAGAATTCAGATAATTCTTCCAGACCACAGAATCACTTATGTCTGTTCTGCTTTCAGCCACAAAGCATGGTTTACCTCCAATGATGGCTGAGTCACTTCGCACTGCATTGGTGAGTGGTTCCCGCTCATCTGTCTTCCCAAAAAGATCTGAAAGGAGTAAAAGACACTGAAAGTCCTAGCAGGAGCTCTATAATATGCAATTGAGATGACACACCTGTGGGTTAGACTAGATGATCTCAGAGAGTCAGGAGTTGGCATTTTGGAAGAAACCCAAACAAGCATATACAGGAAACAAAAAAAAAAAAGAGAGAGAGAGAGAATTTGAAGTACTCTGCTTATACCCCATACTTGCATGATTCTGTTAGAATCTATATAAGCTGTAATATAAAGGGTTAAACAAAAATGATGGTGGTATTATATCTGCTTTAGTCTACTGCTTACCTCTCAGCCTACTTTTGATGTCCTTTTCTGCTTTGCTGAACAGTTTCTATACATGACAGCACCTTCTTCCCTCAATCACACTTGCCTCTGCTTTATAGGTTTCTTTAATTACAAGAGATTTCTGAGTTCATTCGCAGGAAAGAACAAAAGTGTTGGTGCATTAACACACCCAGGAGACTCTCACTAGAGTATTTTACTAGATGTACATATATTTAAAAAGCATCAAGTTTAAAGGCACCTAGACCTGGGTTCTAATCTTTGCTCTGACACTTATCAGTCTGGTGACACTGAACTATGTACATTTTAAAACAACAACCTGCAAAGGTATTAAAAGCGGTTAATGATCCTAGAGATATCCATAGAGTGCACATAAAATTTTGCAGGACTTAAAGCATCTATCATTAGTACTGCGGTATCATTTAATTCTCTGGAAATGACTCCAACATGATTATTGTTTTTTCCCATTTTCACAGATACCAAAGCCATTAAGTAACCTGCCCAAAGTTCCATAGTCTAGCATTGGAAGATTCAGATCACAAATTAAGCCTAGCCAAGTGTCACATTCATGTACTTTTCTAGGATACATACCTGACTGCTGCCAAGAAAACACCAAGATCAGTGATAAGCAGGCAGCAGAAAAACTCTACTCCCTTTCTTTGCTCATAATTCATAACTTATTTGGCAATTGATGAACATACCTGACTAAATTAAATCCTAAGAATACTCCTAGACACCTAGGATGATGGTGACTAAGAAAGCTAGAAAAGGTATTTCAAGGAGTGGTAAAATAAGAGAAGATGTGTGGATGATAGTACCATGGGGCTTTTCTATTATTAAGGAAGGTTGGTTTTAATCACATGAATTTTATTAGTTCAAAGGCCAGCTTACCTTCCTGTCCTCAAAACTCTTCAATCCTCAGAGCTATAACCACTTTAAATAGTAGTGAAAAAAATAAATATACCTACATATATATGGGCTTCCCTGATAGCTTAGTTGGTAAATAATCCACCTGCAATGAAGGAGACCCTGGTTCAGTTCCTGGGTTGGGAAGATCTTCTGGAGAAGAGAAACGTTACCCACTCCAGTATTCTTGGGCTTCCTTTATGGCTCAACCGGTAAAGAATTTGCCTGCAATATGGGATACTTGGGTTCAGTCCCTGGGTTGGGAGATCCCCTGGAGAAAGGAAAGGCTATCCTCTCCAGTATTCTGGCCTGGAGAATTCCATGGACTTTACAGTCCAAGGGGTCACAAAGAGTCAGACACAACTAAGTGATTTTCACTCACTAACTCACATACATCTATGTATTCATTTCTAACTACTCATTCTATTAGAAGTTGTTGTTTGGTAGCTAAGTCCTGTCCAACTCTTTTTTTGACCCTGTATACTGTACCCTGCCAGGATCCTCTGTCCTCAGGATTTCCCAGGCAAGAATACTGGAGTGGGTAGCCATTTCCTTCTCCAGGGGGTCTTCCTGACCCAGGGATAGAACCTGGGTCTTCTGCTTGGCAGGCAAATTATTTGCCACTGAGCCACCTGGGAAGCTCTATATTAGAAATGGGATTATTTAGATATATTAAATATCAATCTAAGAAACCAGTCATAATTCTTAACTGCCTGTAATCATACAAGGTAACAAATTGATTCACTTTAGCCTTTAGCCTGAAAACTTCTTGAAGACATCAAAGTAGTACTGGTGAAAGAATTTTCATGGAGTATTTTCTTGCACACCTGATGAGGAATGCACCGTGGTCACCGCATTCACATCGGAATCCATCAGAGAGGCACAGCTGGATTCTGCCAAGGCCCCTTGGATGGTTATAGGTGCAGTGGTAGAATGGCGCAGGGCTGCCTTTAGTGGTGTAATATGGTTGTATTGGACTGAGGCCAGACACCCAACAAAACCCAGCGCATTGGCTTTGGCAACTTCAGCATCCAATCCAAGATTCTCTGCAATGTGAAAAACAATTATTTTAAAAAACAAATAAAAACAAAAAACTGCTCCATCTCCATGTTAAGTAATGTTTGAAATTACAGAAAGTGCCTTTTTATTCTTTGAATAAAGGAAATTGTCCTTTATCTCTCTTCATCTACTTTCTCGGAAGTCTACCCTAAATATAAGCGTCAATACATCAACCACATATCGCAGAAAATTGTTTGGGCTGTTTTGCTTTCAGATAATGTTTCAAACTTCTAAATTTTCATGCATGTATTTTATGAACTGTAACGAACACTTAATAAATCTCCTCTACACTCTAGATGTTTTATATTACAGAATTTAGATCATTATCTCCATCACAGTTTATTTATGGATGCTGATGATTAATTCAAGCATACTACAATGCTCATTACAATACTTCACTCAAAATGATAGTAAGAAAAAAAGTGAAATGAGGCAGAGAGATAGGAAGTTCAAAGTGATCCTCTCAGAAGTTTATCATGTTTGGTGTTTTCAGCACCTTGTATACACTATATACTAATACATTTTAATATACTAATAGCTTGACCATATATTCAAGATTTTCACGTGCTTAGTTCTACCCATATTACATACTGATCAGCATGGATTTTCTATGACAGCACTCAATCTCCCAAAGTGTCTTTGAGTTTTTATAAAAGATAATGAGGCAATCATTTTTGAATCATGGCAAGATCAAATGTCTCATTTGCTTCAAGATTTGTGATGATATCACTCAGTATGCCATTTCTTTATTTTAATAAGGATAATTTGAACAAATTTCTGTGATGCAATTACGTAAGATGACAATGCAGGATGGACTTATTCCCCTCTTTTAAAGCATAACAACTTCAATAGACCTAGATGGTTCAAATAGTTATTTTATTATGATGAAATGCATATTTTCTGGAAGAAGACAAGGACTTTCCTCTCAATCATATTAATTATAATTTACTTCCATTCATAAATTATCAAAGAGTGCCTCCAGGGATCACCAAACAAGCATTTTTTTGGCCACATTTGGCGAAGTTATATAGTGGACATACAGAGGAAAATGAGAAACTAATATCCCTCAACAATGCTATGTCTACTTTTGATCTTATTATTCCTTTCTGAGCAACGCCCACATTCAGTTCAGTTCAGTCACTCAGTCGTGTCTGACTCTTTGCAACCCCATGAATCGCAGCATGCCAGGCCTCCTTGTCCATCACTGTCTCCTGGAGTTCACTCAAACTCACATCCATTGAGTCATTGATGCCATCCAGCCATCTCATCCTCTGTCATCCCCTTCTCCTCCTGCCCCCAATCCGCCCCAGCATCAAAGTCTTTTCCCATGAGTCAACTCTTCGCATGAGGTGGCCAAAGTACTGGAGTTTCAGCTTCAGCATCATTTCTTCCAAAGAACACCCAGGGCTAATCTCCTTTAGAATGGACTGGTTGGATCTCCTTGCAGTCCAAGGGACTCTCAAGAGTCTTCTCCAACACCACAGTTCAAAAGTATCAATTCTTCAGCCATGTAAACCTCACTAATTTATCATCCTTCATATCTTAAGGAAAATAAAAGAAATTATGTGCATTAATTTAATGTGGGTGTTGTAACGAATTGTTGTTGATGTTACTCAGTCATTCAGTCATGTCTAACTCTTTCCTACCCCATGGAATGCACCACTAGGCTTCCCTGTCCTTCACCATTTCCCAGAGCTTCCTCAAACTTGTGTTCAATGAGTCAGTGATGCTATCCACCATCTCATCCTCTGTCGTCCCCTTCTCCTACTTCCTTCAGTCTTTCCCAACATCAGAATATTCTCTAATAAGTCAGCTTTTTGCATCAGGTGGTCAAAGTACTAGGAGCTTCAGCTTCAGCATCAGTCCTTCCAATAAACATTCAGGACTAATTTCCTCTAGGATGGGCTGGTTTGATCTCCTTGCAGTCCAAGGGACTCCCAAGAGTCTTCTCCAACACCACAGTTCAAAAGCATCAATTCTTCAGCAATCAGCCTTCTTTATGGTCCAATTTTCACATCCATACATGACTACTGGAAAAACCATAGTTTTTACTAGACAGACCTTTGCCAGCAAAGTAATGTCTCTGCTTTTTAGTATGCTGTCTAGGATGGTCATAGCTTTTCTTCCAAGGAGCAAGCATCTCTAATTTCATGGCTGCAGTCATCATCTGCAGTGATTTTGGAGCCTAAGAAAATAAAGTCTGTCACTGTTTCCATTGTTTCCCTATCTATTTGCCATGAGGTGATGGGACTAGATGCCATGATCTTTGTTTTTGAATGCTGAGCTTTAAGCCATCTTTTTCACTCTCCCCTTTCAAGTTCATCAAAAGGCTCTTTAGTTCCTCTTCACTTTCTACCATAAAGATGATATCATCTGCCTATCTGAGTTTACGGATATTTCTCCCCACGATCTTGATTCCAGCTTGTACTTTATCCAGCCTGGTATGCCTCATGATGTACTCTGCACAGAAGGTAAATGAACAGGGTGACAATCAACACCCTTGATGTACTCCTTTCCCAATATGGAACCAGTCTGTTGCCGCTGGAGACTCCCTGGTACTCACAGGAGAAGATGATTGCATGTTCTTCTATTCCACCATCTTGAAGCATTTGATGGATCACAAGCCATGTCTGACTCAGTGAAACCATGATCCATACCATATAGAGCCACCCTAGATGGATGGGTCACGGTGGAGAGTTCTGTAATTGTGGTCCACTGGAGAAGGGAACAGCAAACCACTTCAACATTCTTGCCTTGAGAACCCCATGAACAGTATGACAATGCATAAAGATATGACACTGAAAGACAAACTCCCCAGGTCGGTAGGTGCCCAATATGCTACTGGAGAAGAGCAGAAAAATTATAACAAATTAGCATAAACTTAAACAATTTAGCATAAAACAACACATGGTTTGTCTTACAGCTTTGCAAAAGCCTGATACAGGTTTCCACTGAGCTAAAATCAAGATGCTGTCAATTTAAATTTTTTTGCTAGAGACTCCAGGGGATAACCCATCTCTTGTATTTTCTTTTGATTTATTTCTTTAAATTTATTTATTTATTTTAATTGAAGGCTAATTACTTGACAATTTTGCAGTGGTCTTTGCCATTCAGTGACATGAATCAGCCATGGGTGTTCATGTGTCCCCTACCCTGAAGAACCCACCCATCTCCTTCCCCATCCCATCCCTCAGGGTTGTCCCAGTGCACCAACCCTGAGCACCTAGTCTCATGCATCGAAACTAGACTGACAATCTAGTTCACATATGGTAATATACATGTTTCAATGCTAATCTCTCAAATCATCCTACCCTTGCCTTCTTCCAGAGTCCAAAATTATGTTCTTTACATCTGTGTCTTTATTGCTATCTCTCATATAGGGTCATCATCACTGTATTTCTAAATTCTACATATATGCATTAATATACTACATTGGTGGTCTGGCATTCCCATCTCTTCCAGAATTTTCCACAGTTTATTGTGATCTACACAGTCAAAGGTTTTGACATTGTCAATAAAGCAGAAATAGCTGTTTTTCTGAANCTTTCCTCTTCCACCCCGCGCTCGGCTTTCGGATTGGCTGGTTGAGTCGGGTCATTTTTTTCCCCCGGCCAGAAAGCGGCTCGGCAACTACTCCTTCTTTTGGCCCCGCCTCCGAAGCCTGTAGATTGGATAGCTGAATTCTGCGTCACGCTCCTCCGCGGGAGCGCAGACGAGCCAATCAGGAGCTTGGCGTATTTTACAAACTGGGGAAGTACCTAGAGCAGAGGCTGAGAGAGTCCGGGGGGAAAGCGAAGAAAGTGAGGGAGACCCTGAGAGGTTCAGGGGAAGGTGCGGCACGGAGATCTTGGAGGGAATGAGGGCTGCCGGCGCTCGTAGGGAAGAGAGGCAGCTCGGGGTCCTGGGACGAAAGAGTAGGCTCAGAGTGTCAGGAGATGACCGAAAAGCGCCCTTGCAGTCGCCGGGTCTTCTGGGCGCGTGGATTTGGGCGGAGGTAGGAGTATCTGGAATGTCAGGACCGAAGCCTCGAACTGGCTGACCTTTGATCCCTGCTCCTTTTTTCTCCTTTTCAGTTGTAGTCGTCATGACCACCCTCCAAGTCACGAAGGATCCTCTCCTCCGGGGTGTATCTCCCACTCCTAGCAAGATTCCTGTTCGCTCTCAGAGACGCCCACCTCTCCCCACAGTCAAACCGAGCGCCCTGGACCAAGAGAACCGAGATCCAAAGGTAAGAGGAGCCTGGGGGAGTGAAAACAGTAGCTACAAGGAAGCAGCAATGCACCTCAATGCTGAGCTCAGCTTTTTTTCTCCCCTACCCTAGAGATCGGGACAGAAGCTCAGTATTCAGCGCCCCCTCGCAGACTCAGCTGGCCCCAGGCTGAAAGCCACACGTCAGACAGAGCAATCTGAGAGATGGGTGGGGAGCACTCAGCTCCGGAACCCCTTGGAGGAGCTCAGGCCTAGCCATGGGGGTCAAAATGTGGGCCCTAGGCCACCTCCCCAGACAGGTATCTGTTGGAGGCTGTAGAACTGGGTGGGAGAATGGGTTGGTGCAGTGGGGTTTGGAGGCTTTGTAGTCAGTCCTGCCTCTCCCGCTTACTATAATTCCTAGTCCCTGCTCCTAGAAAGCTCTTTGCTCTTAGAGGCCCTTTCTTTTCTTCAGCAGTGTGTCGTCACTTCTAAAGCCTTTTTNTCTTAAGAACTTGGCTCAGGTGATTGTGGGAAAGTCTGAAATCTGTAGGACAGGTCAGCAGGCAAGAGACCCAAGGAAGATTTGATGTTGCTGCCTTGAGTTTAAAATCCACAGGGCACAGCAACAGGCTAGAAACTCAGGTAGAATTTTTATGATACAGTGTAGAGACATAATTCCCTATTATTTGGGAAACCTCAGTCTTTGCTCTTAAGACCTTCAACTGATTGGATGAGACTCATCTACATTGTGCAGAATAATCTGCTTTATTTAAAGTCAACTGATTATAAATGTTAATCCCATTTATAATATATCTTCACAGTAACATTTAGACTAACTTTTGCTTCCCTGGTGGCTCAGAGGTTAAAGCATCTGCCTGCAGTGTGGGAGACCTGGGTTCAAGCCCTGGGTCAGAAAGATCCCCTGGAGAAGGAAATGTCAACCCACTCCAGTATTCTTGCCTGGAGAATCCCATGGACAGAGGAGGCTGAGGGGCTACAGTCCACGGGGTCGCAAACAGTCGGACACGACTGAGCGACTTCACTTTCCCTTGACCAAATAAGTAGACAACATAGCCCACCCAAGTTGACACATAAAACTAATCATCACAGGTATACTCCTTTGAAAAATCATCAGTGAAATATCAATTAATTCAGAAAAAAATGTTAGACACTGTCATAGTGTGAAGTTGTAAAGTAAGTGTTTTTCCTGAAGGAATGTTGATGGATTCCTCTTCGAAAATTACTGTTTTAAAGAGAAAAATCTGTCATTCCATGGAAATGATTCAAGGATAGACAATTTGGTAGAAGTCTCACAAGGGCCAATCTACTTCTAGTTGTGACATTGAAGACTTCTTCAGCTTCTAAAAATGCAGAGGTTGCTTATGAAACATTGTATTTTTACAAGTTGATGTAGAAGCATAATTTTAAAAAGATATTTATACTCCAACATTACAATTTACATGCTGGGAACCCATTGTGGTCATTTTACACATTCTCTCCTTATATGCAGGACAATTTGCTTATCATTTCATTCCAAATTAAGTTGCAAGAGCATTTTATGGGGCATGAAACAGATGATTCTCTCCAAACCGCTGTAATGTTCAGAGCAAATATGTAAGAAGTAAAAACTTTTATCACAATATTCTTGGATGTTTAAAATTTATTTTTAAGTTTTCTTAGAAAAATAGGCTTTCAGTAGAGTTTAACCTTTCACAGCATCAAACTCAAACTTCTCTTCTTACAGATGAAGAAACCAAGAGCCAGTGAGGGCAGGTGTTTCCCCCAAATCCATGTAGACAAAGGGCCGTGCCAGAACTAGACAAAGATTTCCCAATACCTGGCTCCATTATGTGTGGGTCCATTGCATCATCACGACAAAGTTATCAACCAGGAATCCAGTGGTCTTTCCAAAAACACCCCAAACTGTCTTTATAGCTTTATTTTCTTTACTTTTTCTGTATGTCCTGCACCTGAGCTAATCTAAACTTTGTTGACCTAAATCTAAACATTTTTAACCAAGCTTGTGCTGAATTATTCTTCAACCTGTCTCTTATACACATCTAGATGTGTATAAGAGACAGCCCTTGGACTGCAAGGAGATCCAACCACTCCATTCTGAAGGAGATCAGTCCTGGGATTTCTTTGGAGGGAATGATCCTGATGCTGAAACTCTAGTACTTTGGCCACCTCATAAGAAGAGTTGACTCATTGGAAAAGACTCTGATGCTGGGAGGGATTGGGGGCAGGAGGAGAAGTGGACAACAGAGGAAGAGATGGCTGGATGGCATCACTGACGCTATGGACGTGAGTCTGTGTGAACTCCGGGAGTTGTTGATGGACAGGGAGGCCTGGTGTGGTGTGATTCATGGGGTTGCAAAGAGTCAGACACGAATGAGCGACTGAAATGAACTGAACTGAATTGAACTGAACTGATACTGTATCAGTGTTTTTCTTTATGACTTACTTCACTCTGTATAATAGGCTCCAGTTTCATCCACCTCATTAGAACTGATTCAAAAGTTTTCTTTTTAATGGCTGAGTAATATTCCATTGTGTATATGCACTACAGCTTTTTTATCCATTTGTCTGCTGATAGACTTCTTAGATTGCCTCCATGTCCTAGCTATTGTAAACAATGTTGTGATGAATACTGGGGTACACGTGTCTTTTTCAATTCTGGTTCCCTCAGTGTGTATACCCAGTGGTGGGACTGCTGTATTGTCTAGCAGTTCTATTTCCAGTTTTTTAAGGAATCTCCACATTGTTCTCTATAGTATCTCTACTAGTTTGCATTCTCACCAACATTGTAAGAGGGTTGTCTTTTCTCCCAACCCTCTCCTGCATTTATTGGTTGTAGACGTTTTGATAGCAGCCATTCTGACCAGTATAAGATGGTACCTCATTGTGGTTTTGACTTTCATTTCTCTGATAATGAGTGATGTTGAGCATCTTTTCATGTGTTTGTTAGCCATCTGTATGTCTTCTTTGGAGAAATATCTGTTTAGTTCTTTGGCCCATTTTTTGATTGGGTCGTTTATTTTTCTGGAATTAAGCTGCATGAACTACTTGTATATTTTTAAGATTAGTTCTTTGTCAGTTGCTTCACTTGCTATTATTTTCTCCCATTCTGAAATATGAGAGTGAAAAAGTTGGCTTAAAGCTCAATATTCAGAAAACTAAGATCATGGAATCCAGTCCCATCACTTCATAGTAAATAGATGGGGAAACAGTGCAAACAGTGGCTGATTTTTTTTTTTTTCTGGGCTCCAAAATCTTGGCAGATGGTGATTGCAGGCATTAAATAAAAAGATTCTTGCTCCTTGGAAGAAAAGTTATGACCAAATTAGACAGTATATTAAAAAGCAGAGACATTATTTGCCAACAAAGGTCCATTTAGTCAAGGCTATGGTTTTTCCAGTAGTCATGTATGGATGTGAGATTTGGACTATGAAGAAAGCTGAGCACCAAGGAATTGATGCTTTTGAACTGTGGGTTGGAGAAGACTCTTGAGAGTCCCTTGGACTGCAAGGAGATCCAACCAGTCCATCCTAAAGGAGATAAGTCCTGGGTCTTCACTGGAGGGCCTGATGTTGACACTGAAACTCCAATACTTTGGCCACCTAATGCAGAGAGCTGACTCATTTGAAAAGACCCTGATGCTGGGAAATATTGAGGGCAGGAGGAGAAGAGTATGACAGAGGATGAGACAGTTGGATGGCCTCACTGACACAATAGATGGGGTTTGGGTGGACTCTGGGACTTGCTGATGGACAGGGAGGCCTTATGTGCTGCAGTTCTTGGGGTCACAAAGAGTCAGACATGACTAAGCAACAGAACTGAACTCTCCGATTCTGAAGGCTGTCTTTTCACCTTGCTTATAGTTTCCTTCACTGTGTAAAAGCCTTTAAGTTTAATTAGTTCCCATTTGTTTATCTTTGCTTTTTTTTCCCCATTACTCTGGGAGGTGAGTCATGGAGGATCCTGCTATGATTATATCAGAGCGTGTTTTGCCTATATCTTCCTTTAGCAGTTTTATAGTTTCTGGTCTTATATTTAGATATTTAATTCATTTTGACCTTACTTTTGTGTATGGTGTTAGAAAATTTTCTAGTTTACAAGTGGTTGACAAGTTTTTCAAGCACCACTTGTTAAAGAGATCGTCTTTTCTCCATTGTATATTCTTGCCTCCTTTGTCAAAGATAAGGTGTCCATAGGTGTATGAATTCATCTCTGGGCTTTCTATTTTGTTTCATGGATCTATATTTCTGTCTTTGTGCCAGTACCATACTGTCTTAATGACTGTAGTTTTGTATTATAGCCTGAAGTCAGGCAGATTTA
Source organism: Neotragus pygmaeus (assembly GCA_006410875.1). Taxonomy (NCBI): domain Eukaryota; kingdom Metazoa; phylum Chordata; class Mammalia; order Artiodactyla; family Bovidae; genus Neotragus; species Neotragus pygmaeus. Next base: position 407,627 of record SJYV01041687.1, read on the forward strand.
TTCCTCCAGTTCCTTTCTTCTTTCTCAAGATTTCTTTGGCAATTTGAGGTTTATTATTTGTGAAATTATTTGTTCTAGTTCTCTTAAAAATACTGTTGGTAGCTTGATAGGTGTTGCATTGAGTCTATAGATTGCTTTTGGTAATATACTCATTTTCACTATATTGATTCTTACAATCCATGAACATGATATATTTCTCCATCTATTTGTGTCATCTTTGATTTTTTTGTCAGTGTTTTATAGTTTTCTATATATAGGTCTTTTGTTTCTTTAGGCAGATTTATTTATTTATTATTTCTTTAGGTAGAAATATTTTATTTTTGTTGTAATGGTGAATGGAAATGTTTCTTTAATTTTCTATTTTCTCATTGTTAGTGTATAGAAATGCAAGGGATTTATGTGTGTTAATTTTATATCTTGCAGCTTTACTATATTCATTGATTAGCTCTAGTAATTTTCTGGTGGTGTCTATAGGATTTTGTAGAGGATCACATCATCTTTATGTAGAGGATTATATCATGTGAAAACAGTGAGAGTTTTACTTCTTCTTTTCCAATCAGGATTCCTTTTATTTCTTTTTCTGCTCTGATTGCTGTGGCTACAACTTCCAAAACCATGTTGAATAGTAGTGGAAAGTATGGGCACCCTTGTCTTGTTCCTGATTGTAGGGGAAATGCTTTCAAGTATGTTCTTTGTATGCCTGCTTTTTGGAAGGTTTTTATCATAAATGGATGCTGAATTTGTCAAAGGCTTTCTGTGCATCTATTGAGATAATCATATTGTTTTTATCTTTCAATTTGTTAATGTGGTGTATCACATCAATTGATTTGTGAATATTGAGGAATCCTTGCATCCCTGGGATAAAGCCTACTTGGTCATGATGTATGATCCTTTTAATATGTTGTTGGATTCTGTTTGCTAGAATTTTGTTAAGGATTTTTGCATTGATGTTCATTAGTGATATTGATCTGTAGTTTTCTTTTTCTGTGGCACGTTTGTCTGGTTTTGGTGTTAGGGTGATGATGGCCTCATAGAGTGAGTTTGACAGTTTACCTTCCTCTGTAATTTTCTGGAAGAGTTTGAGTAGGATAGGTGTTAGCTCTTCTCGAAGTTTTTGGTAGAATTCAGCTGTGAAGCCATCTGGTCCTAGGCTTTTGTTTGTTGGAAAAACTTTCATTACCATTTCAATTTCTGTGCTTGTGATGAGTCTGTTAACATTTTCTATTTCTTCCTGGTTCAGTTTTGGAAGGTTATATTTTTCTAAGAATTTGTCAGCTTCTTCCAAGTTGTCCATTTTATTGGCATATAGTTGCTGATAGTGGTCTCTTATGATCCTATGTATTTCTGTGTTGTCTGTTGTGATTTCTCCTTTTTCACTTCAATTTTGTTGATTTGATTCTTCTCCTTTTTTCCCCTGAGGAATCTGGCTAATGATTTGTCTATTTTATTTATCCTATCAAAGAACCAGCTTTTAATTTTGTTGATTTTTGCTAGTCTTCTTTGTTTCTTTTTCATTTATTTCTTCCCTAATTTTTATGATTTCTTTCCTTCTACTAATCCTGGGGTTCTTCATGTGTTCTTTTTCTGGTTGCTTTAGGTGTAAAGTTAGTTTATTTATTTGACTCTTCTCTTGTTTCTTGAGGTAAGCTTGTATTACTATGAACCTTCCCCTTACCACCACTTTTGCTGAATCCCATAGGTTTTAGGTTGTTGTGTTTTCAAGTTCATTCGTTTCTATGCATATTTTGATTTCTTCTCTGATTTGTTGCTTATTCAGAAACGTGTTGGTTAGCCTCCATATGTTTGTGTTTTTTATATTTTTTCCTGTAGTTGACATCTAATCTTACCACATTGTGATCAGAAAAGAAATTTGAAATGATTTCAATTTTTTGAATTTGCCAAGGTTAGATTTATGGCGCAAGATCTGATCTATCTTGGAGAATGTTCCATGTGCACTTGAGAAAAGGTGAAATTCACTGTTTGGGGGTGAAATGTCCGGTAGATATCAATTAGATCTAACTGGTCCATTGTATCATTTAAAGATTGTGTTTCCTTGCTAATTTTCTTTTAGTTCATCCATAGGTGTGAGTGGGGTATTAAAGTCTCCCACTATTGTGTTACTCTTAATTTCCCCTTTCATAATTGTTAGCATTTGTCTTACATATTGCAATGCTCCTATGTTGGGTGCATATATATTTATAATTGTTATATCTTCTTCTTCGATTGATCTTTTGATCATTATGTAGTGTCCTTCTTTGCCTCTTTTCATGGCCTTTATGTCAAAGTCTATTTTATCTGATATGAGTATTGCTACTCCTGCTTTCTTTTGGTCTCCATTTCCATGAGATATCTTTTTCCAGCCGTTCACTTTCAGTCTGTATGTGTCCCTTGTTTTGAGGTGGGTTTTTCGTAGACAGCATAGATAGGTGTCTTGTTTTTATGTCCATTCAGCCAGTCTTTGTCTTTTGGTTGAGGCATTCAAACCATTAACATTTAAGGTAATTATTAGTAAGTATGATGAAAGTGAAAGAGGAAAGCGAAAAAGTTGGCTTAAAGCTCAACATTCAGAAAACAAAGATCATGGCATCCAGGCCCATCACTTCATGGGAAATAGATGGGGAAACAGTGGAAACAGTGTCAGAAAGATGAGCTGTTATCCTTATGGGAACCCCCTTTTGTGTTATTTTTTCCTTTTCCTTTGCTACTTTTAATATTTGCTCTTTGTGTTTGATCTTTGTTAATTGGATTCATATGTGCCTTGGGGTGTTTTGCCTTGAGTTTATCCTGTTTGGGACTCTCTGAGTTACTTGGACTTGGGTGGCTATTTCCTTCGTCATTTTAGGCAAGTTTTCAACTATTATCTCCTCAAGTATTTTCTGATGGCTGTCTTCTTATTCTGGGACTCCTATGATTGAAATATCGAGGCATTTAATATTGTCCCGGAGGTCTCTGAGGTTGTCCTAATTTCTTTTTTTTTTTCTTCTTTTTTCCTATCTGCTTCATTTATTTCCACCATTCTATCTTCCATCTCACTTATCTTATCTTGTTCCTCAATTATTATGTTATTGGTTCCTTGTAGAGTGTTTTTGATCTCAATTATTGCATTATTCATTATTGATTGACTTTTTTCTTTCTTCTAGGTCCTTGTTAAACATTTCTTGCATTTTTTCAATCTTCATCTCCAATGTATTTATCTGTAACTCCATTTTGTTTTCAAGATTTTGGATACCTCTACTATCATTATTCTGAATTATTTATCAGGTAGACTCTCTATCTCCTCCTCTTTTGTTTGGTTTGGTGGGCATTTGTCATGTTCCTTTATCTGCTGAATATTTCTCTGTCTTTTCATTTTGTTTAGATTGCTGTGTTTGGGGTGGACTTTCTGTAGGCTGGAAGCTTGTGATTCTTCTTTATTGTGGAGGTTGCTCCCTGTGGATGGGGTTGGACTAGTGGCTTGTCAAGGTTTCCTGGTTAGGAAAGCTTACATCTGTGTTCTGTTGGGTGGAGCTTTCTCTCTTCTTCCTGGAGTGTAATGAAATGTCCAGTAGTGAGTTTTGTAGTATCTGTGGGTTTGGTGTGACTTTGGGCAGCCTATATTTTAATGCTCAGGGCTGTGTTCCTGCATTGCTGAACAGTTAGCTTGGTATGTTTTGCTCTGGAACTTGTTGGCTCTTGGGTTGTGCTTGGTATCAGTGTAGGTACGGAGGCTTTTGAAATAGCTCTTGTCAATTAATGTTCCATGGAGTCAGGAGTTTTCTGGGGTTCTCAAGTTTTGAATTTCAGACTTCTGCTTTTGGGTTTTAGTCTTATTCTTACAGTAGCCTCAAGACCTCTCTATCCATACAACACAGATGATAAAACATCTAGGTTAATGGTGAAAAGATTCTCCACAGTAAGGGACACCCAGAGAAGTTCAGATTTACATGGAGAAGAGCAGAGGGAGGAGGGAGATAGAGGTAACCAGGAGGAGAAGAAAAAGGGGGAGAACAATCTAGCTGGCAATCAATTCCCTACGTGATCTCCACAGTCTGGAACACTCAGAGCTGTTCATGGAATTACATAGAGAAGAAAAGAGGGAGGAGGGAGAGAGAGGTGCCTAGAAGAATAGGGGGAGTCAACAAGGGAGAGACCAATTGAGCCACTAATCAGTTCCCTAAATGTTTTCCACAGCCCAGAACACCCAGAGAGATTCAGAGTTAAGTAGAGAAGAGAACGGGGAGGGAGGAGATAGAGGTGACCTGAGGGAGAAAGGGAAAGTCAAAAGGGGAGAGAGCAATCAAGCCAGTAATCATACCCCTAAGTAAAAATGGGTACTGAAGATTAGATTCTTAAAGGTACAAAATTGATAACAAAAACCGAAAAGTAAAAATTAAAAATCTAGAGTAGAGGTTAGAGTCTCAAAAATACAGTATTAAAAATACAAAACAAAATCAATCACAAAAATTTTATGTATCTATATATATATATATATATATATGAAACTTGCTTTAAAACAGTCTTTTTAGCAAGGTAATAAACAGTAGGTCATAAAAGTGAAAACTAAAGGAGGAATAAAGAACTTAAAAGAATTTAAAAATTATAATAGTAAAAATGTATCTAGGCATTTCTCTGGAGTTGTTGAGGGCAGTGTGGTGTCAATTCAGTTTCTGATAGTTTCTTGTTCCCGCATAAACTTCTTCTCAATGTCTATAGGCTCCTTCCAATGCTTAATCAGTGCTAACTACAGAATTTTAATCTGTTTCACCTCTCACATCCAGAGTGATTCCCTCTTCTTTATTTTGGCTTCCTCTGTTTACAAGTCTTTTCAGTGTTTAATTTCTGCCCTGACACAAAAGGTGAAGGTGGTTCCTTATTTAGGCTCATTTGTTCAGATGTGCTGTGGGGAGGGAAGAACACTGCAAATAAATATTACTGGCATGTGTGGGGAGTGCTCGCAGTGTATGGACCACACTGGGTTTGCCCCAGCTCATGGCACCATGTGCTTTCCCGGCCTACACTGCTCAGGCTCCAGGTTGCTCTACAAGGGAACTGTCCAAAGAAGACCTATGTTTTGTCCATTTGCCAGGTCTACTGCTCAGGTTCAGGTTCTTGGGTATTCCACAAAGGCACAGACTCGGGCATGCATTTTGTGCTTTTCCCAGGTCTGAGCAGCTCAGGCGATGAGGTGCTTGGTGAGAAAACAGTCCAAGGTGGTCTGTGCATCTTAATTACTTCCCCGGTCCCAGCCACTCAGTTTCCCAGTATGCCACAAGAGCGCCATATCAGGTGTGCTTTGTGTCTCCTCTAGGGAGTTGATCTCAGGCTGCAACCCTCCTGGCAGATGTCAACTCTCCAGGGTCCCAAGAAGACTTGGTTAGCAACTGGGAGCCTGCTCACAGTTTGGTGGAGGATGCCATCTCTGGGACTGAGATTGCCCCTTGCCTTCCAGCTCTGGCTGTCACCCACCTGCCTCTCTGCCTCTGATGGGGGGGAGGGGCCTGTCCGCAGCTGGCTAGCTTTCCTTTGGTACTCCATCAATTCTTTGCTCTCTGAGCAGGCCAGACTGTGCCTTAGGTTAGAGCTTTTCACAGGAAAGTTCTCTCTCTCTCTCTTTTTCTTTTCTCTCTCTGGCTATCCCACAGTTTGGGTTGCTATCTCATGTTAACTTCCACAGATTGTCCTCAGGGCATTTACCCTAAGCAATGCAGTGAGTGCCTCTCTGTTCAGCCCCTGCTTGCTGGTGGTGGGCGTGAGAATCTGGGCTACTTCTCTATTGGGAGTAATGGTTAGGTGCATATTCGGTGGTTTTTTGTTTGTTTGTTTGTTTTTCCTCCTGGTTATGTTGCCNCCCGCTGGTGAGAGGGTTTCCCACTGTTTGGAAACTTCTCCTCCTTCACAACTCCCTCCAGGGACGAGTCTCCATCACTAACTCTTCTGTCTCTCTTTTTGTCTTTTATATTTTGCCCTAACTTCTTTCGAAGAGAATGGACTGCCTTTCGGGATGCCTGGTGTCCTCCACCAGCGTTCAGAAGTTGTTTTGTGGAAGCTGCTCAGCATTTAAATGATCTTTTGATGAATTTGTGGAGGAGAAAGTGGTCTCCCTGTCTTATTCCTCTGCCATCTTACGACCACCTCTCTTTGTCTTTTCTATCATAAGCCACCCACATTTCTTGGCTTATAGCCCCCTTCCCATACTTTCAAAGTCAACAGCATTGCATGTTTGTGCATCTTTCATATGAAATTAGATTTAATTCTAATTATCTTCTTTTGCTTCTTTCTTACACTTTTAAGGATCTTTGGGTTTGTACCGAGCTGAGCCATCCCTGATGGCTCAGACAGTAAAGAATCCACCTGCAGTGTGGGAGACCTGGGTTCAATTCCTAGGTCAGGAATATCCCCTGGAGAAGGGAATGGCAACCCATTCCAGTATTCTTGACTAGAGAATTCTATGGACAGAAGAGCCTGGCAGGCTACAGTCCACGGGATTGCAAAGTGTTGAATACAACTGAGTGACTTTCACATTACATCCCTATTTTAAGGATAACTGATTAGCAAACCTTAAGGCTTCTATGCCAGTTAGCCCAACATAGTTACAGGTTCTGAGGACTAGTATTCAGCTGTCTGTGGGTCATTATTCTTCCTACCATTCCATTCTTCCAAACATGTTGCATCTGAGATTCTCTGAAAATTCTCCAGGTAATAATAATAAAAATAAAATCGAGATGTAAAGTGACACTTCTTCAAGTGTGGAAGAACATAAGGTGGGGAAGAAACTTCTTTCTTTCAAATATTCCAATAAATATCCTTCCAGGGTGGAACACATGTGTTACTTACGCATGAAAGCACCACATATGTTTATCTCTTATTCTAAGCTTTAAAAACAAGATTATGAGGATAAAAGACTGCTCAAACATTGTTATTCAACAGTCTTACACACCAAAAGTCTTTAATTAAGGCTAGGTGCTATTTGTTGAGTACCATAGAACTTAGTGGAATTCAGAAGATGCATTAGTTACTGATTGATAGTTATTAAGGTGTAGTTAGAGATCAGAGGAATTTACAGAGAGAGACAGAAGACAAGAGATGAAAAGCATGAACTGGCCTGAAGTTTTTGCCTTGTAGAATTTCAAAGCAGTGGAAAGTGACATGTCATTATTGCTAATGCTCTAAGTCAAAACTGCCAAATCTCATGCCTAGAACTCAGTTAAAAAGAAGCCTATATTGGTGCCAATATTTGAAGGATATTGTTACTGTGACTACCTTGAACCCAAGTTTCAGGTAAAAGAAGTAGCACATGAATAAATAAGGTGACATGCCAGAAGATGACTACCTCTCTTCAAAGGAAGAAATATTTTGGATGAAATCTTATCTCTAGGAAAGTTTATTTATTATAGATATATGAAAAGCATGCAAACCTTGAGAGGTTTCTGAACTGAAAACAAACAAACAAACAAAGAATCCTTGAGAAAATATTCTTAGTATGAAGTTGACATAATGATATCTCATTCTTATATATATATGGAGAAGCAAAAAAAATGTTAGGATGATTTCAGATTGTATTTACTTCTTACAAACTTGTTAAATAATATGCAATAATGAATAATTATTTGCTAAAGATACATTTGTTCAACATTCCACAGTTATTGAGCACCAACTATATAATAATGCAATATTTTTAAAATTTTTGAGAGGTAGTTGACATAAAACATTATGGGTTTCCCAGGTGTGCTAGTGGTCAAGAATCCACCTGTCAATGCAGGAGACAATGGGCTCAATCCCTGGGTCAGCAAGTTCCCCTGGAGAAGGGTAAGGCAACCCACTCTTGTTTTCTTGCCTGGAGAATCCCATGGACAAAGGAGCCTGGTGGGCTACACTCTATAGGGTTGCAAAGAGCTGGACACAACTGTAGCAACTTAGTATGCACACACATACAACATTATGTTAGTTTTAGGTGCACTATATTGTGATTTTTACATTTGCATCTGTTATAAAGTGATCACCATGATAAGTCTAGCAACAATCTGTCCCATACAAAATTTTTACAATATCATTGACTGTATTTCTTATCACCATGGCCCATTTATTTAATAACTGAAGATTTGTATATTTTAAACCCATTCACTCATTTTGACCACTCCCCTAACTACCATCCCTCTGGAAACCACCAGTTTGTTCTCCATATGAGTGTTTCCATTGCTTTCTTTGTTTTGGCTTTTAGAAGTCATGCATAAGTGAGATTGTATTTGTCTTTGATTTATTTTCCTTAGCATAAAACCCTCTAGATCCATCCATGTTGTAGTGTATGCACACACACATATATATTTGATGTAGTCTCATTCTTTCATTTACTTTTTATACATCTGAGAAAAACTGATATTATTAAAGTTAAAATATATACAGGAGATCATGTGACAATGTTGAGAATTAAACCAAAGTCTTTGTGGCTTGAAATGCCAAACTCTTTATGAAAACTATGCTACCTCCCTAAAAAACCTTCCAAAAATATTCTAAGTACTTTTGCAAAACACCTTTACATAAATTAGTTAAGAAGCAATAGGTTGCAAAAATTAAGGGAATCATAGGTCATTCTGAACTCTTTGTTATATTAAAGATAATGCAGGGTGGGAAGAGTTGTATTGAAACATGCATATTATTATATTTGAAATGGATGTTTGTGAGCATGCTAAGTTGCTTCAGTCGTGTCCAACTCTTTGTGACCCCATGGACTAAAGTTCGCCAGGCTCCTCTGTCCATGCAATTATTTAGGCAAGAATACTGGTGTGGGTTGCCATACACTCCTCTGGGGATCTTCCTGACCCAGGGGTTCAACCCATGTCTCTTACATTGGCAGGTGGAATCTTTACCATTAGCACTACCTGGGAAGCTCATGTAAGGGATAATCAGTGGGAATTTGTTGAAGTATGCAGGGAACCCAAAACTGGTGTTCTATGACAACCTAGAAGGATGGGATGGGAAGGAGGTAGGAGGGATGTTTAAGAGGGAAGGGACATATGTATACCTATGGTTGATTCATGTAGATGTATGGCAGAAACCATCACAATATTACTCTCCAATTAAAATCAAATTCTAAAAAGATAATCTAATTCTTAAGTCATTTTATTCAATTTTTAGATTACAGTCACATTCAAGTTATAAGGAATTAGGCAAGGGGACTACTGTGTAGGATGAGCTACAGAATATATATGGAAGACTAACTTCACAGAGAAGGCAGCTTTTCAGAAGCGTTAGAATGGAATTTCAAAGAAAGTCTCTACCATTGAAAAATGCCACTCTTGTTTTCCATTCTTCCCAAGGTTTTCTGCTCATATATAAAAGGCCCACCTAATCAAGAACTGAAAGGTTTGTCTTCATATAGTATATACCATCATCTTGAAAAAACATAAATATCTTACAAAGTAAAATTTTCAAAACTTCTTATTTGAAGCTGACATTGTTTCTACCTCCTAACACACTTTAAATATCACTGAAATACTGTTTCTGATTCTTATTAGAGTTTGTCTCCCTGCCCTCAAATACTGGTGTAGAAGCAGCATTGTGCTGAAATAGCCCAGGTTGGAGGTAGCCTGAGCTGATGAATTAATTATATGCCCTTGAACATATGACTTGTATTTTCTCATTTCTGAGCTTCAGTTTTTTCCACAGTAAAATAGTGATAAGTAGTACTGACCACATTAATTATGATGGGAATAAATACAATAAGTATGAATTCCAGCTCAGTGCCTTTATTTGCATTTATTATTATTACTCCTACTACTTATCCAAAGAGTTCTAAACTCCTTTGTTTACATTCAATGACCCTGAACATGCCCAAGTTCCAAACTCCTGTGTCTACATTCAATGACCCTCAACATGCCCAAGTAATACTTCATTTATATGAGAAAACTAAGACATAAATCCTTATGTGCTTGCTGTAAAGATTAAATTTCCATTTCATACTGATGCATAACTTAATAAATATAGTACTAAAACTTTGAATGACTCAGTTGATTATTATAGATTAACTTCTTTAAGCATCTAAAAATTTGACTATCTACATTAATTTGCAAGCACACCTTTCTTCAAAGCAAATCTATGCCTCTCTGTTGAAACAAGTGGATTTTGTGATGCCAAGGAAAACAGTACAGAACCAATTTTAGTCCCATAAAGTGCAGCACTTTGCAGAGTCACAATTGTTTGACACTAAGAGGGTGATAGAGTCGAACCAGGTAATTGTCCACCCCCTCAAAATGGGTATTAAAAAAAAAAAAAAGATCAGCAATTTGCTAAAAACAGGCACTGCCGTAGGATGTACCATGACATTTGCTATATATCAAAATCCACAGAAGACATTTGAATCATGAAGTGTCAAAATATAGGTCATGCAGATCCACACATTCTGGACTTATGAAACTAAAATCTTGTACCTTCATAATATATAATAAAAGAAACTGACGTTAATGAAAAAATAAGTAGTATATACAAGTAAAGAGTTTTTCCCTCAAAAGTACTAAAAAGTGGCTTTTAGGTAAGAGAAAAACAGTCTGATAATTTAGCTGGATATCAGAGATTATCCAGAGTCTAAAAACCATGTCCCTCAGATAAAACTTTTAATCCTGAAAGAGGAATGTCAAACTGTATTTAAAAATAGTTGGCATTTACTTTTTATTTTTTTGCTTTTCATGCAATGTGCATTCATAATATCTGTGTATTAATAAATATTCTTCCCTTTATAATAAGAAAATGTAAGATAATTATACCCAATTACCAGTTAGGAAAGTTAAGACACAAGATCAAGCAACTGTTTAAAGCAAGATACCTAGTTCATGGCCAATTCAGGCCTGATATCTAGGTCTTTTATATTCTGTCCTTATTTCTTTCTATAATGCCGTATTTAATACTTTTATGTAGCCATTTTAAAATTAACTTTTAGTATAATATAAATTGCTTCACAATGTTGTGCTAGTTTCTGCTGTAAAGCAAAGTTAATCAGCAATATGTATACATACACCCCTTGTTTTGGATTTACTTCTCATTTAGATTACCACAGAGCACTGAGTAGAGTTCCCTGTGCTATACAGTAGGTTCTCATTAGTTATCTATTTCACACCTAGTGTATGTATGTCAATCCCTAACTCCCAATTCATCCCATCCCCTTTCCTCCTTAGTACCCACACATTTTTTTGTCTATGCCTGTGTCTCTATTTCTGCTTTGAAAATAAGTTAATTTATACTATTTTTATAGATTCCACAGATATGCACTAAAATTGATTTTATTTTCTATTATGACTTACTTCAATCTCTATGACAGTCTTTAGGTTCATCTATGTCTCTACAAATGGCACAATTTTATCCTTTTTTATGATTGGGTAATATTCCATTGTACAAATGTACCACATCTTTATCCATTTCTCTATTGATGGACATTTAGGTTTCTTCCATATCCTGGCCATTGTGAATGGTATTGCAATGAGCATTGGGGTACATGTGTCTTTTTGAATTATGGCTTTCTCTGGATATATGCTGAGGAGTGGGATTTCTAGGTTTTATTGATTGTTGATAAAGAGAAAAGAAACCTCAGCTCCAAAGCATAACTTAGAAACAGTGAAACCCCATGCACCCATCCAGCCCCATCTGTGCTACATAGAACTGAATATCTCCTTCTTTCCTGAATAGTAGCACACACTCTCTCTCCCTATAAGGCTCTTCTGTCCCTTAACTACCTGGCTAATATCCACTCCTTCTTTGTAAGATCTACATCTATTTATTAGCCACCTATGAGAACCATGCTCCTTGTGAGACAGTTGTCAGCTAGAGGACATTTTCCTTATCTCTATGAGCTTTCAGTCACTTTGGAGGATTAATTGAATAGACCAGCAATGATTTCAGGCAAAATCTTATGGAGGGACAGATGCTTATGGCTCTGGGAGTACAGACGAAACACCTGACACAATCTAGGGCAGTAGGGATCAAATTTAGTTTGTAAAATAAAGTTCCAGGGATATGTATGAATATGTCTATTTTTAAATCTCTACTCATTCAATAAGTCTGATGTAGAGGTACAAAAGAATTTGCATTTTTCAAGTACATTCTTAGGCAATTATGATACAGATTGTTCACAAACCACATTTTGAGAAACAGTACTTTAGAAAAGATGGCTTGGAATAAATATATTAGGTCAATAAGCATACATGGAAATGTGGGCAGAGTGCTCCAGATATAAGCAAAGCCTGTACAAAGTCTAGAGTGAGAAAGATCATCATATTTCAAACACTAAAAAATTAAGTTAACTCTGCCTTAAAATAAGACAAAAGATGATGCTGAAAAAACAAGGAGGGACCAAGTCGAGTTAAGCAAGTCCTTCTCCACGTTCCCAAGGCATCTGTTACTTCTATCACCCTTCTTTTATTCCACCATTATGTTTACAATCTGTCTTCCAACTATATTGGTAACTTCTTGCTTTCGGGTAAGAAGCTTTTCTTGCTTTTCTCTTCACCCAGTTAGGACACCACACCTAAGACACAGTGTTTCATAAACTGAAAATGGAATGAATAATTAAGAAACAAATGTTTCCAAATATCAAAAACAATACAACCTGATCAGTGATATTTAGATATATTTCAAACTTCTTTATTCTGGCCACCTATAAGCATTTAGTTTATTTAAATTCATAATCACACAACATATTATGTGGAATTCTCTTTGATGGGGCCCAATCCTGATAAGAATTTCATTAATACATCTTGCAACTCTTCCAAGGGTACTCATCAAATATTTCTCTTCATTATTCTCAGTATTTTGTTATCTAAAATTAAATAAACTGCTTTTACAGAACCTGAGTGACCATGTAAATTGGATTGCTACACATCCCAGTGTCTATTTTCTTCATGACCCTACTGCCAAGGAGATACCTCCAAATGTTGCATGAGAGACTCCTTACCTTTGGGTCCCATACTAAAAGCCCCTTCCTCAGCAAAGACATACTTAAACACCCAACTAAGGAGCACATTCTCCTTCCACGATTCTCAATTTCCAGCATGTTTGAAACCAGTTGATTTCCTTTCTAATTAATTGCATCAGACTTTGCAATTTTCTGTGTGTGTGTGTGTATAACATTGCTTCACCTTTTAGGTACCACTCCATACCATCTATTTTATGACAAAAATGTCCTTATTTGTTTACTGCTAACTACATGTTGTTGCTGTTCAGTCACCAAATCATGTCTGACTCTTTGTGACTCCATGGACTGTAGCACACCAGCCCTCCCTGACTTTCAGTATTTCCCAGAGTTTGCTCAAACTTATGTCTATTGAGTCAGAGATGCTATATACTAATATATTATTTGGGGCATGCTGCTGCTCCTACTGCTAAGTCACTTCAGTCGTGTCTGACTCTGTGCGACCCCATAGACTGCATGCAGCCCACCAGGCTCCCCTGTCCCTGGGATTCTCCAGGCAAGAACACTGGAGTAGGTTGCCATTTCTTTCTCCAATGCATGAAAGTGAAAAGTGAAAGTGAAAGTGAAAGTGAAGTCGTGTCTGACTCTGTGCAACCCCATGGACTGCAGCCCACCAGGCTCCTCCATCCAGGGGATTTTCCAGGCAAGAGTAATGTAGGGGGGGCCATTGAGGTTGCTAAACAAATGTCTTTTGGATGATTAATTAATTCTGAATTGTACAAGACCTGGCATATGATAGGGATTGCATTACTTTTCTTTAAGTAAAAATATATACCTATAGATAAATAGAAGATGAATAGATGACAGATGCTAATATAAGAAACATAAAAATAACCAAGGTGACTCAATCAACAAAAATTCTGTCCTTTGAGAATTCATTATCTCCAGTGAACATCTCACAAGCTAAATTATATTTTCACTTTTTAATTGGGTTCCTAAGTTGCATGCATTACATAAAGGCAGCTCTGTGGATATATGACAGTGAGTCCTGGATAAATAAGTCTTTAGCAATATATCCAAAATTTAAACTTATAGATAGAATACTCCCAATGCCAATTCTGCTTATTTTCTACAGAAAAATCACTTTTCTGTGTTTAATACTGGAATGCTCAAGTTGATGTAAAAACTCATCCCTTTTGAACTGGAAAATTAAAAAAAAAATCCTTGTATGTTGATTATTTATTTGATGTCACCCCAGAACCAGACAACTCACATGTCTTGATTCATATTTCTGTCGTTTACTCTGTTAAAGGAAATAAGCAAAACTAGAACCCTAAGTGTCCCAAAAGAGTCTTTTAACAGAGTACAAAAATAATTTATAGAAATATATTCTGCTCTGTTATGGAATTGCTAGCTGTGAAGTCAAAAGGACCAAAAGAGTAAAAGCCACACTGAGCACCTCCAGAGATCCGATGTTATTTCTTTTGATTGTTTGTTTGTTTGTTTACAGAGGTAGGCATAATGTATATTTTGTGAGCAGGTTTTCTGCTGGAAGTCACAGAAAATCCAGTTTGCTGAGACTTAAACATGACAGGGAAGCTGTCTCAAATAATAAGTTTAGAGACAAAGAAAATTCTGAGCATGGAGTTTCAGGGCTTCTTCTGCGTGGCTATCTCATATCCAGGCTGGAACCAGGGGTTGTGCAGTTTCAGGTATCACATCTAGATGCAATGATGTCCAGAAGCAGTATATAGATACATAAACAAAAGCTGCTTCAATTTTGTGCTGTTTTTCTTTTTGAAAATAGATAATCCTTTCTCAGAACCACATACACACAGCAACCCTGCAGACTTCTAGTTGGCCATACTGTGTTCCAGGTCTGTGCTACTCCAGTCACTGGCAAAAGGGAGGGTCCATAAGCATTTGCTTAGATCAGCAGTTTTCAAGACCTGTTTTCAGTTTCCAGATCCATTTTTTGGATTCAAAACCTTGAAGAGATTTTAGATATCTATATTTGTTTTGTATATATCAATACGATTTGGGAGAATGGCATTGAAGCATGTATATTATCATGTAAGAAATGAGACGCTGGTCTATGTTCGATGCAGGATGCAGGATGCTTGGGGCTGGTGCACGGGGATGATCCAGAGAGACGTTGTGGGGTGGGAGATGGGAGGGGGATTCAGGATTGGGAGCTCGTGTACACCTGTGGGGGATTCATGTCGATGTATGGCAAAGCCAATAGAGTATTTTAAAGTAAAATAAAGTAAAAATAAATAAATAAATAAATAAAAATTAAAGACTAAAAACATTTTAAAAGAAGCTATATGCCATTAGTCATATGCCATTAGTTGACCAGGTGGTGATACCATTACATATCTTGGAGCCTCTGAAAAACTCCATTCTGTATGTGTAAGAGACAACAGTGACAAAAGTTAATTAATAGCTATTATCAAAATGAAGATAACTTTGACCTTGTGGATTTCCTGAAAGGGTCTCAGGATTCCACTCTCCCAGTGACCAAATTTTGAGAACCACTGGCTCAGACCAGTGAGGAGGAATCTTCAGGGATTGCAGATGATGACACCATTTCCTGGAGCACATGAATTCTTCAAGGAGCATAAATGTTTAAATAAAATTGGAACTGAGTTAGAAAAGGAAAAAAATAAGTCAAAACAGATGTTCAATAAGCAATCAACATTGTCACCTGCATACATACAAGCCAAACTCTGGAAGGAAAGAAGGAATAAAGGAAGGAAGGGAGAGAAGCGAGGAGTGAGGAAAGGAGGGAGAAAGAGAGGCAAGGAAATAAAGAAAGGAAAAGTATTCAAAAATAACTACCTTTTAAACTGTGTGTATCCACCTCCCTCCATACACACATTCAGTTTTAAAAAGTTATCTTTGATGAGTCATATACTGACCTCTGCAATATTCCCCATGTCTAGGTTGAATGACCAAAATTTGTCTGCCCCGTATGAGGAGAAAATGCACCATTCTCTAGGAATTGAATGGATATCGACCATAGGCAAAAATTTCCCTGCTGTTGATAATTATATTTAGTGCTACTCTGTGTGTGTGTGTGTGTGTGTGTGTGGTGCCAATTATCATCTATTCCTGTACTTAGCTGTATCACAGGCCTCATACTACTTGACAATATTATATATCACTCAGAAAGACTTTGAAGTACTGTCCCATAAAAATAATAGGAGATATTGATTACTGAGCATCATAGATTAAGTGGTGAAGTATCAGGTGAAGGGCACACACTAGCTTTAAGACTTGGAAAAGAAAGCAGTGTGGCATTATACCCACTATGCACATAAGGAAAATAATATCAGAGAAATTCAAAGTCACTGTAGTGGAAATTCCTAGCACTTCCATTATGTATTTTTCTTTACATGCATACTTACCTTTGAATCACAGAGCAGAGCTTAACACTCAAGCCCCCAACTTGTCTATCTTTACAAAATGGCTCATCTTGTCATTTTACACAGCTAACTAATGCAGATAAATCAGAATATGCTGGCTACAGAAAACTTCTTTAAGGAGGGGCCGTTCTCAAATCTCATGAGATAAGGTATGGATTTGGAGGTGAGGAAAGCAGCACATTAGGTACAGAGGCAGGGACAGTCTTGAACTCCAAGTCTTAGCAGTTCTATGTTTATAGCAATGACTGGTCCTTGCCTGGCAGCTGATCTTTCTTGGAAACTAACCTTTCTGTTCTGCTCCCAGGCTTGGGGAAGGAGAGAAGGCATAGTTGTCTTTGTGTGTATAGATTATTATCCAACATATAATTGGTAACTTTTATATTAAATGAAAATAACTATTCAAATACTGCTAACATGATGATCATAAAGCAACCCCTTCATCTCTCTAAGCCTCAGATTTCTTGTAAGTAAAATTGATCATTGTGTATGCCCCAAGATTTGTCATACAAGACACAGGGTGTGGCAGAGAATAAGCTCTCTCTCTCTCCAAACATATCCACATCTTAATTTCCAGAACCTGTGAATATTTTACTTTACTTGGCAAAGATTTTGCTAATATGAGTTGCATGAGTTACATTATATTCAATTTGATCACAAGAATCCATATTAAAATGCTGGCAAGAAAGCCAGCCAGAAGTAGGAGATATGATGACAGAAGTAAGAGATTCTAGCAATTTGAGGAAGGGGCTACAAGCCAAAGAGTGCAAGTAACCACTGTAAGCAGGAAACAGAAAGGAAACAGCTTCTCCTTGAAACCTTCAAAAAGAACATAGCTTGGCTGACACCTGAATTGTAACTTCATAAATCTCACTTAAGACTTCTAACCTCAAGATTATAAGATAAATTTACATTGCTTTTAAGCCACCGATTTTTTAGTAGTTTGTTAATGTACCAATAGGAAAAAAAATAAACACAAGAGCACTCTGAGAATGCTAAAATGGTTCTACACTCTACATTCAAAATGTGTTAAGCTATTAATATTTTAGTGGCTATAAGGCAATAATAATTTTCTTATTTAAATATTTCTACTTAATAACACTAGCCATTGTAAACAGTCTCCATGTTGTCCAGGCCCAAAATGTGTGAATTTCAGTTACCATGATTTAAATAACAGCAATCCTCCAACAACATGATTTAAGCTTCAGTGACTATAATTTAAGCATGAGTAATTGCATAAAGTTCAAACTCTGCTGCTAGATCTTCAGCCCACAAATTAACCTATAAATAACATATGCACATCAAGATTAGTAACCAATCACATTATTTCTTTCCAAGTCTGCAGGTGACTTGGCCTCTGTGCCATTGCTTATTTAAATAATACACAGACAGCAAAATGCATAATTGTGTTGCTTCTTTGTATCTCAGTAATAAATCCATGCGACATTTTCAAAAAAAAAAAAAAAAAAAAGATATCCAAAAGAGGGAATTGGTCAACAAGATGATTTTATGGCAAAGAAACAGAAAATGAGAAGACTGTAAGTGAAATTTAAATGTAAATGGATTTATAGAAGAGCTGACCATGGAAATGCTGACAATGACAGTGTTTGAAAGACTGTAGATCTACAGCCACAGGAAATTAGCGAAGGTGATGGCAATCGATATAAATGAGGTGGTTCATGACAAACAGAATGACAGTGTCCCAGAGGAAGTGAAGCTAGCAAAAAACTTCATATTAAAGGAACTATCGAAGACATCTCGTGACACTGAAAACACAAAGGATGAAATGTCAGAAGCTGATCCAAACTTTAAAAGCAGTATGACAGCTCACCAGGGCACAGAAAAGATGCTCCCTCCATATTCAGTCACACAGCTAGAAGGCAAACATTTCTCATATGCTTCTTGAGGTTTTTTTGGCAAGCCTATGATATACCCTAATTCTCAGTGTTTCTGATATTTTAGATACAGTGTACTATGGTCTCATGACATTAAGATTTTTTTCTGTTTCAGCTTGTGTGGTCACTTTTTCAGTTCTGCCATATTGTATGAAGGAAGGACAACTTCTATAATATTCATATATGAAAGGATTGCTTATTAAGCGCCAAATGCTGCTTTAAGTGCCTCATAATACTTAATCATTTTCTATGTTATTATGCCCATTTCAAAGGTGAGAAAATGGAGACAAATGAGGTTAAACAATACAAAGGAACAGCCAATAAGTGATGAAGATAGGATTTGAACCTGGCCTAAGTAAACTCATTCTCAGACTGCAGGGCACTACATCTGCTTGTGTAACTGTCAACACTCCTAAGACATCAATTATCTGCCTGTCTTTGTTCTGCTCAAGTCAGATAAAAGGTCGTGTTGTGATGTGTGTTATCACAACAACTTTATAAAATAAGGACCATATAATTCTCATGCCACAGGTGAGTGAAATTAAGGTTTGGAGATATTAAGCAACTTGTCCAAGGTCTCATAATAAATGTTAAAGCCTGAAATCAGACAAAGAGGATAGGTGTGGCACAGGTAGTGGCACAATATATTTTCTTGAATAACTTCAGTGTTTGACAAATACCATATGATATTATTTATATGTGAAATCTAAAAATGTAATATAAATGAACTTATTTATGAAACAGAAATATACTCAGACATAGAAAATAAACATAAGGTTACCAAAAGTGATAGATGGGTGGGAAGGAGAAATGGGAGTTTGGAATTAATATATACACACTACTATATATAAAATAGATAAATACAAGGACCTACTGTATAGCACAGAGAACTGCATTCAATGTCTTACAATAGCTTACAATGGAAAAGAATTTGGAAAAGAATGTATATGTACATATTTTTGCTGTATACTTTTAATTAACAACATTGTAAATAAATTATTCTATAATTTAAATAATTGTTTTTGAAAAAAAAACGTGTTCAGTGATTGAACCTTGAAATTCCATTCTGCATGTGTTTTTTATAACCTCTGTAAATTTTTTTCCTGAAATTATTAAGCTACTTTGGCAAAATGTGCTAAAGTGTATTTTAGCAAAGTGTGAGTCAAATTCTCTTCTTCTCTTCAAGTTAACTGGCTGACAACCTCATTTTTTAAATAAAAGGTGATGACAAAGATAAGGAGGGGAGAGAAAACAGTAAAGTGTTTTCTTTTTTTTTTAATGAAACCACCAGCACTGGGGGCAACTAGAAGTTAGTCTTGCCAGGAAAATTCTAAGGGTCATTGGGGAATACATACCTTAACAGGATTTATCCCCATGAATGGTAAGAAACTGGAATATTTATACACTAGCTCGCAGACATTAAGTCCTTGATACTTTGAGTTTGTGATATCAATAGGCAAAGCATGTTTCACTGGCCAGAGAGAGCCCTCAGCAAAATAATTCCAGGTGCCGGAAGTTATAAATGACCTGCACTGAAGTGGTAAAGGGAAGAGAATAGGACAGAGCACCAAGAGAGTCTTCTGGAATAACTGGGCAAGTTACTGAAATTTAACTGAAAAATGTGCACCTTTGTTAAGTGAAAAATAAAATTGTACAAGGGCATATTTAATAAAACCAAAGACCTCCTCATATTTTAAGTCATCATTCTAGAATAAACTTTTGCTTATTGTACAAAGTAATAAACAGAACAGTACAACGTTTAAAAAAAGCTACTAATTTTTAATTCCCTCTTCTCTTAAATTAGGATAAAAAGAACTAATCCAAAAAGCAAAGCAATTGTAATAAATTCTATATACATTATTTTTAATAATTCCAAAGTCCTTCCTTTGTAGAATTCAGATATAGAATAAAGTTGGGTAGGTAGTTAGGGTCAATAGGTAATAATTGAATGAAACTCAGTCATTCTATTAAAAATAACAGTACATAATTCTCTTTAAATATTAATTACTTTCACCCTAGAAACAACAGAGATAACAGTGGAGACAATACTATCTTAGTTTAAATAACCCAAATTATGTAATAAAAGCAAAAAGAAAATATTAACAGGAAATGCCTTACATGAAAAGAAAAGCACCCAACTATCATGTTATTCTAGCAAATCTTGGCATTTGCAGTAACAGATAAGAGAATTTACATTTTAATTTAATTGATTAAAAACTAGCTATGTTATATAAAAACACTTGAGTCTATGACTACAAAAGTATTACACAGTATGATCAAAAATATGATACCACAGCTTAGAAAAGAGCTCTGTAGCTAGAGAAGGCAAAGAAAGCTGTATTTAATAATTCTGTTCCTCTTTCTGTTTCTCATCTGCCAAACTTTCTTTCTGGTCTGAATTCCAAGGGAATTCCTTTTATTCTTTTCATTTTCAGATTACCCTTCCATAACTGTGCCTCAATATAGCATTAATCTTAGGCAGTCACTGTGCTCTGAGCGATGTACATGCAAATATTTTATATGTATATGTGCTTACACAAACACTGCACACACAATATTATTTAGCTATGTAGGCAATCATGATAAGTAGCAGTTATTATTCCTGTTTTACAACACCCAATATTGCATAGGAATCTGGAATGTGACAGGAGATGGCCAGACTGAGCATCAATATTTTAAGAATCAGTGAACTAAAATGGATGGGAATGGGCACATTTAATTGAGATGAACATTATATCTACTACAGTGGGCAAGATTCCCTTGGAAGGAATGAGATAACTTGCACAGCCAATTAAAGATTCCAAAATGCGGTACTTGGTTGCAGTCTCAACAATATTGTAAAGTAATTAGCTTCCAATTAAAATAAATAAATTTATATTTTAAAAAAATGACAGAACGGTCTCTGTTCATTTCCAAGCAAATCATTCAACAACACAGTAATCCAAGTCTATGCCTTAACCACTAATGCCAAAGTAGCTGAAGTTGAATGATTCTATGAAGACCTACAAGACCTCTTAGAACTAACACACACACACACCAAAAAAGCTGTCCTTTTCATCATAGGGGACTGGAATGCAAAAGTAGGAAGTCAAGAGATACCTGGAGTAACAGTCAACTTTGCCCTTGGAGTACAAAATGAAGCAGGGCAAAGGCTAACAGAGTTTTGACAAGAAAATGCACTGGTCATAGAAAACACTCCTTTCCAACAGCACAAAAGATGACTTTATACATGGACATCACCAGATGGTCAGTACTGAAATCAGATTGATTTTATCCTTTGCAGTCAAAGACGGAGAAGCTCTATACAGTCAGGTAAAACAAGATCTGGAGCTGACTGTGGCTCAGATAATTAACTAGTTATTGCAAATTTCAGTCTCGAATTGAAGAAAGTAGGGGAGCCACTAAGACATTCATACGTGACCTAAATCAAATCCCTTATGATTATACAGTGGAGGTGCCAAATATATTCAAGGGACTAGATCTGATAGACAGAGTGCCTGAAGAACTATGGATGGAGGTTGATAACATTGTACAGGAGGTGGTAATTAAAACCATTGCCAAGAAAAATAAATGCAAAAAGGCAAAGTGGTGGTTTGAAGAACCTTACAAATAGAGAAGAGAAGAGAGGTGAAAAATATACCCAACTGAATGCAGAGTTTCAAAGAGTAAAAAAGAGAGATAAGAAAGCCTTCCTAAGTGAACAATGCAAAGAAATACAGAAAAACAATATAATAGGAAATCCTAGAGATCTCTTTAAGAAAATTGAAAATACAAAGGGAACATTTCATGTAAAGATAGCACAATAAAGAACAGAAATAGCAAGGACATAACAGAAACAGAAGAAAGAAAAGGTTGCAAGAACAAAAAGAAGAACTATACAAAAAAGCTCTTCATGAGCAATATGACCATGATGGTGTGATGACTCACCCAGAGCTAGACATCCTGGACTGTGAAATCAAGTGGACCTTAGGAAGGATCACTACAAACAAAGCCAGTGGAGGTGACAGAATTCCAGTTGATCTATTTCAAATCCTAAAGATGATGCTGTTAAAGAGCTTCACTCATTATTCTAGCAAATTTGGAAAACTCAGCAGTGACCATAGAACAGGAAAAGGACAGTTTTCATTCCAATCCCAAAGAAAAGCATTGCCAAAGAATGTTCGTGTTACCATATAATTGCTCTCATTTCACATGCTAGCAAAGAAATGCTCAAAATCCTTCAAGCTGGGCTTCAACAGTACATGAACCAAGAACTTCCAGATGTGCAAGCTAAATTTAGAAAAGGCAGAGGAACCAGAGATAAAATTGCCAACATACACTGGATCGTAGAAAGCAAGGGAATTCCACCTCTCCCCCCCCCACCAAAAAAACCCATCTACTTCTGTGTTATTGACTATGCTAAAGCCTTTGGCTGGGTGGATCACAAGCAACTGTGGAATATTCTTAATGAGAAGAGAATACTAGACCACTTTACCTGTTTTCTGAGAAACCTGTATGCAGGACAAGAAGCAACAGTTAGAACTGAACATGAAACAACAGACTGGTTCCAAATTGGAAAAGGAGTATGTCAAGGCTGTATATTGTCACCATGCTTACTTAACTTCAATAAAGAGTACATAATGTGAAATATGGGGCTGGATGAAGCACAAGCTGGAATTAAGACTGCTGGAAGAAATATGAATAAACTCAGATATGCATATGATACCACTCTAATAGCAGAACGTAAAGAGGAAGTAAATTGTCTCTTGATGAAGGTGAAAGAAGAGAGTGAAAAATCTGGCTTACAACTCAACATTCAGAAAACTAAGATCATGGAATCAGGTCCTATTACTTCATGGCAAATAGATGCGACAAATGTGGAAACAGTGTCAGATTTCATTTTCTTGGAATCCCAAATCAATGTGGATGGTGACTGCTGCTGTGAAATTAAAAGATGCTTGCTCCTTGGAAGAAAAGCTATGACAAACTTAAATAGAGTATTAAAAAGCAAAGATGTCACTTTGCTGACTAAGGTCTGTATAGTCAAATCCATGGTTTTTCCAGTAGTCATGTATAGAGGTGAGAATTGGACCATACAGAAGGCTGACCACCCAAGAATTGATGCTTTTAAACCGACTCATCAGAAAAGACTCTGATGCTGGGAAAGATAGAAGGCAGGAGGAGAAGGGGGTGACAGAAAATGATATGGTTGGATGGCATCACTGATTTAATAGATATGAGTTTGAGCAAATTCAGGGAGATAGTGAATGACAGGGAAGCCTGACGTGCTGCAGTTTACGGGGTCACAGAGAATCAGACACAACTTAACAAATGAACAACAATACCAATTTCTGTTTTACATAAAAGAAAAAAAGTGAGGCCTAGATAAAATGAGGAAGTTACTAAGATATTAACTGACCATTGTTGAGCCAAGCTTCAGACTCAATCTTCTCCCCAGGACCATTGTATTCTCCTGTTCTTGTAATCTACACAAGTTAAACTGCATTCAGTTATTCAGATGAGTCTCTAATTGATGCTTAATAAATAAGTAGCTCTCTCCCAAATGACAGATATAGACTATAGACATTTAAGGAGTTGGGACCACTAACTAAGATATAAAAGTAAGTTAAATTCACCTTTCATTGTTCGAGGAAGATGTGGGTGGCATTCTTACATTGCTTTTGATCCTTGAAGATAGTTATCCATGAACCAAAGGACAGCGGTAGAAAATTTGAATTTGGTGCTTTTCAGTGTTACTGACATGCCGAAATGCAAATTGCAATTGCTAATAACATAGATGTTAGTCATAGAATTTTAGAGCTTCCAGGAGCAGAGCCCAAGGAAAGATTAAAAGTTTCATACCACATTTATATGAGGAAGTAGATTTTTCTGATTGACTTCCTAAGGGCAACCTAAATGGCTTAGGGCAGTTTCAGAACTCAATCTCTCACTGTATTAGTCACAGTTCTCCAGAAAACATGAAGAAAGGCCTCTTGTGATGATGGGAGCTGAAAATGGGAGCTGAAAAATCCCAAAATCTGCAACCAGCAAACAAGAGGAACAAGAAAGTCAATGGTGTGGTTCCAGTTCAAAGCCAGGAGGCTCCAGAAAAGAAAGAGACCCAAGAAAAGCCAAATTTGAAAACCACAAAGGATTTAGAACCAGCTTTGCTTTTTTATTTGATTCTACTGATTGGATTAGGCAATCTGCTTTACTTAGTCTACTGGTTCAAATGCCCATCTACTCCAGAAACACCTCTCAAACACACCAGTATCATGTCTGACCCACTGTCTGGGTCCATGGATCAGCCAAGCAGACACAAAATTAACCATCATCTCCAATTTCTAAAGAAATCAACTCATCCTCTAGCCTCCCTTAGCTGAAATTTCCTTCCCAACCTCACACAAAGGAAGAACTCTTACCAATATTAAAATTTCACAATAAGTCAATTACAAAGATGTGAGACATATATAAGTGGTACACACAGAAGTTTTCAGCCATAGAATAGACACCACCATGATCCACTGATAAAGTCGATTGTAATGAAGTCTTGAGCAATCTTGAAACACAGAATTTATGACAGGGACAGACAAAGAACAAGGGACTGAGAAAGCTTAAACTCTTGAGTCTTATTGGTGACTTCAAGTCTTTGGAGAGCCTTCTTCATCCCCCCTTTTAAATCCCTGGGCATGCCTAACACCATGAGTTCCACATGTCTTCAATCTGCCACCCCTAAAGTAAAACTAAGAGCTTTAAGTGGCTTGTCACAAAAGTTCTAGGGGTTAGGAATTTGTGATCCAAGAGGTCTAAGGATTCTCAAAGCAATTATACTGCAGAATCCAGACCATAGTGAAAGTGGGTGACATGCATGTGTGTGTGCTGAGTCCTTTCAGTTTTGCCCCAGTCTTTGAGATCCCATGGACTGTAGTCCGCCATGCTCCTCTGCCCATGGGATTTCCCAGGCAAGAACACTGGACTGGGCTGCCATTTTCTCTTGCAAAGGATCTTCCCGATTCAGAATTGAACCCATGTCTCCAGTGGCTCCTGCATTGGCAGAAGGATTCTTTACCACTGAGCCACCTGGGAAGCCCAAAGTGGGTGCCATGTGACTCCAAATCACACAGATTAAGAAAAATAAAAAGCTGAAGAGTAGCCAGGATGCCCACATGCAGAAGTAATGATATATTTCAAAACAAAATGATAATTCTCTGACAGTCCAGTGGCTGAGCACTTGTCTGCAGTGGGAAGAGTCAGTGAACAGAACATAGTTATAGGAAACCAAGGATGTAGGCATGGTCCACAAACAGGTGCAAAGTACAAAGGAATTGTGCCACCTATTGAGGTAGAGAGGGAAAGCTTAATATTAAAAATGTTAAATATCATATAAATATACAAACTTCTGCTTAAATATAATGATTGAATTCATGTCAGTATATTAACTCAGAATTGCATAAAGCTCAGTGTCCTTTTTCTTTTCTTCATATATTTAAAAGCATTTTTACTAACAGCCTAGGAGCTCGTCAATTTAGGTCAGAAAAATTGACTTTCAGTTGCCTTTGTTTGATTTTGTTTGTTTGTTTTAATAGTGTGAAAAATGACTTTGACATTAGGATTTTTGAAAGACAAAGTTTATAAAATTTCCATATATCACAAAACCCTATAATGTTCACAATTAGAATAAACTTCAGAGAGCATCTGGTAGACCCTGACATTTCAAAGAGGATGAATTTGCAGCCAAGAGATTTTAAGCAGCTGCTGAATAACTCAAATCTTGTGATTTCAGACACTCCTCTGCCTCCAAGTCTACTCCCTGTTCCTACTCTGGTTGCTAATATAATCTCTGTATAGTACACATTACAAGAAAACTTTGGAATGTCATCAGTGATTTTTTAAAAAATAATCTATATTTGAGGCTTAGCAAGCTAAGGTGCAGCAGCACGTTTTCATGATCAGAGAAGCACAGAGGTATGGTCTTCAAAAGCATAAATAAAACTAGGAGTCCTCTTTAAAAATGTCTTTGTGTTAATAAGGAGTGTGGTAAGAATGCAAGGAACACAGCTCACATTGCAAGATTTCCTGAGTTGTTCCTGTTTTTCAAAGGCAGCAGTTTCCCTTCTAGACATCTACTTAAGAAAATCTAAACCAGCTATTCAAATAGATGCATGTACATACATGTTCATAGTAGCACTATTTACAACAGCCAAAAGATGGGAATAACTCAGTAGATCAATGGATAAACACAAAGTGGTAAGACCATACAATGGAATATTATTCAATCATAAAAAGGAGTGAGGTATTAACACATGCTACAGTGTTTCTGAGCCTCAAAAACTAGGCTAAGTGGAAAAAGTCAGACATCAAAGGTCACAAAATGATGTGATGCCATTTATTGGAAATATCCTGAATAGGTGTTAATTGCAAAGATGGTTAATTGCAAAGGGTAGGGAAGAAGGGGGTACAGGGAGTAATTGATTGTCAGTTCAGGGTCAACTTTCTGGGTAATGTTTCCAAACTAGCCAGATGTAATAGTTGTGCAATATTGTAAATATATTAAATACTTCTGTAGACTTTAAAATAATTACTTTTATGTTATGTGAATTTTACGTCAATAAAAAATATGAAGAAAAGGTGAGAATACGGTCTATTGATGATTCAACTTGGCTAGACTGCAATACTAGTGTTGTTCAATAAAACATTAATTCAGGTTGATGTGAAAGTATGTTGTCGATGTGAATAAAATCCACAATCAGTTGACTGATTGTCCTAGATAATCTGGATTGTTCTGATGCAATCAGGTACAAGGCTTTATGGATAGAGGGGCTCTTCAGGCTCTCTGAAGTATTCCTTGTTGTTTTTCTATTTTATATGTAGCAGTATGTATGTGGGCTTCTCTTGTAACTCAGCTGGTAAAGAATTCACCTGCAATGCAGAAGACATGGGTTCGATCCCTGGGCTGGGAAGATCCCCTGGAGAAGGGAAAGGCTACACAGTCCAGTATTCTCATCTCAAGAATTCCATGGAGTGTATAGTCCATGGGGTTGCAAAGAGTTAGACATAACTGAGCAACTTTCACACACCCAGTGTGTATATGCTAATCCCAAACTCCTAATTTACTCTCCCCACTCCACCCCCACAGGAAACTATACACACTATCATATAATAACCTATAATGGAAAATAATTTGAAAATTATACACACGTGCACACACACACATTTACTTCTCCAGGGGATCTTCCTGACCCAGATATCGACCCTGGGTCTCCCACATTGCAGGCAGATTCTTTACCATCTAAGCCACCAGGGAAGGCCCACATATATACACACATATTTAAGCACTTTTCTGTACACTTGAAACTAACACACTGTATTTGGACTTCATTTTTAAAACATGAGGGAAAAAAAAAGAAAATAAAGAATTCCTAAGTCAGACAGGGAAAAACAAATATTATTGCTTATATGTGGAATCTTAAAAAAATAGTATAAGTGAACTTATTACAAAATAGGGTCACAGATGTAGAAAATAAACTTATGATTACCAAGGGAGAAAGGTGGGGAGGGATAAACTGGAAGATTGGGATTGACATTATACACTTCTATACACAAAACAGGTAACAATCAGGACCTACTGTATAGCACAGGGAAATCTATTCAATAGTCTGTGATGATCTATATGGGAACTGAACCTAAAAAAAAGGTGAATGTATGTATATGAATAACTAATTCACTTTGCTGTATAGCAGAAACTAACACAGCATTGAAAATCAACTATACTCCAATAAATATTAATTAGAAAAAAATCCTCTTGTGGTTAGCCCATGTCTGACAGTTCCAGCCGCACTTTCTGATGGCACANAGATGGTTAATTGCAAAGGGTAGGGAAGAAGGGGGTACAGGGAGTAATTGATTGTCAGTTCAGGGTCAACTTTCTGGGTAATGTTTCCAAACTAGCCAGATGTAATAGTTGTGCAATATTGTAAATATATTAAATACTTCTGTAGACTTTAAAATAATTACTTTTATGTTATGTGAATTTTACGTCAATAAAAAATATGAAGAAAAGGTGAGAATACGGTCTATTGATGATTCAACTTGGCTAGACTGCAATACTAGTGTTGTTCAATAAAACATTAATTCAGGTTGATGTGAAAGTATGTTGTCGATGTGAATAAAATCCACAATCAGTTGACTGATTGTCCTAGATAATCTGGATTGTTCTGATGCAATCAGGTACAAGGCTTTATGGATAGAGGGGCTCTTCAGGCTCTCTGAAGTATTCCTTGTTGTTTGTCTATTTTATATGTAGCAGTATGTATGTGGGCTTCTCTTGTAACTCAGCTGGTAAAGAATTCACCTGCAATGCAGAAGACATGGGTTCGATCCCTGGGCTGGGAAGATCCCCTGGAGAAGGGAAAGGCTACACAGTCCAGTATTCTCATCTCAAGAATTCCATGGAGTGTATAGTCCATGGGGTTGCAAAGAGTTAGACATAACTGAGCAACTTTCACACACCCAGTGTGTATATGCTAATCCCAAGCTCCTAATTTACTCTCCCCACTCCACCCCCACAGGAAACTATACACACTATCATATAATAACCTATAATGGAAAATAATTTGAAAATTATACACACGTGCACACACACACATTTACTTCTCCAGGGGATCTTCCTGACCCAGATATCGACCCTGGGTCTCCCACATTGCAGGCAGATTCTTTACCATCTAAGCCACCAGGGAAGGCCCACATATATACACACATATTTAAGCACTTTTCTGTACACTTGAAACTAACACACTGTATTTGGACTTCATTTTTAAAACATGAGGGAAAAAAAAAGAAAATAAAGAATTCCTAAGTCAGACAGGGAAAAACAAATATTATTGCTTATATGTGGAATCTTAAAAAATAGTATAAGTGAACTTATTACAAAATAGGGTCACAGATGTAGAAAATAAACTTATGATTACCAAGGGAGAAAGGTGGGGAGGGATAAACTGGAAGATTGGGATTGACATTATACACTTCTATACACAAAACAGGTAACAATCAGGACCTACTGTATAGCACAGGGAAATCTATTCAATAGTCTGTGATGATCTATATGGGAACTGAACCTAAAAAAAAGGTGAATGTATGTATATGAATAACTAATTCACTTTGCTGTATAGCAGAAACTAACACAGCATTGAAAATCAACTATACTCCAATAAATATTAATTAGAAAAAAATCCTCTTGTGGTTAGCCCATGTCTGACAGTTCCAGCCGCACTTTCTGATGGCACACCTTGTGTCAGATCTCCATAAGCATCTGAACCAATTATTTGCAATGAGTCTCAATATATTATCTCTCACAAGTAGGCTTCATAGGTGGAATCCCAACTGATACAAGCAGATTCTAAATTTGAAGAATTGTCACTCAAAGGACTTTGCTTTCTCTTAACTAGTTTTGCAACAATTCCCTCATAAAGATAGAAATCCTAGAGAAAGAGGAAATATTTCCAATCAATGTACTCTAGAACTTCAATCACCTGTAGGCACTGGAGAAATAAATAAATGTTATGATGGGGTGGGATTATGACAGGTAGACAAGGAAATGCTTACAGTTGGGGTCAAGGATGATCACTGGAAAACAAATAAATAAGACTTGAAACATTTCCCCAGCAGACCATTAGACCCATCCATCTTCCTTCCCAGATTGACTTTCAGAACCACCCACCCTCCAAGAGGGAGATTGGAAAAGTCTTTCTTAAGAAATATGCTTATTCCAAGAAGAATGCTTCAAAGATAAGGCTGGAGTTTTTTCTATTAAAGACTCAGTGCAGCCTTCCGTGCAGCCCTCAATCAGTGCATTATAACCACTCTATTCTTAAATACAAGCAGACAGCTCAGGGTCATCAAAAATGTGATGAAATCTTCTAAGGTGTGAGAAAGACCAACTGACATAACAGAAAAAGCAACTAAGGGAAAACAACTATGCAGAAATAATCAAAAGAAAGTTAGATATTCATGCACAGATTGTTAAATATACTGAAAGTGGTATGAAAAGATAATTCAACCTTGAAACCTCATGTTTATATCCAAAAGCTAATCTGGTTGCCATGTATAAAAGTTGTATTCATATCTTTCAAAAATCACCCTACTAACACGTGTAGCCAAAGGCTCCCACCTCCCACAACACAGCAAAGTAACCACTGTAGGACCTGAGATAATGTGAATTTCTGCTGGACTGGAAGATACAAATTAGACTTGGTGTTCAGAGATCTGGAGAAACTGATGCAATGTGCATTTGAGACACTTTCTAGTGGAAAAACACTCTTGCTCAGCATAGCTAGAAATGATTTGTTCATAAAAAATGAAGGGCCTGATCTTACACTCAAGATCAGTAGGGGAACAGTATTCTGGCTAAAGGTGGTTTTACTTTTGTATATATTAATCCCAAACTCTTAATTTACCCTTCCTCCCATTGAAAGTGAAAGTGAAAGGTGCTCAGTGATGTTCAACTCTTTGCGACCCCATGGACTGTATAGTTCATGGAATTCTCCAGGCCAGAATATTGGGGTGGGTAGTCTTTCCCTTTCTCCGGAGCATCTTCCCAACCCAGGGACCAAATCCAGGTCCCCTGCATTGCAGGCAGATTCTTTACCAGCTGAGCCACAAGGGAACACTTTCCTCCCCTTATCCTCCTTTGATGACCATAAGTTTATTTTCTATGCCTGAGTCTGTTTCTGTTTCATAAATAAATTCCTCTGTCATATCTTAAATTCCACATATAAGCATATCATATGATATTTGTCTTTTCTTTTTTACTTACTTCACTTCGTATGATAATCTCTAGGTCCATCCATGTTGCTTCAAATGGCACGATGTCATTCCTTTTTTACAGTTGAATAATATTCTGCTATATAAATGTACTACAACTTATCTATCCATTACTCTATTGATGGACATTTAGGTTGCTTCCATATCTTAGCTATTGTAAATAATGCTGCTTGTACATTGTGGTGCATGTAGATGGTCTTATATTTGATTTCTCTTCCTTCTGGCTTCTTAATATTCTTAGAATCTAATTTCCATGAGTTAGAGTTCCATTGTTTTATTATTTATGCTTGTGTGCTACTTTATGTCCTTACCTAGTCCCCTGGATATTTTCAGGCCAGAAACAACCACATGCCCTTCTCCAGTCATCTCAGCACATATAGCTACTGGAATATGCATCCTGGCAGAGGCTTGGCAAGTGTCAGCTGATAGACTGATGAGTTAATTCTCACACCTCCTCCAGTCTCACTTGGGTTGATCTATGGCACACTTGCTAGGATGGTGGCAGCTGGGCTCAGTTGTGACTTTGAAAAACATGAGCTTCAGTTGCTCATCTGATATTTGCCAAACACTGGGTCCAGTTTCATTACTCCATTCAAAACCCCTACACTAAGTGTGGTTTAGGGAGACTGAAGGCCCAGTGTTGTCCAAGATGGTTTCATTTTTAGCACTGATAATCCCATGTCCCTGGAAATGACTGAGTCTTTGGCCAACCATTCTGAAAACAGGCAATCTGTCTGTAATACACTAATCAAAAGAGCTGTGTTTGTAAAATACACACAGAAAACAGAGCAAAAAGACTTGTACTACAAATGGCAGTGATAAAAATGTGGATAACAGCACATCTCTGCCTTCAAAGACTGCAGTTAGCCCCAGGGAAACAGTTATACACAGAGATAAGGAATACAAGTCTGGGAATTGTGAGCAAACCCAGGGTAGGAAGAGACATCCTACAAAGTAGTGGATTGGTCTGTGGCTCTTCTCCCTGTACTGGATGATAAGCATTTCACAAATCCCAAAGCAGCTGAGCAGGCCTGGGGTGTTGGCTTAAAAGAGGAGTATAAAGTATCAGCTTTATAATCCATTGTAACATGCCCTGAGTGGGTAAACATGGGCCCAGGCTTGATCAGAATGGTTTAATTTCCCTCTGCAATGACTACATAGCTACCACTTTTTCTATTCTCTTGTGCTTACCTTTCTGATCTACCTTATACTTTGACCCACCCGCCCAGTAAATTACCTAGTTCTTCCAACTCTTGTTTTAAATTCCACTGCTATTCCCTTATTTTGTTCTTTCCCACTCAGAGGATGGATTTTAGTGTAACCTCCACATCAATCTCTCTATCCTGCCTACATTTGACCTGTTACCCATGAAAGCACCGAAGAACCAACAGCAGCTCTGGCCATGAGACTTCCCTTAGATGGCTTCTCCCATCTATGTAATGAATTCTGGACTCCTTTGCAGAGAGCCCTGAAGATTCTTGGCAATATGGTCCCAAGTGAACTTTCCTTTTTTCCATTCCTCTCTCCTCCACAGCATAAACAAGATCATCTGAAGATAGCCTCTTCACTGTTCCCAGCATACTGTCTTTGTCTCCCTGCTGTCTTCTTTGGTCCATACCATCTATAATCTAAGCTATGGTTTTTTCAGTAGTCATGTGTGGATGTGAGAGTTGGACCATAAAGAAGGCTGGGTGTCAAAGACTTGATACTTGCAAATTGTGGTGCTGAAGAGTCTTGAGAGTCCCTTGGAAAGCAAGGAGATCCAACCAGTCAATCCTAAAGGAAATTACCCTGAATATTCATTGGAAGTACTGATGCTGAAGCTCCAATACTGTGGCCACCTGATGTGAAGAAGTAAATCTTTGTAAAATACTTTGACGCTGGAAAGATTGACAGCAGGTGGAGAAGGTGCAACAGAAGATTAGATGGTTGGATGGTATTACTGACTCAATGGACATGAGTTTGAGCAAATTCAGGGAGATAGTGAATGACAGGGAAGCCTGGAGTGCTGCAGTCCATGGGGTCACAAAGAGTTGGACATGAATTAGCGACTGAACAACAACAATCCATCTTTCCTAGAGCACAATCCGTCTCTTAAAACCACATCTGGCTTTGAGACCAGGGTAGGAGTTTTCGCCTCATGAAACTCTTCTGAAACATCTAAGCTAGAAATGATATCTCCCTCATAAGAATTCTAACTGCCCTCAATCTGCATAACACTTATCAAAATTATTCATATTGTAATTATTAAATGTGTCTTGTCTCCATAGATATGGGTTTTATTACTTCAGGAACAATGATCCTTAGGCTATATCTCTTTAAAGTGTTCTGAGTTTCACTTAACATTTTGATTTATACAAATAGTTTCTCAAATGGTATGCACTGAATGAGTTATCTGGGAATAATACTAAGGAATCATTTGACCAATTTCAAACATTTAGATATTTTCTTTCAAGAAAGTTTTCACTTATGCAAAGCTTATACTCTGCAGATATACATAGAGAAAATATACAGGAAAGGTAGAGCACATATACAAATTTGGGGGCAGGTTAGAATAACCAGAAACTCCTGCTAAAGGATGCACTCAAACCAGAAATTTTCCCGATATTCATGCTGATTTACTTATTTATCCTCCCAACAGGAAAGTCATCAATGTGCCTTTTTATCAAGGAAATGATAGAGATCATTGGTATGTTAGCCACTGGTTTCATATCTTGATCCTGATCACTGAGAAAATCCTTGTGGAAATGAAATGGAAAAATACAGGGATTCAGATCAAATCTTTCCCAGAAGTGGATATCCTATAATCACACCTGAGTGTAAAGGGTCTTCATGCTATTTTAATATGTGCTAATATTCCAAAACTTAAATCCCAATAGACTAAATGAATGGGGGCTTCCCAGGTGACATTAGTGATAAAGAATCTGCCTGGTAATGCAGGAGTTGTAAGAGATGCAGTTTCAATCCCTGGGTCAGGAAGATCCCCTGGAGTAAGGCATGACAAGCCACTCCAGTGTTCATGCCTGGAGAACCCATGGACAAGGGAGCATGGCAGGCTACAGTGCATAGGGTTGCAGAGAGTTAGACACTACTAAAGTGGCTAGAGAACACACACACAGACTAAATGAATAACCAGTAACGAATGACTCTCTTTCTGCTTTGACTTCTTCTCTTTCTGCATAAGAAAACATTCAGAATTCTAACCTATGCTCCACTTGTCCTTTTCAGCTTCTGACCCTTCCTGCCAAGCTGGGGATAGAGAACTAAAAGGCTGGTGCAGAGTTCATTAGTCTTAGCTTGGATCCTCTTCACTTCATTACCTTGTCAACACTGACATTTTAAACATTGGTCCAGATTCCCCAGGCAAAGGATAAACAAATCAATACAGTGCCATTGGCAAGAAAAAGGAATATCAGCCAAAGAAAATCAATAGACAGCATGGCTATATTATCTCAAGAAAAATAGTTGCTGTTTTCAAATACCACTATGTGTCCCATGTGTCAGACACTTTACACATCTTATGTGTTATCTTTATAACAAATTGATTAAAAAATATTTCTATTGCTTTACAGATGAGGAAACTAGAGCTCAGAGAGGTGAACATAACAGTGATATAGCTAGTAAATGACAAGTATAGAGTTCGAGCTGCCAACTGTCTAATTCCAAACACATTTTCTACATTACCACCAGGTACCATTGTAAGAAAAATACATGGTGTCTAAGGAACCTCATCCAAGATCCTCATCCTCATCCTCATCCAAGATCCTCAACCTCATCCTCATCCAAGATCTTTTTGTAGCTGATTGTATAATATGGAGCCCGTTAATGTGTAGTATGATGACCTTTCAGCTCCTTCAGCTGTAACATCTACATATTACACTTTTTTTTTCCTTCAAGAAACATTATGGGAGTTTGGGGTTAGCAGATGCAAGCTTTTATAAAGAGAATGGATAAACATGACCCTTGCTGCTATATAGCACAAAAAAACTATATTCAACATTCTATTACAAATCATAATGGAAAAATATGAAAAAATACTGTGTGTATATATATATATATATAACTGAACCACGTTTCTTTATAGCAGAAATCAACATAATATTGTAAGTCATTTATGCAAAGAGTGAGTAGTTATCTTTTTTTCCCCTGAGAATTCCTCTTTTAGGTCTGGAAGACATTAGAGTCCAAGGTTATTCTTGAGAGAAAAGTATTAGGATCAGATGGGATGATTTCTTATGTACTTATTACTGTTATTGCAAACATTTATTGAGTTTCCATTATGCCAGACATCATATTAACCACATTACCACCGAGTCTTACAAATAGTAATAGACATTATTATAATAAATACCTACATTCCAACTGAGAAAAGTAAAGCTCAGAGATTTAAGTTATTTGTCCAGGTCAATTAGTCAGTATTAGACTTTGATTGGACTCGAGGGTGAATTCCAAAACCTGCCGGTCCCATCACTTCATGGGAAATAGATGGGGAAACAGTGGAAACAGTGTCAGACTTTTTATTTTTCTGGGCTCCAAAATCACTGCAGATGGTGACTGCAACCATGAAACTAGAAGACGCTTAGTCCTTGGAAGAAAAGTTATGACCAACCTAGATAGTATATTCAAGAGNATATATACATATATATATACTTTGCTATATATATATATATATATAAACTTTGCCATTAAATTTAATTATATACTCTGGAACAGTAAATTAAGAGAAACCAGAACTAAAAAACAGAAAATAAAAAAGCAAACAAAAAAATGCACAGTTCTTCTTAGAAGTTTCAAACTTTTTAAATTTCTAAATCTGACTGAATGTTCATGTTCCTGCACCAGTGCTAAATTGGATAGACATAGAAACATAGAGGTAATTCACACTATTTGAATCTAAGGAATGCATTTCTATATTTCTAAAGAATTCAGTAAATTTTCAAAAAGATGATCTTGTTCAAAAGGATGGCTTCCCTAAGTAAACACATTTTTTTTCTTCTTAATGCTATTTTCCCTTCAATCTATTCATATAATCGCCCAGAAGCAAGAAGTTTTTTTCTTAAAAGTCAGAGAATGTCAATAAACAAAGGAATAAACCTAACAATAGCCCATGATTCACCATGGGTAAACACACACAATGCAATTTTAACATCAATGATTCTGTCTTCCATTTTCATGAACTAATACCACAGGAATTTTCAGGAAAGACATGCTTACTCATCTTGTTATCTATACAGCACATATCATGTAGAACCATCATTGGTGCTAAATAAATACCTTCTAGAATGATGAATTTGCCTTTTCTCTTAAAGAAAGAAAATGAATACATGTGTTGCTTTACAATGGAATGCTATTACTGAGGAGAACTGGAACAGATTTGTTATACTTACTTGCCTTTGATATATACTATGAAAAAATGCCTGTGAATACTTGTTTTAGAGTTGAAAATGTCCAACACAATACTAGACATTTCTAAAGTTGTGGAGTGGGGTTGCATTTCTTATAAATACTATGTATCCATTTCTGCACCATCCCTACCTACAGCAACTCTTCCTACTCCAAGTCCTTTCTGATACATGAGGCTTCCTTTCAAAAGGTCTACAGGATAGTTGTCCCTCCTTAATAATGAACCTAGTGTTCATATTATCTTCTCTCACCTCTAGATATAGACCTTTTAAATACCAGAAGTATGGAGGCTAATTATGGATCCAAATGCTCTGCTCTGCTTGTAGCCATTGGATGGGAAGAAAGGTGGGCAGGCAGGGGTTTTCCATACGTCGTCCAATGAAGACATTTTATTGGATACTCTTCCTCAACAATAACCTAATCTTTTCTAAAGCAAAATGACAAGCTGGCCTGCAATAATTTAGTGCATTCTCAGTTGCTCAGTCTTGGCCAGCTCTTTGCCATCACAGGGACTGTAGCCCACCAAGCTCCTTTGTTCATGAGATTTCTCAGGCAAGAATAATGGAGTGAGTTGCTGTCTCCTACTGCAGGGGTTCTTCCCAACTGAGGGATTGAACCCACATCTCCTTCATCTTCTGCATTGGCAGACAGATTCTTACCCACTGAGCCACCCAGTAAGGTAATTTAGCACAAGGTACAGTAATTTAGTAACTCACTTTAAATTTTCAGTCTTACATATTAGGGGTTTAGTTCAAAAGACAAAACTGCCACAGGAATGTCATACACAGTGTCAAGATTAATGGAAAGAAATTATAATTAAGAGGATGTTTTTAGAGCTGCCATTACAAAGCAGGTAACACAAAAACAGCCCAAGCTTGGTGACCGTACAGCCCTAGGAATCTCTCCTCTCAGAATTCTTCCGAAATGTGGATTCAGTGGCTCAAGATAAACTTAGGTATGAGGGGACATGTAATATACCAGATAATCAAAACAGTAATTCTGCTTCATTAAAACCAAACAACACATTTTTAATATTTTGTTAAGCTTCAGGGAAAAAAAGAGGGATCCTATGCTTGGGGAAGATTTTAGGGGAAAGAAACACAAAACCAAGACAGTAAGTCATCAGCCAACATTAAGTTCGCATCCAGGAGAGTACCTGAATCATCTTGAAGAGCAAGAGTCCTGGCCCCGACCTGTTACTAAGTGAAGATATTCAACTTAAAATATTCACACTGAAACCAGTGAAAATGGGCAAGAAAAATAAATCACCTAACAGAAAAAAGAATAAGTCTGAGGTTTACCTAATGCAGATCAAAGCTAATTGAGTAGAGAGAATAAGAAAGAAGCATTAAAGAGATGCTTAGAATTTTTGAGAGCTAATGAATAGATACATATGAATAATACATATGAACTAGATACATAGAAACTAATCAAGAAATACAAGAAACGTAAACATATCAACTGAGACAATTAAATAGAAGTCTACAATCAGACACATGGTAATAAAACTGTCAAATACAAAATTTAAAGAAATGATCTTAAAAATAGGTTTAGGGTGTTGGGTGTGGGGCTGGTCAGTGTATTTTCAAAGACAGGACAGACTGACAGCCAAATTTTCAACAGTCACATCAGATGATGAAAGAGTAGAGTCAGTGATGTGCTGGTGAGGGTTTAACCTGGCTGCCAAGAACCCCAAGGACCCTGACTTGTAACATTTCTGAGATACATGGAATAGAAACTCCTAGGTTGGCCACTTTCAGACTACCATTGTGAAATCACCAGATGCAGAATCGTGTAGGGATATGTATAACAGGTTCTTATGAGCCAGTGTGAGCTGGTTCCATCACACCCACGAATAAATCCTTAAGATATAAGGGAAAGGTGTCCTTCAGTGTTGAATCACATGTCTAGCAAAATTATCTTCCAGGAATAAAGGTGAAAAATGAATGACTTATTTTCAGATAAAGGACCACTTATACAGAAAAAAAAAAAAAAAATCAAAAGAATTTACATCAGAAAGAAGGAAATTAAATCTGGCAGAAAGTAAAACATTTTGGAACAACAAATTAGTGACTACATTGGTAAGTCAAAAAATCAATGTCTACATAAAATAATAATTCTTATTAGTAAGAGGGGAAATGGAATAAGAAATAAACATAAAATTCAACCTACTAGTTGGTCAGTGTTGATTGGCTCATTCAACTGTCATTTTAGAAGGTAAAACTGACATTTTCCAGACCTAATAGCAGATAGATTTTTGGACACACATTATGTTCTGGAAACTAGATATGATTTATGGATCTGGAAGGCTGTAGTGGGAGAGGAATCATTTTTTCTACCTTTCCAGCTTTTTCTACTGGCCAGCAAAGTCATGGTAACTTGAAGCCTTTTCTCTGCCGCCATTTTTAAGGGAGCTTTACCACCTGTTGGATGCTAACACACAGCACTGCATCAGTGACTACTTGGTAGTTAATGGCTTCCCATTCATCAGCTCAGAACTGCTGGGGAGTCACTCCAAAAGACTAACAGGAATGCACACTGTAAGTGCTGTCACAATTTTGTAAGCAAGTGGTTTCCTGAATTAAATTCATTCCTGCTTAAAATGTCTCCAGCTGGCAATGTTTTCTGCACTATGTTGTTTACTGAGAGAATAGAAAAGAACATACTAGAATCAAAGGAAAAGTTGAACAATTAGAAAATAGGAGGCAGAAACAAACCCAATCATCCAAATAACCCAAAAATGCACAGGGGATTACATTTGCCAATTTATAAAACAGAAGATGGCCAGATTGAATGAAAATACAATATTGGTTTGTCTACTCTTCACAAGATCCTATTTAAGGCTCAAACAAACAAACAAAAAAAAAGACTGAAAGAGAAAATAAGGAAAATGATAAACCATAAGCCAGACAAATACTAACTAAAGCAAAACTGAATTAGCTATATTAATAACATAAAAACTAGATTAAAGTACAGAGACATTAAAATTAAAAAAATATTACTTCAGTGTGAAAAAACGTTCAATTCATCAAGAAGACACAAAAATTTCAATCTTGCTTACACCTGATAAAAATCATCATTTCATATAAAAGGAAAATTGACAGGACTCCCTGTAAGAAAAAAAAGAGCATCCACTATTTTCGTAGGACAATCTTTTGAATTTTTGGTGAATTAGGAAAGAGATTAAGGATTTATAGAATTAAATAATTGGGTTGTAAATCCTTAATTTCTTTAAGTGAAATTTATGTGAATTTAACAAAAAAATTGAGTAAACATTATAAATTAATTAGAAATTAAGTAAAAAATTATTATCTTAGTGAATTGCTCTGTTCATTTACGTTACTCAAGATTCTATAAAGTAAATGTAAATGTCAGTTTCTGGTCCCTCCCCACATGCATTCCTGTCTCGACAGGACTCTTGGTCCTACAAATTGGGTATTATCTAGATCTTGTTGCTTTTCCCTGAAGAAAGTTATTTATTATTTATCAAGGCCAGAAAGAACAGCAAACCTGTGACTTTGCCCAAGGTGAGGGACCTGATAGCCCTGAACTCGACTTCTGGGGAGAAGTTATAACTGAGTCGGAGTTGATGATCCATCTGCAAGAAAACAGAAAACAGAAGAGGCATCAGCAGAGGTCCTTACATCCAAGGCATAAAACACTCCTGTCTGAAAATAGCTGGAAAACACACACAGGGCAGACACCTCTCTGGGATTTTTCTCCCTGGAGAAATGAGAAATGTCTTACTAATTCTCCCACAATGCACGTGAAATAACCTTTTCTTTCTTTATTGGTGAAATAAAGGCTTTCACACAAGTCTTTTCCCTGGGAAATTCTGTACAGCTTTTGACAGGTATTTATCTCCCCACTGAGATTTTCTCACCAAATTCTTTGCTGCAAAGAAGCAAACAAATGAAGCCATTTAGGAAGGACCCTGCAGGATTAACAAGAAAAGGAAAGCAGATTTTCATTTTCATCTCTCCCTCTTCCCCATTTGGTCCTTAAAACCTTTACCTCCTCCTTTGCTCCAATTGAGCTGGCCTCAATCAGGTGTGCCCTGGGGGATTTTCCTGAGTGAATATATTTCAGTTTGACAAAAGGTTTGAGTCTGGGAAAGGGAGACTAGCGGAACAGCTGCCACCAGAATGAACAGCTGATAATTCCATTTTGCAAGTGAATAAAAGCCACCAGGGGGATTCTTTGGAGCTTTATTTCTAAGATAATCCTTTAGGGAACCTTCCTTTCCACACATGTTAATTCCAGTTCCATCTCTTTGTTCTCTCCATTTCAAGGCATGGTTCCTCATCCATCCCTAGGTTTTTCCATCTACTCAAAGCTTACCAATTTTTCCAGGCTCTATCATAGCTCATCTGTAGGAAGAAAAGACTTACATCCCTTCAGCTGTGTGCCTGTTCCATGATTGCCCTTGGGGAGCAGCTGATTGGGAACCTGGTATTCCTAGCTCCCGCTGGTGGACCCTCCTTCTGCACCCACTCCAGCCCAGACAGACCCTCCTCCAGGAACCTCTGGGTCCTGTAGTGGTTTCCACTGTGAAATAAATAAGTGGCTATGACGTGTGGTATGTGATTGTAAGCTTTATTCCTTTTTTATATATGGAATTATGCTTTAATAATATTTGTTGTTTACTGAACACTTGGTATGTATGAGACATCATACTAAAGTATACTTCAAAATGCATTCTTACCTAGAATACTGTGAAATAGACATTATCATCCCTGTAGTACAGATGGTGGAAATGATGTCACAGAGATCACAAAATTGGCCAATGCCACACAGCATTACATAGCAGGGAATCCTTGTCACTTGGCCTGCCAACCACACAGTATGGCATTTATTTTTACTTGTCCATGCCTTTCTAGATGTTTGAGCAGCTGTAGACAATCACTCTATGTTCTTATTTCTGAATTTCTACAAAATTTTTTCAGTAACCATTTGAGTATCTACTCTGCACCAGACACTTTTCTAAGTTCTCCCATGCTCCCAGAGTCCACCTCCTCTAGGAAGCTCTTCTTGAAGCTTTAGTTAGATTAATTCTTCCTATTCTCTGTTCTGATGGTACCTTTTGCGCCCCTTACCTCTAACCTTGCATTTAAGATGTTGTAGATGGCTCAGAGGTTAAGGCGTTTGCCTGCAATACGGGAGACCTGGGTTTGATCTCCGGGTTGGGAAGATCCTCTGGAGAAGGAAATGGCAACCCACTCCAGTATTCTTGCCTGGAGAATCCCACGGACGGAGGACCTTGGTGGGCTACAGTCCATGGGTCGCAAAGAGTCGGTCACGACTGAGTGACTTCACTCACTCACTCATTGTAATTACAGCAAGGAGATCAAACCATTCAATTCTAGAGAAAATCAACCCTGAATATTCATTGAAATGACTGATGCTGAAACTCCAATACTTTGGCCACCTGATGGGAAAAGCTGACTCATTGGAAAACACCCTGATGCTGGGAAAAATTGAGGGCAAGAGAAGGGGATGACAGAGGAGGATTTCATTGGATGGTATCATTAACTCAGTGGATACTAGTTTGAGCAAACTCCAGGAGAGGGTAAAGGACAAGGATGCCTGGTGTGCTGCAACTTGTAGGGCTACAAAGAATTGGACAGGATTTAATAAGTGAACTACAATTGTAATGATCTGTGTGCTCTCTCCATCTTATTTTTCTCCACTAAGATATTGGCTCTTGGAAGATGTGGACATTTCATTGATACATGTTTTCTATATG
Source organism: Neotragus pygmaeus (assembly GCA_006410875.1). Lineage (NCBI taxonomy): Eukaryota > Metazoa > Chordata > Mammalia > Artiodactyla > Bovidae > Neotragus > Neotragus pygmaeus. Next base: position 449,768 of record SJYV01041687.1, read on the forward strand.
ACCTATTACAATAACTGTTTCCAGTTATTGTAACTCCAAACAGATGATTGCTGAATGAATAAATAGACATCCTGTGTTGATTCCCTTTCTATCTTGTGGGCTATGGAGCATCCAGTGCATGACCAGGATGCCTCTGGCTTCCCTGGTAGCCTCTACATCTTAGATACAACACAGGGATTTTCATACCCATGGTCCCCATCTGTGATCTTTTAATGCTCAGATTCAGTCCTACCTTGAAGGAGTTTTCTCCCTGCCTTATCTCAGAACTCTCACCCATTCTCTGGGAATTGCCCCTTCCAGCACGGGACAGGGTTTCTCCTCTCATGCTTTGTTACTCAGGTTGGAGAGGAGGCTAAAGTGAGTGGGAATTTCCTGCTGAGAAAAGAGCAGTAGGATTCTTAGAACTAAAGGTTGAGCTGAGATTTCTTTAGCTTCTGACTCTAACCTCTTCCCCAGGCCCCCAAAGATCCAGTGATTCCCTCAGTGTTGTCATGTTGTGTAGAAGACCTAATTGTTCTGGTACAGAAGTGATTCTTCACCTACTGTTCTCCTTTATGGGAACTTACCTGGTCCTTTCCACTTTAATCAGATGACAAACAAGGGTGAGAAGAAGGTAATGACACTCAATTATTTTGTTTCAGTTGAGTTCAGTTCAGTCGCTCAGTTGTGTCCGACTTCTTGCAACCCCAGGAACTGCAGCCTACCAAGCCTCCTTATCCATCACAAACTCCCGGAGTTTACCCAAACTCATGTCCATTGAGTTGGTGATGCCATACAGCCATCTCATCCTCTGTCACTCCCCCTCTTCTCCTGCCCTCAATCTTTCCCAGCATGAGGGTCTTTTCCAATGAGTCAGCTCTTCGCATCAGGTGGCCAAAGTATTGAAGCTTCAGTTTCAACATCAGTCCTTCCAATGAACACCCAGGACTGATGTCCTTTAGGATGGACTGGTTGGATCTCCTTTCAGTCCAAGTGACTTTCAAGGGTCTTCTCCAACACCACNGACCTGGCATGCTGTGGTTCATGGGGTCACAAAGAGTCAGACATGACTGAGTGACTGAACTGAACTGAATGCAATGTAGTATATAATGTATAAATATGTTCCTAATATATAACGTATAAATTTTCTATATAGTATATAAATATATATAATAATATACAAATTTTACATAATACATAATATAATATATAATTCAACCCAATAAATTAAATCAGCATGTGATATTTTTGTGTCAGGCATGGTAGTAAGGAACACATTCCTTATAGTTACTTGGGATTCTTACCATTCCACCAAGTTAGTCATTCATACACACATTCTGTACACATCTATCTATTTTAGAAATAATTTCTATTTTATAAATCTTCACTAACACTTGCCTAGGAACCATCCATCTGAAATGTTAATCATCTCACCTGGGACCCTGTCAAAGTATTTTATTCTGAAGCCTCTGCAACACTCCAATTTAGGTCTAAAACACCTCCACAATTTCTTAAAGCCATGCATTTACTGATCTCACCTTCTTAGGAGGTTTTGATGCAATCAGTGCCTCTCAAAACACCCTAACAAGATATCCTGAGACCTCTTGCTAACTCATCTTAACACAACTCCTAGGAGGATAAACTCAGTTCAAGACTTCAAAAATAAGCTTGCTACCATTAAAGGCTGACTTGCAGTCTGACAGGAGGCACTGGGGTGAGATAGAAACGGTTGGGACCAGAAGTTCATTCACGTTCCCCTTAGCATCATGTTCAGCTGATTGGTCAATAAGCAAATAGACATTTGTATCCTTTCAGCTACTCTGGTGTCATGAGGCTAATGTCACCTTCTTGGATGGCACTGCTCTGGACCTAAAATGTTCACTGCTCTTAAGCCCTCTTTGCCTAATTTATATGCTTCATCTGTCTGCTTTCATTTTCCTCCCCAGTGTCTCCCATCTATATATTTGCTTCCATTATGTTTAACATAATGGTAATCATTGCAAGTGTAGAGTCCCTTAGACAGGGAACTGGCTGAGGGAAGATGCTCTGAATCTAATAAATGGACAAACAAACAGACAAACAAACGATTGTCCTTGGAAGCAACCTAAATGTCCATCAACAGAGGAACTGAAAAAGAAGATGTGGTACGTATATAAAATGGAAGTCAGCCACTAAAAAGAATGAAATAAGAATATTTGCAGAAACGTGGGTGGACCTAGAAATTGTCATGCTGAGTGAAGTAAGTCAGAAAGAAAAATAACTTGTGATATTCCTTTGAATGTGGAATCTGAAAAGAAATTATACAAATAAATTATTTATAAAACAGACTCACAGATTTAGAGAAAGAACTTGCAATTCTCAAGGGGGAGGGATGAAGGGGAAGGGATAGTTAGGGAGTTTGGGATGGAGTTGTACACACTGCTATATTAAAAATGGATAACCAACAAGGACCTACTGTAGAGCACAAGAAACTCTGCTCAATGTTATGTGGCAACTTGGATGGTAGGGAAGTTTGGGGTAGAATGGGTACATGTATATGTATGGCTGAGTCCCTTTGCTATTCACCTGAAACTATCACAATAATGTTAATCAGTTTTACTCCAATACAAAATTTAAAAAAAAAAATCACCTTAGCCAAGTGTTCACTATAATTTATCCAGGGAAATGTATCCCCTCTTACGTGGTCTCATTTTTTTTTTTTTTCTGTTGGTATACGTTGACATTGCTATATTATAAACAGCATGCATTTACCTCTGTGTGTGTGGATATGGGCTGAAATAAGATATTCAAAGTATAGAAAGGAAATCACATTGATTTGAGCCTCAGGGCTTTTCCAAATATGCTTCTGGAATAAACATTTTTATAATGAAATAACCTTTTGATCACCAGCAAGTATGCTGTAAAGTTTCATTGCATCTTATTAATATTGGAACATTCTAGCTGTATATGCTCTCACTCTTTTCAGGTCTCCAGGCAAAATTCATATCATTATTTTTAGAATTATACAAGTATTATCAATGTCATTTTAAAAGTGTTGGAGAGAAATCAATAATCACAAAAATGTATTCAAATACAATGATAAAGAATCTAGTTTAAATCAAAGAAGATGTAGATATATTCTCTTAAACATTCTTGCTACTTTCTGGACAGTTACTACCCCTTGGCTTCTATCATTCTTGAGTTTTTTCCATATGACCCCTCTTTCATCTAGAACTTTTTTTTTTGTTCCTTCCTCCATATGACAGGTGAAGGAATAGGAGCACAGGAAAGTGAATAAATTTTCATCATTTAAAATAAGTGATTGACCCAGATTTAGAAATGAAATTGAGTTAGTTCTAAAGAGCATGATTTTCCCACGGAACACAAAGGTCCCTTGTGTTCATCTCAGCCAAGAATAGGTCTTCCATTCCAACCTTTCCCATTAAGTTTATTCCTACTCAAACGCCAACATTAAACATTCAGTTACTTCTTCCAGGAAAACGTATCTGGCTTTTCCAAGGTGCCCTCTTCTCCTCCTGTGGGTCCTGTGTTCACCTCTTTGTTTTCTGTTTACTTGCCTATTTTTCCTTTCCTTCCTTGCCTCTCTCCCTTCCTTCCTTTCATTCTTTTCTAAGCTGCATAAATTATTGTCTCAAATTCTGAGGGCTAGAAGTTTGAAATGTTCTCTCAAAGGATCTAGGCTAGGATTCTTCCTTGCTTCTTCTTAGCATTTGGTGGATATCTCCATTCCTTGCCTTGAAGATGCTTTTTTCCAATCTTTTTCTTTTCTTCCCATGGCTCCTCTCTATGTGTATTACATGGACGGACATTAAAAGCTACTCTAACACTGTAAAGAGTTGACTCATTGGAAAACACTCTGATGCTAGGAGGGATTGGGGGCAGGAGGAGAAGGGGACGACAGAGGATGAGATGGCTGGATGGCATCACTGACTCGATGGACATGAGTCTGAGTGAACTCCGGGAGCTGGTGATGGACAGGGAGGCCTGGCGTGCTGCGACTCATGGTGTCGCAAAGAGTCGTACATGACTGAGCGACTGAACTGAACTGAACTGAATACTGCAAAAGGATAATTCTGTTTCTTTTTAGTCACTGGTCTACTATTTATATTCTTCTTGACAATCACCTACTTGTGAGAATGTGAACATTATGGACTATAAATTCAAAATTTGAAAAATCCAATTATTATCTAGTTCATCATCTTGAATTGGGCCTCAGGATAAAGATTCTCACACCTCAGTTACTTCAAGAACAACATTTTCTTGTAGTTTACTTGTTTCCACTTTGTCAATTTTCCTATTTTAATCTGTCTTCCATACTGTCATTAGTGTGAGTATTCTAACACAAGCTTACTTGGCCATGTGCTTTTACCCCAAGATTAATTTTACATGATACATTCCAAGTTTGTAGCCTGACATGCAAAGTCTTCTTCTTACCTTTTCAACTTTATTAACACGTACTTTCCATAACTGAATCATATCTGAACTAACAGAATTCCTTCAAATAATGCTCCTTCTTGATTTTGTGCATTTTATTTCTTCATCTGTAACTGCCCCTGACTTCTTAACTGTATGCCAACCCCTTCTCATTTACTAAGACCCAACTCATATGACCCAGGTCTCCACTTTCCTTCATGACAAGTATGATCTTTCCTTCTTGCATTGTCACTGTGCTCATTTTTGGTAACGTTCGCAATATATTAAGCTTCACTTGTCTTTCCCCTTGAATTTAAGCTTCTCTAAGATGAATAGATGCTTATTGATCTTTGTGTCTTCAGAGGAGAGCCCAGAGCCCGCTATCTTGTCATCAGAAGACACTTATTGAATAAAATAGGCACTCTGTAGAACGTTATCATTTTGTCAAAATTATATACTAGCAGTTATTCAATGTCTACTGTGTGCCAGACACAAAATTAACAAATAGTTATAATGTTATGGTTATGTCTTTAAGAGATTTGTTATCTAGCTAAAGGGGACAAAATCAAGGTCATACTTTCCTGCTTATATGCCAACCATGTATTAGAACTTTAATTTGGTACTAAAGACTTTTTTTCCCAAAAACTTCTCAAATTAGAGAGCAAAATTTCAGTGACATAAAATCTCTACAAATAAATAATAATAATAAAAACAATTGTTATGACATTCATAGTGAAACGGATTCAAACCCAAGAGGACAGAACATCAATGTGTATGGTCCTTCCACTGCATCATGTTGCCTTCAAAGACATGTTTGCTCCAGTAGACAAGTGAGTTGATGAATAGAGAGGTGTACAGTTGGGTAAAGGGAAAAGAGGATGATTATTTATAGACAATAGAGATATATGTTTTTTTTTTTAATTTAAATTTATTAATTTATTTATTTTTAAATTTAACTTTACAATACTCTATTGGGTTTGCCATACATCGACATGAATCCACCACAGGTGCACACAAGCTCCCAATCCCGAATCCCCCTCCCACCTCCCACCCCACAACGTCTCTCTGGATCATCCCCGTACACCAGCCCCAAGCATCCTGCATCCTGTATCAAACATAGACTGGTGATTCGTTTCTTACATAATAGTATATATGCTTCAGTGCCATTCTCCCAGATCATCCCGCCCTCTCCTACTCCCTCTGAGGCCAAAAGTCCATTGTCTA